>OV725083.1:9894849-9979849 GCA_928085145.1 Nezara viridula | reverse complement strand
ATAATACTTGAATTTTAACTACACTGTCACCCATTATGTCTCTGATGTCATCTTATTATTTCTTGATCATTCTTTATTTAATATTTACTTATAATTCATTTTTTTTATTTTCACCTTCTACCTTTTACATTATGTATTTTTGTAGCCCTGATCAAGACCTACAAGGTAGGTCGAAACTTGGGCGTAATTAAAAATAATATTTTTAAATAATCTAGTATTTATTTGACCGCACCCCTCCGACCAATTCCTTCTCATATTATATCACGGTCAACCGTCACTACATCATTAATCTTATTATTACTCTATTATTATACTGACAGCCATGATCGTATCCACGCTGACCGGGTACATCCTGATGGCAGTAAGGGTAACTCCTTTCATGGCCCTCACCATCATCATCTGGGCCGCCTTCCTGAACTTTATATCAGCCTTGTACCAGTCGCTGCTGTAGATGGCGAACTGTAGGTCTGAACTCTGGTGTGGTAGACACCAAAAGAGAAAAAAAAATGAAAACTCAATATTTTTTTTTTTTTATTATTGAAATTTACGACTGTATAAATGATAAATACAACAAGTAAATTTGAAACAAGTAACATGACATGTACAGTACGAAGAGAAACTACCTATTGGTAGCACTCCAATTATATTTCTATTTTAGAAGATCTCGTGGCCATCTACATACATATACATATGCATGTGTTCCAACCAGGGTTGTCTTTCACGTCAGGGCTGAGCTCCAGAGGTCGTATGAGCTTCCTCCACCATTCTCCGCACATCAATTTCTGAGGCTAACTATGAATCAAGGTAACATCCCAGATATTTAAATACATCAATTTTTGTACAGGTCTGAGAGTCTACACGAAGATTACTATCGTCCTCGGTGCATATGGCCATGTATCCTGTCTTTGATAAATTCACCTTAAGCATTACAGACTCATACCATGTCCATAGTGAGCACATCATCTCTTCCAAAAATATTTTTAAAAGCAAATAAAAAAGTCTTCATGTTTAGTTTAAATAATAAATGAGATAAATTTACTTACCGCAGTTTCAATGTGTGTCGACCCAAAACAAAACATGGAAACTTCAACGCCTTGGTAAGCCAAAAACTGCAGGGACATGAATATGAACATAGGGTTACCCGTACTCCCCTAGCATAAATGAGATAGATACATATGAATTGAAATTGATATAATTCAAAGAATATCTGTATATAAATAACTCACAAACAAGAACTGGAATACTGCAATGATTAAAACGCAAATACCTACTCCTAAAATCATGGTTACCAACGGGTTGTAGACACTCCTTAATTCTTTAGTGTACCTACAAAAGTTTTCAACACTTAAATTAATAGTATTTTACTGATATTTAATTATTTGATTCTAGTTATTAATTTTATCATATTGCTTACAACAGAATAGGAAATACTGATTCTTTTTTGGGACTAGTATACATTATTTCGGTATGACAGGATTTTATTCTTTAAAATCCTAACCGCTACTTTGTAATGAAAGTATTGTGATCGGGTCAAAATTTCGATATGCAGATTTTCAATGCATCTTTTCATTTCAGGATGTCCTGAGTCCGAAAATTATTGTCTCAGTATTAAAGATTGTCTCAGGAATATGTTGACCGATTTTCTTGCTCCTTTTTTTGTTTGATAAGGTTTTGACTAGAAATGGCTGTGAAACAAATTGGCCGCTTACTGGGCAACAGCGGCTGCACAATTAAAGAAAATCCAGTTTTTCATGGACTGCAACACAAAAATCTCTCTAGCTTTAACGATTTTATTACCGCAGAAAGATAAGAAAAGTAATGCACTCGGGTCAAATTTTCGATGTACGGTAAGCAACAAATGTTTAAAATATATAACCCTCTGGAAAACCCATTTTTAGTTTATATTTTTAAAATTTCCAAGAAAACTAAAAAATAATTATCTAACTCGAATAAGTTTTAGTAAAGTTAGAACATATTTAATTTGACTTTTGATTTTAATTATGGTTTGCTTAACGTTTGAATTCTATTTTAATTCGGGGGAGAAGGACAAAAAGAAAGAAACAAATGGGCATTAGTTATAATTATGTGTGAAAATTCAACATAATTATAGTGATACGAGTAAATATAATATTGAATATTTCAAAATAAGTTTAGAAGTTGTATAGTTTGTTTTTGTATGGATATACTTGAAAATATTTGAATAAAAAAATTGAATTCATTATAATTTGTACAAATTAAATATGGAAAAAAAAAGGTTAAGTCTGCATAACATGGGTAAATTTCTATAACTTTTTCAACTAAAAATGAATAATATTAAAAAAACTAAAAAATATTTTTGATTTCTTGATTTCCATAACCTTGAAATAAAAACACAATGTTCTTGCAGTATAACTAGTTATATATAAATGTCTCTCTATAAAATATATCTCAAGTTATACTTATAAAATATATTTTTCTTACTATATTGGAGAAAATTTATAAGAAAATCACGTGAAATTGGAGGTCTACACATGAGAGGGGAGTTTAATCATAATCATATTAAATGTTTCTAAATTATCATCTCAGAATTTTAATGAAAATTCAAATAATAGGAATATTAAGGTCGTGATAAAATAGTCGCGTACCTTAGCTTAGTCAGCTAGTCGAATTTTTTTAACCGATTTTATTCATTCACCTATCTTATTTGTTATCAATTTTAATTCTTTCTACTTCAAATTATTGGAAGGGGGGCGAAACGATAATCATGCCCTCTCAATATTTTTATTTGGTGGGGGGCAAACGCCCCCCTCCACGTATTCAGAGCCTATGAAAGTTTACATTGCTTTAGTTCATCAAATAATTCGTACTGTAATCATTTTTATGATCAGTTTTTAGGCTATTTTATCTAATTCAATTTTTTTTAATAGACATGTTTAAATTTATCTATCTAAAATCAGTAGAAAAGTAGTGTGAGGGGACACACCAGATTTTCTATTGACAAGGGCGTGGCTAAAGTCAATTGCTCACTATTTCAACCAAATTTATTTTCGGTGATACTATATTCCTTTTGTTTTGCTCTGCCTGGAATTTTAGGTTATTATGTATCAATCGGTTTATTTTTCTGTGCTGAATAAGAAAAAAATATTGACAAATGTATTAAATAAGTTATCATGTTTCATAAATAATAAGAACCAAACCAGTAAAGTACACTAAGTAAATTTTGTTTATGAAAAATCAAGTTACAATAGTTTTTAGTGTCTATTGAAACTTTTAAATACGAACTTTTATAGAAATCAAAAATGTTATTGGACTTGAAAATAGATATTTACTTTTGATGTTTAGGCAATCTCATTTATCTTACTTCATGTTACGTAGGATATATGTATCTATATACCCGAATATTTTGTTTTATATAGTTTACTTTTAATCGTTTTTTATAAATTTATCTGACGAACTGTTATGATGGTAATTACACCATTCGTGATAGTGAAGTGCAATAGAAATTTTATTTTTAATAATGTGATACTAATGTAATATATTATTTTATTATACGCGGACACTGCTCTGCATTTTAATGTATTAACGTCAATGCTCTTCTTCTGTTCTTCTTTTTTTCTAAGTATTAGATTTAAATATCCAAGATTTAATGTTAATAAATTGAAGGTAGCACCAAACAAAACTGTAACATAAGTTTGGATCTATATTTATGTATAAAAATGTTTTTATTTTGAACTACCAAATAAATAAACAAATTTATGTTTTGAAAAACAAGTTAGACTCTTTTTTAGTGTCCATTGAAACTCTTAAATACGTACTTTTATAAAAGTTAAACTTTGTGAATTTTATTACTTGATTTTATAAGAGGATTTTTTTTCGACCGATAACTAAAGCATTCATAACTTCTCAGAATTTTCTCTAAATTCAACGTTAGTACAACCGAAGAAAACCTGATTCACTGCTATTCCAATCCACGTCAATAACTTTTAAAATAGATTTATTTTTAAAATATAAATTAAGAAAAACTTCTTAATCATTTAAATTCAAATCATTGTTTCTAAAGTGTTTACTTTACTTTGTTTACGGTTTTGTTTCTTTTTGTGTAGAATATAAAGCCCTCAATACTTATGTTATACAATACTTATATATCAAAAGGTATCACAATATTTGTAATTGGCGACAATGTTCCGAAGACAAGCATTGTTAAAAAAGATTATTTTTTTTAATTTCTATAAAAAATCGTATTTAATTGTTTTAAAGGTGCGAATGAATATAAACTTTATTTTCCCTAAAACAATATATATTTAAACAAGATACCAGGCGGTTTTTGAATATATGTTATATTCGACAAATATCTACAATATGGGCACAATTTGTATGGACCGACTTAGCCATATGGAAGTCAATATTTGTTTAAAGAGAACTAAGGTCAATATTCGTTTACCGCATCTCAAAATACCGTCAAATGCAAATATTCATACCAATCGAAATATTACAATCTCTTCATGAAATGTTTGTCTGGGCTGGAAATTTCAAAATTTTGTGGACAATCACACAAAGTTTGATCACCTTAGAAAGGCTCCACCGATCCACACAAAAATGATTAGGAATTTAGGGCTGTCTGTGTATGCTACGCAATACAACGTGGTACAAAACCGAGCTCTGTAAACAAATTTAAACTAAAGATATAGAATAAGAATTTTCGGATTTTTTTCATAATTTATAATTAAAGAGGAACGAAATATATAAGTTATTATTGTTATTTATAGAAGCAGTAATTCAGCTTTCCAACAGTTGTACTAACGTTAAAATTGAAAAAAATCCAATTTAAGTTATGAATTAAAGTTATGAATGCTTTAGTTATTGACCGGAAAAAAATCTAGAAAATCAATTAATAAGTTTTGAGATTTCTATAAAACTCCATATTTAAGAGTTACAAAGAACACTAAAAACAAAACTCACTTGAGTTCTTCTTAAATTGAATCCTTCTCAATTTAATTGTTATCTTATTATTTACGTTCTTCGAATATGAAACCAAATATTTTATATCTTATGCTTTGTGTTAAATGTTTTTGAATCAGGTCCGTAAACTTGTTTGAGGAATTAGCAAGAGGATAACTAACAACGATTAGTAGGAACACTACCACGTTCATATTTTCAACTGCTTCACAGCTTCATTATCAGCATTACTTAACTTAACACACATAACATTATCGTCCAAAATACACTGTACATGTCAAAGTAAACATATTGAATTAAAAAAAAATTGGGTTGAAACAATTCTCACAAGACATCAAGACACTAAACAGGCCTGATTAACCCTACAACATCACTTACCTAAATTATAAAATTGATTTAATCTATTAAAAATTCGTCTTAATCATGACAAATCCAAACATATAACATTTACTTATCGAAAAAACATGCGCTCTCCAGTTTATATAGACAACAATCAAATTCTATCGGACACGGTACCTTATTTTGGAGTTACCTTCGATAGAAGGATAACATGGAGCCCACATGTAAAAATAAAACGTAACACCCTCAATAGACATCTTAAACTACCTTATTCACTTCTTCCAAATCTTCAAAACTAGAACTGACACAGCAACTAAATATATACCTGTACTTAGTTAAACCAATATGCACATATATTTACAAAATCTACAAATCAAAATTATTGCGACTCATAACAAAAGCACCTTGATACGTGACGAACAAAACTTTACATACTGACCTATATGTTTCAACATTCGACCAACATATAACGACATTTTATCAACGATTTTAGACAAAGCCAAATGGACATAATAACAGACTAATATGAGACATGGCCACAGCTGACATACCTCAGAACATGAGGAGGAGACAAAAAAGGCGTTGGATGATAGATCTCTTTCCTTAAACAACCTAAGTAATTGGAACAAGTTAGGGAAGAGGTGCTGAGTACTTTCCTTCCTCATGCCTGTCATGTCATTATTTCATGTATCGCCATCACAGTTGCTGATTGTCAACAATAAATTCTATCAACTTTTTTTTTTGGCTATAATAATGTATTTGCGGCTGTCAACTTATTGTTGAAATTTGATAAATGTGCTGGAGATACAGGAAATATTGATATGGCGGGCACGTGGAAGGAAAGTACTCCGCAGCACCTCTATCCTGGCCTGCTCCAATTACTCAGTATTTACTTATCTAAGGAAGGAGATCTCTCCTCCGACACCTTTTTAGTCTCCTCCTCATGTTCAGGAGTATGTCAGCTTTGGCCATGCCTCTTATTTTTCTGTCATTATGCCCTTTTAAAGTAGTGTAATATGGTTGATCGTCGATCGTTGATCGTTGATGTATACACTGCTTTAAAAGGGCATAATGACAGAAAAATAAGAGGCATGGCCACAGCTGACATACTCCTGAACATGAGGAGGAGACTAAAAAGGTGTTGGAGGAGAGATCTCCTTCCTTTGATAAGTAAATACTAAGTAATTGAAGCAGGTCAGGTTAGAGGTGCTGCGGAGTACTTTCCTTCCACGTGCCCGCCATATCAATATTTCCTGTATCTCCAGCACATTTATCAAATTTCAACAATAAGTTGACAGCCGCAAATACATTATTATAGACAAAAAAAAAGTTGATAGAATTTATTGTTTGAAGGTTCTGTTGGTGGATTAAATACTTAATTTAATATTATTGAATGGAAAAATAGAATATCCACAAAATACGTAAAATGTATATAAAACTTTTTTATTTCGTTTCGAAAAAAATAATATATTGTATAGAATTTTCATCGTTTATATTAATTGTATCAAGTTGATAATAATCATTAAATAATATTCTATGATTTACTAACTATATTAGAAATAAATTTCTACTGTTATTAAGATGCATTAATTCATATTCTTTTTTAAAGTATCACTTACCTGTAACATTATTGTTAATTACCTTAAAAGTTTTTGATGCTCTTTAAGTGCTTTGTAAAGATCTTCATAAAGTTTAGTGTTGGTAGATCCCATCTCTTTACCATCACCTATAGAACTAAATTTTAGTGTCGATACGTGATAAGCTAAAACAGAAAACTGGGCGTAAAGACACATCAGGACTTGATAGAAAAGGCAAACGTAAACTGCCAAAAAAAGTGCTCCCCAGATATTGAGTATTGATTCAACAACGTATATAGCTTCGTAATAAGGATATCTATCAATCGGAAAAGGATACCATCCGCCTAAGATCTTTTTCCTGCCAGTAGTTACTGCGTGCATGTTCCCAGTGTGGTACAGAATGTAATCAACAGATATATTAGGGTGGATTATATACAAGATAGCTATACTTCCATTGACTAAAAACGCAGCCCAGCAAAGTTTGTTACATTCCGAAGTTATCCTTAAAAAAATCTTTGAGGCTGCTTCTTCTTTATATTTTGGAATTGTGATGAAATCCTTTTTTATCAAATCGTATAACTTGCACTGGCTCCTTATTCGAAACCAAAGCACAAGAGCCTTACAGCACAACTGCATAGCTGGAAGATTTTGCAAATTTATAAATGTAGCCTTCTGTATGTCAACTTCTATCATCCAAAAACTCATATATTGAAAAACCATGTAAGGTACCATAAGAAGGAGTGTTGTGGCAACACTAAATTTAAGAAAAATGTTTTTCTTCCCTGTAGTTCTGTAATCGTTTACGGCTTTCCACAATCCCAACAACTTCAGGTATCTCACATTTAGACCATCGACGATATCTGAGTCTAAGATGGCAGCTTGGTCGGCCATGGTAGGTTGCCAGAACTGAACTGATGACCAACGAAGGACATCGGGTATAAATCGAGAACCACGATATTGGTTTATTCATGTTCCAATTACTGAAGATAATAAGAATTGTAATAATTAATTTGAATATGGTCGGTGAAAACGAATTGGAAATTAATTAATACCTGCTACAGTTCTAGTATTTTCATAATAAACGATCAACTTAAACTGGAACTGAATAAAAATAGATGAAGCAACCTACTTGCCAAACAGAAGACATTTTGGTTGTTATGCTTTAAAGAATTAATGTCAAGGTGAAATATAATAATTGATGAGTCAAGTGTATGAAGGCCATGAGTGGAATTTTTGAACAAAAATGAATTATTGCTGAAAATGTTGAAATAAAGCTACTTCTCGATTTGTTCGTGATGTTTTTTCAGTAGATTTTTTACAATAGTGTTTATGATTCACTTACTAATTTAGTCCCTTCCCTGTAGGCGTGTAAAAATATTTTCTCTGATGTATTTGTGCAAAACGACTCTTGTGGAGTAATTAGAGTATTACTTTTAAAGATTGGTAAGGAATGACTTTTAAATTTATTCCTTTATTGCTGGTTTTAAAGGTATGTATATATTTTTTAGAATTTTTCCTTTTTTCCAGACTTCGTTGCTTTATTTCAATTAATATCGATTTTTAACTGATCACGGTCTGTTAATAAATACTCGAAATTTTAGTTATGATCACTACAGCTCTTACTGTTTATTATTTCTTTGAATATCAAGGTTATTACCATTCACAGTCTCTCAATAATTTATATTATTTTTTCTTTATATCTTCAAACCCAGAGAAGCTTTAAAGTACTTGAACCATATTCATAATTTTTTTCCTTAATTTTTCTATTGAAACGTTATAAAATATTGGAAGAGTATTCAAGTTCATTGTCTCATTTTATGTTTCATATAAAACAGGACAACTCTTTGTCAGACAGCATCTTATTGGATGTTCGCAATATCCTACAAAGAAGATTCCTATTCTTTGAGAAATATGAAAAGAAACGAAGGACATGAACACTGTCGAAATCTTATATACAATTTTTACGGAAAAAATTAGGGAAAAGAGATTAGTATGATGAAGGTACAACGAAACCTTCTGTGGGTTTAAAATGTAAAATAAAATAATATGAATTATTGAGCGACTATCGAAGATAAAAATCCTGATCTAATGGGGAAAATATAAACATTCAAATATTACCTAATTAATCTTATTATTTCTTCAAGACAACAATTATTGTTGGATTTTATATTGAACATTTGTCAGAGAAAGACAAATAAAATCATACCACTAATGCAATATAGTAATATGTGAAGAGGAATCAGTAAAATCTACTGCGTTTTAGTATAAAAATTTTAAATAGGTTTTGTTTTAATTTTTGACACACTTTTTTTTAACTCTATTTCTTCACCCACACCTACCATAAGCAATGATAATTAACGGATCTGCTATCGATAAGAGTACAGGTAGTGGCTTGATAGGCACTATGGAGAGAATTGCCCAGTGGCATCCCTTCCTGTCTGAAATTTAGCATTTTTTAAGCAAAGAAATCCCTCATCCAGCTTCTTTTGAGCCTCTTTTGAGCCTCCTAAGGGTGTTGTTGGGCATGTTAAATGTAGCCATACTTTGTATAAGTGTGATAGTATGTCCATGTAAGTTATTGTGAAATCGTTTGTAGTGTGTCCGTATGTAGTCGTTAACAGTTGGCATTTGAAGGTCTTTATGTAAAATAATGTTTGTGAGTTAGTTATGGTCATGTACGTTTTTGGCTGAAAAGTTTGTAGTTTTCGTATGTGGGTCGTTCAGGCTGTCCCGTAAATTTGTAAAGGTCCACAGGTAAAGGTCCAGTAGGTCCACAGGTAATCCTGATCTGAATTATTAAGGTAAAAATAATTCATAAACTCATGGTTATTCGTGAAAACTTTTATAACGAACTTAAATTATTTGGTAACTACTATATTATATAAAATATCATTGAACGTAGTCTTCAGTTCGACCTGCAATTTAAAAACCAAAACTAAATGTCGATTTGTCTATTTATTGAATAAATATATTGCCTTTTCATTGTTATTAGCTATGGACAAAAACTAAGAAGAAAACGTAGAGTATTTTCAAAATTAATTGTCCCTGCAATATTTGCTTAATACAGTCCTCTAAATATTTATGTTTCTTATATTATTATGTCTACTGTTTCATATAACCTTTGTATAGAGATTATGAGGAAATACGATGTTGGTTAAAAAATCAAAAGAAAATTTTATATTACGCGAGTTGTATTAGCTGAATTTAGACAATTTTTTTATAGCTATATCGGCAAACCTGTCTAAAATCCATCTGTACGGTGGTAGCCATTTGGTAGCCAGTCACATCTCAGCTGAAAAGATGATTACGTGTGATCGCTTGAAAGAATCGATTTTTTATTTGTTGGAAAATCGGATCAAAGAGTTAATTAATAAATTTGTTTTTTGTTGGATAAAACATATATTTTCACCCGTCAAATTTATATCGAAAATCAGCAAATGTGCTTAAAATACAAGGAATAGCAGCAACTCTTCCGTGACTTATTTCATTTACTTAGGTTATTTAAGGAAGGAGAGTTCTCATCCAATGCCTTTTTATCTTCATCTTCCTTATTTTGAAGGAGATTTCAGCTGTGGACATCCCTCTTATTAATCTGTTGTTATCTCCATTTAAATTTATATAAAATCTTTGTTAAAGTGTCCTTATAAGCCTGCGGGAAGGTGGAGGTCAATTTTCACTTTTTGTAGAAACTAAGATATAAATTTTCGAGTATAAAATCTCTCTATGAAGCTCCCAGTCAATTGGTCGGTTGGCTAGTGATGGTCTCTGTACGTTTAAGCCTTCATATAGATGTTCTGCATAATGATCATATTAAAGATCAGAGTTTGTAATTATGGATTGTGGTACGGTTCACAGTGCTTTTGTAATAAAAAAGTCCAAAAGTCCCGGGGATTTACGTCTCTATACTGCTCAGTATGTCTAATAAAAATTTAATAAAATAATAAATTTGTGGTGTCTAATAAAATAAATATTAAATTCATGAATTTTTCTAACAAATAACTTTTTATCAGAAATTTTGTTTTTTCTGTAATAGAATAAGAGTTTTATAACTAACATTTACATCAGTAACTATTGTAATTAATTACTTTTTATTCTTAATATTCTGAAGAGGAATCTTCCAGTTAAACGAGTGTCGCCTTCAACGCTTGGTGCGACTATCTTGCACGACTTTAAAGCGTCGCAGAACTGTATGTCCTATTGCGCCTGAAAAGATCTATTCTCATTTTTGTTTGAACAGAAGACTGAAAAAAAACGAAATTGGACATAAGCTTATCATAATTATATTTTTTATGAAGTATTATTACTAGTATGAAAGTATTTTTATTGTATGTATTCAATAAAATGTTTAAATATGAAAATGTATTAAAGGATTGATAAAATGGTTTATTCCAAGTAATTACAATGTTCTAATTTTTGATTCATTACCTGACTTAATGATCAATTAAAAAGTAGCTTGTAGCAATTTCGATATAAATTAATATTGCTTTCGTTAGGGTGATTATTTCAATTAGGCATAACAAGAGGAGACATGAGAATTATGAAGCAATTCATAAGTTTCTTTATTCTCCTCTATAGCACTGCGTCCACCAAGTTGTATTTAGTAGTTGAATTGAGAAAAACAAGACAGGATACGACTTGCTGCCCTGTATTTTGAGGAATGAAGTAAAATAATCTTCGAAATTATTTAAGGACAGTTATGGTTTTTGTACCACCTAGAAAATACAGTTACACCAGGAGAGTTACTATTCGAAGTTGTCAGGGGTTTTATACATTCGAAAGAAAATTAATAGGATGCTTACTGAGGTCAGTAAAGGTAAGTAAAAAAGATAATGCTTGGAATCGTTGCTTATTGTCTTAATTTTTTCGAAAATCACACTCGATTTAGACCTCACTGCACATCATTGATACTATCAATATCTTCTTAAATAGGCTTAAATTCTGCGTATAAGGGGCCATTTAAGTGACTAATGGAACTTTATAGTGCGATATTGTAATATATATATATATATATATATATATATATATATATAGTAGTATATCAGGCAAGTGAACTGACCAAAACTCTGGCTGCTGGACGAAGGCACTGATGAAGACCTACAAGTTAGTTCGAAGCTTAGGTAATTCAATAAACATTAATCTCATATATTACACATATGAATATAGATTGCATCACCTACTAACTTCTACTTAAATGGTTTATTTTTACTATTATTATTTTTTTCTAATTTATACAAAGTATTTTATCATTTGTATTTATTATAATACCTTTTACTTGGTTTTATAGCTGTAATAGTTAAACATTTTAATTGACGTATGTTATTATTATAATTTTTCCTTAATTACTTACTTTTAATGTCTTTATTTTGAACCCATAACTGTCAAAAATATTTAAAATCAGTGATCGGCGTGAAAGTGTGGAGTGCCCAGCGGCATCTCTACCTGTCTTTAATTTACTATTGATCAGATAAATAGAGAGATCGGTGAATTAGGTTTTTGGCGTTACTATTTAAAAAGAGTATAGTAGTTTAAGTCTTTGGAATTAATTTATATAATTTCTATTCAGTTAAATTATAATTATTGGATAGTAAATATTCAGGTATTAGATAAGTTAAATTGATTTCATTTGTTTATTTTTTTTCTTCCTAGTAAAAATTATAGTTTCCCATTGCTCATCCTCTTTTAAATAAGTTCTATATTATAATCCTGATCCTAATATTTATGTTTCCAAGAAAATAAAATTTCTTTGATTTTTTTTCATTTATTCATTGTCCTTAGATGTGAAAGATTGTAATATTTCTCTAACACTTTGAATTACAAAGTTAAAATTGTTTTCGTCTATAAAAATTTTGGAAATAACTGCGGGATTAAGAGTTATTTTTACCTAAATAACTAGGCGAACTAAAACATTGAAGCTTAGATTCGAAGTACCTATGAGTGAGGCGGAATCAGCCGCTGTTTCGAAGGAGGCCGAGGCAGCCCAAGCTGCGGCTCGTATGGACTGCTATGACAATCCCCCGTGCGCAGGCAACGAAAGAGGAGCATGGGAACTGGTAACAGGAAGAAAACGAAACATTACTGAAAACAGGGATCCGAGGAAACAGAAAAAACAGGAAGTAGTGGTAACTACTAGCAATAGTTTCCAGGTTCTATCTAGTACTAATGACCAATGTCAAACTTCTTCTGCTAATCCACCATCTAATAATACTAAGAATCCTCCCCCAATCTACATCACCGGTGTCGAAAACTACGCGGCTCTTGTGTCTTATTTACAATCCAATTCAGGACCAGATTCCTTTTTGCTAAAAACAACTTCTAAAGGAGTAACTATTTACCCCCAGACTCCAAACAATTTGAACTTGAAAAACAGCGGAGCCGAATTTCATACTTATCAGCTTCCTGAGGATAGAAATCCTCGCGTGGTGATTAAAGACCTTCATCACAATACACCAATTGAAGAGATTAAAAAAGATCTTGAAATATACGGATACAAAATCGTAGGTATTACCAACGCCATCTCACGTTTTAAACGGCCACTACCTATGTTTTTTGTAGATGTAAGTAAAGAAACTTTCAATGAGAAAATATTCGATATTACTAAATTATTTTATACAAAGGTTACAATTGAAGAACTTAGAAGGAAGAAACATATACCGCAATGCGTCAGATGCCAACAATACGGTCACACACGATCGTATTGCAACCACGCACCACGGTGCGTCAGATGTGGACTAGGACATGACAGTTCCACTTGTAGCAAAACTAGAGAAACTCCAGCTAAATGCGCTAATTGTCTAGGCGAACATCCGGCTAATTATCGGGGGTGTCAAACCCTTAGAGATCTAAGGGCACAGAGGACCAAGAGGAATCATTTTCACCAGAGGGAATCACCTCCATCTGCAAATCTTCATAATTTCCCGGATCTTCCACAACCTTCGCAAAGCCCATATCAAGAGCAGAAGCGGAAGCAGAAGCATCATCAACATCCCCAACAGCAACCTCCAGTGCAACAGCAGAAGCCAATACAGAAGCAAACGCAACCGCAAGCTCAGGAACTGCCTCCATCATCAGTACCTCCAAACATTCAACCTTCAGCAACCATGAGGGGAAAAAGTACCCAGCTACCTTCAGCTGAAAACTGCATGTCTCCACAACTATTCCAGTTATTGAACGGTCTGAATACTCTCATTCAGCCCCTTTTTAGTCTCCTCCAACAGCTCTCACAGATAACACAAGGCATGTGTCTTCCTAATGGCCATTAATCAGCTAACTGTAGGCTCCCTGTCCATCCTTCTGTGGAATGCAAACGGACTAACGCAACATAGGACAGAATTGGACTTATATTTACACGAAAAACGCATTGACATCGCAATGATAACAGAAACACACTTTACACCACGAACTAAATTTCATATTTCTGGTTACAATACCTACAGAACAGACCATCCGGACAACACAGCTCATGGTGGTACAGCAATACTAATAAAGACATCATTATCACATAATCCCTTATATTTACCTACTACACCTGACATTCAAACCACAGGCTTAACACTACACACCAAACATCACACAATAACAATAGCTTCAGTATATTGTCCTCCGAGGTACGTATTAACACCTTCGATGTTTTGCAACTATTTTCGAAGCCTTGGGCGTTGCTTTATAGTAGGCGGTGACTTTAACGCAAAGCACCAATTTTGGGGGTCACGGCTGTGCACACCAAGAGGAAGAAATCTGAGGGCTGCTATCCACGAGCTTTCATTAGACACTATATCACCTGATACACCGACATATTGGCCGACTTCACAACGTAAATCCCCAGACCTACTAGACTTTTTTATAACCAAAGGACTGCGCACCATACCTTACACCATAAATACGAGCTCTGATCTTTGCTCTGACCATTCCCTTAAACATTTGGTTATCCTTGATGAGCCCATCAATCTTCCACGAACCCCTAAGCTCCTTAATGGTAAAATGGATTGGGATGCTTACAGGGAAATTCTGGATTCAGAACTTTCAATCCCTGGCTCCATTAAAACAGCAGATGAACTAGAAGAGGCAGTGGACATTTTTGTAATAACTTTATTTTAATGTAACTTTTATTTTTGTAAAACTTTTATTAAACAGGTCTGTCGATTTCGCTCAATAGTCGATCAAAAAATGACTTTTATTCATCGGAACTTAAAAAAAATGACACATTAGAATCGTAAAGATTATAACTCGAATATAATCCCAATCACTATTTAATTTTCTTTTATTGGAACTTTTTTTTAAGTGAAAACTTCTTTGGGCGGGTTTTACACTTTTTTGTTGAAGATTAAATTAGATTGAGCCTTCATAACTCCTATATGTAACGCTCGGGAAAAGTCGGCTGGAGTCGACTAATTAAGCTGTTTTTTCATATGGATTAAAACATCTCAAAAACTAAAAATTAGATATGCATATTGTTAGCAAATGTTATGTTTATTATTTCATTCTGCTTATTGTTATAATTTGTATCTTAACGCTATGCCGCGTTAGAGAGGCGAAATGGTAAAAAAATGATGTCGAAAACCAAACGATAACGAATTTTATGGAAGATATGGATTAAAATATCTCAGAAATAAAAAATAGAACCTGCATAAAGTAAGCGAGAGAAATGTTGAGCATTTCATCGTCTTAATAATAAGATATGACTTGCATAAGATTAATCTCTCCTTGTTGATGTTTTTACTTCTACCGTGTGGTCTAAAGCATACACCTACGGACAGAAAGTTTCTTTGCTCACACCTAAGCTTTTCTCTGAAGATCCGTTTTAAAAATATTGAACAAAACATGCCGTAGAACTCTCCCTTCGTGCTACATGATTCGGTTTTGTTAAAACTTATTTAAAATGGCATCGGCATAAATAAAGGAGATTAAACTCTACTTTCTGAGATATTAGGGGAAAACTACATTATGGAACGACAGTGGTTATGTCCTGGAAAAGCAGAAACATCGAAAACAGAAGTAAGCCTCCATACGAAAAATGTTTTCGACATCATTTTTTTACCATTTCGCCTCTCTAACGCGGCATAGCGTTAAGATACAAATTATAACAATAAGCAGAATGAAATAATAAACATAACATTTGCTAACAATATGCATATCTAATTTTTAGTTTTTGAGATGTTTTAATCCATATGATAAAACAGCTTAATTAGTCGACTCCAGCCGACTTTTCCCGAGCGTTACATATAGGAGTTATGAAGGCTCAATCTAATTTAATCTTCAACAAAAAAGTGTAAAACCCGCCCAAAGAAGTTTTCACTTAAAAAAAAGTTCCAATAAAAGAAAATTAAATAGTGATTGGGATTATATTCGAGTTATAATCTTTACGATTCTAATGTGTCATTTTTTTTAAGTTCCGATGAATAAAAGTCATTTTTTGATCGACTATTGAGCGAAATCGACAGACCTGTTTAATAAAAGTTTTACAAAAATAAAAGTTCTGTAAAATTTTTACTTAAAAAGTGAAAAAGTTCTAGTTCCAAAATAACCGAAAAAGTATCTATAGTAAAAATTCTGACACAGAAACTTTTTAAAAATAAACTTAAAAGTTGGCCAATTCATCTATTACATCATTTAGTACATCACTAATAATTTTTATAAATAAAAAAATATTTACATTCACAATTTGGACTCATTCCAATGGGGAAAAATGTCTAGCTCATGTATAAATTTCATCTGTTGGATGAAAATGTATGTTTATAATTTATTATCTTACTCATGTTTCATTTCAAGAAAAAAAATATTTTTTTGTTTATTTTACATCATATTTACATCTGTGTTGCAACGCATCGAGTGAATATTTATTCGTTCATTGTGTGTTCGTATTTCTTAATAAATATTTATACCATGGGCAGAACTCTATGCCACGGCCTTTTTAGTCTTCTTTGAGGCTTACGAGTTAAAAGAGGTGATCAAAAAGGAAATACATGTGAATTTGAAAAATTAATAGTTGAAAGATAAAATGTTTTGTTTTTATTATGTATCTACATACATTAAAAACACAACATTTCATACTAAATCCTACGATTTCATTGTTGTTAGGTTCATGTATCTGTGTAAGGATGTTCATGTGTTTTGGATTTGAGATAAATCATTTATTATTCCAAGAATTTGCAATTATTTAAATTTTTTTGGAATTTGTGGTTTGAATTTCATTTATGCGGTCGTGTATTTCTGAAACCTTAAATTAAACAATATTAGGTTTGAAAAAAGAAACATTGGTATCCTTATACAAAATTGAAATGAAAATATAATTTCATTAGTTCTTATACGTTTTAATGAGACTTGTATTTAATCGAGAAAGCCTCAAATTGTATTAGTTATCAATTCTGAGGAATTTCCAATAGGTTTTTTGAAGTTGAAATTACCTAAACCTACCCATAAGCTTAAAACATACCAGGGCTATATGGAGGTTGTTTCTTTCATGTATACTATAAGCTAAGACATAAATTTTGTATTTTTCTGATTCTTGTAACTAGGATCAAAAATGTATAATATCAAATAAAGTAAAAAAAAAATATGATGCCAAATAAGGCTCTTTGAAGGTATTTAAAGAATTAAGTTACATTTGAAAATAAATGAATCATAGAGAGCTAAATAAAAATTAGCCATTTTTCCATATTTGGGTTAATGAGCTGTCCATATTATAATGAAAGATTTTTTTAGTCGATAGTGTTTTAAAAAAAGCTGGCAAACGTCCTTACATCACATATTTATCTTTATTCGAAGGTCAAGATATTAAGGCTTATTATCATGGTATATGCAACCTCCTTTTGATAGAAGAGCAATTAGTTAATTCCAAATTAATTAATCGCCAGAAACAGAAACTTCATGAGAATTAATTATTACCATTCCCATCTGCCTCCAGTAATGAGAACATTAATAAGGCAGTGATGTCGTGATGAAAAGTCTATATATTACAAAGACCAGCTTTCTTCAGGGACATCAGTTTGAACCCAGAAACCATCTAACCATGATCGACGAAGGCATCAAAGACTCTGATATCTTCGAAGGTCTTAATGTCAGATATCTCAAGATCTTCGGACTATGGAAAGTCATCAACGACTACAGGACAACGGGGAAGAGGAACGGAATAATCAAATTTGAAGTTTTTTGTACATTTGTCCTAACACTTCCTTATGTGATATGCCAATATCTCAGTTATTTCAATATAAATGTAGATATACAGAAGGCGACGTTTTTAAATTTATATCCTTTGCCTGCATTGCAGATGTGTTGCAGGATCGCTGTGTTCTGGTTCCGTATCGATACTCAATGCAGGCTGTACGATCTGTTAAAGAAGAATTTTCTTAATATTCCGGAGGAAAGTCGTGCTCAAGTTGAAGAAATATACAGAAAATTTAGTAAAATCTCGAATATGTGTTGTATGGCTACTCTAATAGTTAATGCTTCTATAGTTTCACTTTACGTAGTCAATCCTGGGATATCTGTGGATTATATTCTTTACCACACTGGCAGCATGACAGAGGTTACGACTGGCAGAAAGAAGATATTGGGTGGCTGGTATCCAGTACCGATGGCTGAATCCCCTTACTACGAAATCATCTTTGTTTACGAAGCTGTGTGTATATTATGGGGGGGTCTGTTCCTTGCTGTGTACTTCAGTCTTTATTACCACGTATTATTTTGCCTTTATGCCCATTTCACTGTACTCGGATTCCAGATTTCTAACTTAAAAGTGAAAAAAGCAGTTGAAAGAGGTGGAAATACAAGCTGCATTAAGAGAGATCCAAACAACAATTCAACTGTATATGAAAATCTCATTGACATTATACGAGATCATCAAAAACTTCTGAGGTTTGTAATTATAAATCTCATTAATAATTGCGTTGAAATATGTGTGTGAGATTTAGTCTTGTATTTCTAGCATTCAAATAATTTTTTTTTCATAAAATATATCTTATAATGTTAATTGTTTAATTTAGTATATTGGAGATATTTTATATGACTAGTGTTATGAAAAAGGAGAAACAAAATAATATATTTATATAATAATGGAATAATATAATGTAAGAGCAATGTCCATATGGATTGATCAGCATGCTGTGTATAAAGCAACTCTATATAGTAGGGTTTCATTACTTCCAATTAAAAAATTATTATTAGATTATTAAAAAACACATAAGGTAAAACCTCTAGTATTGCCACCGTTAAGGACACTTTTGAAATAGTTTGTTCGTTTGTCAATCGTGTGGGTACTTGGTTCAACGATTTCTGATCTTTTAAGTCAGTAAAGATCACTAATTTCAAAATATATATGCGAAACAGTGACTTTCATATATATTTTTTATACTAAAACGAAAAAATGTAATAATATACTATTAGGCATTATTTTTCAGTTTTAACTCTTAAGCATTTTCACGAATCTAAAGAATTAAATCTATAGCCTTCAGAATAAAATAAATAAATTATATTGTGCAGGGGTGTGTGTTTCTTGCCAAAAACGTATGGAAACTCATTTCTAGGCGACATCTGTCTGGTTTCTAATCCTCAGCTATTTTTTTTTCGACCACTCACACGACTTTCCTACCAATTTCAGAAAATATTTTATATCTATAAATATGTCCACTAAGAAGCAAACAAAAAATTTAACTAGATTGGTTTTCCTGAAGATTGATCAAAGAAAATATTTAAGTACGATTTGTTAGATGAACCATTTTTATATAGTTTTGTAGGTAATTTCGTTATCTTTCAAAGACAGGCTAATTAGTATTTTTTAAACTCAAGGGGCTCTGAAACGTATAGAACGGTCGAAAACCGCATGTCGAAAAGTTGACCCGATCACAATACTCACCTAGTATATGTAGGAAAGTAAAAAATTAAAACGTGTACAAAATAAAATAAGCTGTATCATCGCTACTACTGATTCGATTCTGATTTTTTTTGGGGGGGTAATTAAATCGCCTTGCAAGTTATACTACTATATAAACAATATATTTTTCATAGATTTTTTTTTTTTATATATATATTTGTTTATTTAGAAATATTACATTCTGTCACATCAAGGACATTTATAATAGTGTTCAGAGAAATCACACTCACACTCTATTTACAATAAAAAAAAATAATAATACAGAAACTTAATAATAATAAATAAAATAAAATAAAATAAAAATAAATACAATAAAATAAAATAAATGTATATAAACAAAAGAACTAACCTAATCATACACACTTGGGCTTGAGTGGAGGATCTGGCCATTGCCAAAACTCCAATAGATGCTTATTTACAAAAGGTCTCTGGGCCACTGCCGCTTCAACCTTCGAGGAGGATTGTAAGGATGGGTGGTGCTGGATAGAGATTGTGCAAGGGGATTTGGATGATAGGTAAGGTTCTGGTGAAATTTGGAGAATTTTTCTGGAATAAGGTCTACGACAAATGGGATATTAAGGTCATGGTGTAGGATTTTGTTATTTACTTAGAACGGAGCATCAACTATTGTTCGAAGGACTTTAGATTGAAAGGATTGAATACGTTTGATGTTAGAAGCTTTTGCTGTCCCCCACAGTTCAAGTCCGTATGTCCATATAGGTTTCAGTATTGTCTTGTAGATAAGTAATTTGTTTTCAATAGAAAGTTTGAATTTTCTGTTTAGTAGTCTGTATAGCAGGCCGTATCGTCGGTTGAGTTCTTGTCTTCATAGATTATAACTAATTTATTTTTAATAAATGTATTTATTAAACATTAATTTTATATATATATATATATATATATATATATATATATATATATATATATATATATATATATATATATATATATATGTATATATTGATTTGAACGTTTTCTGAATTCACTACAAACAGAAAAAAAAAATCATCGAAATCGGACTTTTTAGAGTAGAGATATAGCGATTTAAAAATGTGAGTATTTGAAGCTTCCTAGATTACCCCTAAATGAAAATAAAGCAAAAATATCATCAAAATCGGAAAAAAAATCTTATACGATATTTTATTGCATTTTTTATATTTACTTCGTTTCATATATTTTAGGTCTACTGTGACTAATCTATGTTAAAAGTATAGCTATAATGTCATTACAATATTTAAATTAAATAATTTGTTCTGAGCGAAGAATCTTTCAGGTATTAAAGGTGGTTTCAAATGTTGTTTTTTTTTTTTAAGTAGAAACAAAATTGATATTGGTACTTCGCACCTCGAAAACCCTCAGATACGAAGTTGCTGAGCTATTGGCTAATTATCTTTTTTTTTGTCTCAAATTATTGCGAGAGAGCAAAGTGGGTTTAACTATTTTTTTTTTTTTTAGTTTCGATGGGTTCGCATTTTTATTTGTCTATAACTCAAAAAGCACTCAAATGTTACTGTACTATTTTCTTTTGGAAGAACGTACAAAAGATAACATACGAATATATGAGAGTAGACAAAATGTTGAAAACTTATAAATTCGTTGACGGTTTTTTCAAATGTTCGATAATGATTGAATACCACTATGATCATAATTATAATGGTCGAATATTCATCACTGGGCGGACATTAGAATAATATATATCAATATTGCAAAACATAATAATAGCGAATCTAAAGTAATATTATACTTAATAATATTAACACCACTTTTACTCAACTACGGTTAATCACTAGTTATTGCTTAATGTATTTTCATGATAATTATTTTTATAAGTTCCTTTTTAGAATCAACTGAAGATGTCTACAAATTACCTCTTTTTTAAATTAATTAAATTTTAAAGATATAATTTTATAATGCGTATTTTCATATCTTGCAACATGAATTAAATTATATCTGAATATTCTGAATTAAAATAATATCTTTTTTTTTTGTTTATTTTTTTTTATTCACACCTGTCATAATGGTAATGACAACCAGTGAATGTGAGGACTATAATATCTAAATTATAAAATATTAAAACACGAGATTTTAATAAATCTCAGTATTATATTTTGTTAAATTCTAACATCAGAAAAAAACTGATTCTTCAAGAGTTTCTTATGAATGAAAGCCACGTTTACATATCTATGTTATGTTACTGTAATCGACTGTAATATATATATATACTATAACTAATTATATAAATTTACTTTCAGGTATTTCGAAGACTTAAGGACAGTATATAATCCATTGGTTACTATAACACTTGGCATAGGAATAATTGTTCTAATTATTGGTGCTATACAGTTTTTGTTGGTTTGTATAATTTTTCATATGTATAATATATATATATATATATATATATATATATATATATATATATATATATATATATATATATATATATATATATATATATTTTCTAATTTTTAATAATAATTTCTAATTTTATTTCAATTTAGGGAAAAAGTACAGATCCTGGATTCATATTTCAAATCAGCGAAGTTTTTGCGTTGCAAGGTCTTGAGGTTTGCATGTTCTGTTTCGGTTCTTCATCACTCGAAGCGGCGGTAAGTTAATAATAAATTCATGAAAATTTATATTATTTAAAAACTATAATTATATTTTTAACGATTTTCTAATTATTTCCTACTGTTTGAGAAATTCGACCGACTAAAATAGCTTGGAATATTTTCAGCGGCATCCACTTCTCTATGAATTCTCTAGCTAAAATATGATAGAATAGTTGAACTATACCTTAACGAAAATTCCTTTTATTATTCAACTTGGTCTGATTTTTCGCATTTTAGACATTTAACTATTTAACTAAAAGTTTTTAATAACAGTTTTATGTGTGGTAGTTGGATTTCGAACATATATGTGCACTTAATATTTTTTTTTTTTGTTTATTCCAATCTTGTATAGGAAGAAAAACAATAATAATTGATAATTTTCCGAAAAGAAAACATTATTGTTATTTTTGATTTCATTTTGTTTATCTTCGGTGTATCTTCGTTAATTTCAAGATAGTTTTCGAGTCAATATTTGTATAATTGAAAAGATCATTTTTTTTTCATCAAACATGCTACAGATCCATTGAATTCGTTCTGAATTTGATAGTGATTTTGGATAATGGAGCTAAGATTTGTTATTGAATACATCTATTTAATAAATTCATTATTTGATCATTTTGAACCAGTAACACTTCAATACAGCTTACTTTGTTGTTAGAATCTGACTTACGTTATAAAATAAAAGTAATTAAATATAAACGTACACTTTCAATTACACAACAATAATTTTTTTGTGAATTAATTTTTTTTTATTAAAGGTATTACATTATGTTACAAAGGACATTTATAATAGTGTTCATGGATTACATTCACACTGTATGTACAATAAATAAAATAAAATAATTCAGAAAAATAATATATATACAATAAATAAAAATAAAATGACCTAAAATAAATTACAAAAATTAATTGTTCATTTATAAGTTAATAATCAAGTCAGTAGATTCGGGGTAATTCAGTTATCAATGCCCAAACTCTGTAAGGTGATTTTAGACAAAAAATCCAATACAAGGTTAAGTTGAAACATTGGCCAATTACGAAAGAAAAGGGAGTTAATTTCATTTTTTTTGTGTGTGTTTTTATCTTTTATAGAAAGAAATCACACAAAAATTACTTAATTAAAGTAATTAGAAATTGTTCTGTAGTAAACTATAAAAAAAAATTATTTCATACGCAAGTAGATTTTCTATTTGTCACTGCCATTTAATATAACTTTTAAGCTGCTTAACTACGATAAGTTGTATTTTGCAATTAATCATGGATTGTTCGCAATATTTTATATCATATTGCGGTTTAGAGGTTCTCATATAAGAGGTTCTCCGCTCTTATACGAGCATCCTTGTTTGATAAGATTTAATTATAGATCAATTTATTTGAGCCATATTGAATATTATAAAAGAAGGAGATGGTCCGTGGTGGCGGTCATAAATAGGCTAAATAGTGGCAAAACTATTTTATTAAAAGCCAACGTTTCGGCTTTGCAGGTCTTCTTTAGCGAGGTGTATTCATCGAGGAATTTTAATTAGAACTCGCTAAAGTTCTAAGTGAGCTAAAGTTCTAGTTGAGTTCTAAGTGAAACTCCTAGCTGAACAAACCTCTCTGAAGAAGACCTGCAAAGTCGAAACGTTGGATTTTAATAAAATAGTTTTGCTACTATTTAGTCTATTTGTGACCGCCACCCCGGACCATCTTATTATTTTTTTTTTTAATTTATTTGAGGTTTGTTGAGGAGTAAATGTGAGATTGTGTGAACAATTAAATGATTTGATATTCTGTCACTTCAGACTAGGGGAGAGCGGAGTTTAAAGTTCTGCCATTCAAACAATTTAATTTTAAGATATTTCACTGATATATATATATATATATATATATATATATATATATATCTTGTATTTTGATTTTTTATATAAATTTAAAAATTTCCAATGGATTCTAGAGAGGAGTTTTATGTTAATTTAGATAATTATTTAGCTGTCATACTCGAGTTTAGAGAGCTTGAGACTCATAATTACTACAATAATTATGAGTAGAGAAAACCCCTTCTAAAGAAAACATTCTTTCCCACAGTTTTTTAATATAAACACTTTATTATAACTTCTAATCCTTTCTTATCAATTTTCTCAAAAATATTTTCATGTACATTATAAGGAGAAAAAATATCGGAACCATATTCTAATTCTGTTATTCGCAGACAGAGCTCTGACCTGCAGTTCGCCATCTACAGCAGCGACTGGTACAAGGCGGATAAGAAGTTCAGGAAGGCGGCGCAGATGTTGATGGTTAGGGCGAAGAAAGGAGTAAGCCTTACAGCGATCAGGATGTACCCAGTAAATGTGGAAACTCTGATGGCAGTAAGTTGCAAAATAAATAGTTAGCATAAGTATAAATTCAGGGTGTCCTGGAAGTAGAAGAAAATATTTTGCCATTGTTAAAACCATTCAAGGGGCGACTATTGAGCCAACCAACTCAGCTAAGTTACGTTAAAAAGAAAAAAAATTAATTGTGATTTTTTTATATCCCTTCAACTTTACTATATTTACCCCCCTTCTATAAATATTTGCTCGTTTAATAACATATTAATTAAGTGAAGGTTTAGATGGAGGAATTTTAAGATTGACCTCAAATTGTGTAAATAAATGGTGTGATTTTCTATCTAATCCACTAAAAGTACCTGTGTTTTAAGTAAAAATTATTATAAATAAAAGCTTTTATTTATTATATCTCCGTGTAATTAGATGTATTGTAATAAATATAATTGCCTAAAATCACATTTTATTTATAAAAATAAAAAATTTAGAAATGATGACTTAAAAAAAAATACAAGTGACAAACTTAATGTTTCTAGCTCTAATATTTATGTTTTCATAAAAATAAATGAGGAAATCAGTAGGTTTCTTTATTTTAAACATAAAAGAAACATTAATTTCGTCACTGATAAATACATATTAGTTTCTATGATAGAGATCTGGGAGAAAAACACAGTTATAAATATTT
The DNA here is from genome assembly GCA_928085145.1 of Nezara viridula. Classification (NCBI taxonomy): domain Eukaryota; kingdom Metazoa; phylum Arthropoda; class Insecta; order Hemiptera; family Pentatomidae; genus Nezara; species Nezara viridula. The sequence goes on along the minus strand of OV725083.1, from coordinate 9,954,530 downwards.
ACATGAGCATGAATAGACGTAAGCATTATTTGAAAAATCATTTTTTTTTATATTTTTATGAATAATATGTGCTTAAGGCAATTAGATACATTACAATATATCCCATATCACGGAAAAACAAGGAAGAAAAGCATTTCAACAGTTAATTGTAACCTTTTTTTCTGAAAACACTCGTACGTTTAGGTAATTGGATAAAAAATCACACCATTTCTTTACACAGCATGAAGTGAAACTCAAAATAATTTCTAATAAACCTCAACTTATTTAATTTGCACTAAGAGCTTATTAAGTGAAGTAAATGTAGTACAGTTAAAGGGTGATAAAAAAAATCTCAAATAATTTATCACTTTTTTTTAACGGAACTTATATTTGTTTACCCGCTCAAAAATCCGATATATTATTATTTTTAATATTTTCTGCCGAAAAGTGGATAATCGATTACATAAACTTTTTGTAAATCTTGATACATATATACATACATACAGGCTATCCCTTTATTAAATAGTAAAATATTTATAGGAGTAAATATAACAATATTTATACATCTATATGTAAACAATGATCTGATCTCCTACAGAGAAGTAGAAAGTTCGAGTATGTGTTGTTGTTTTTTTAAATAAATTTCGTTATTGTCAAATATTTAGGGATTACTAAAACATTTTTTTTTTAATTTAAAAGCCGAATAATTTTCTGTCAAGTTTAAATTTTCAAATCTTGTTGAGAATATAAAAACCTAGTTGGTTTGTCTTTTAAAAGCTCGGTCATGTTATTAAAGAATCTGCAGTCTTCGCTTAGAGCATTGGGGAGGATTCGAGGAATGTTGAAGTTGGTCATTTTCCTGCCGTACTTCGATAATACACATCACTGTTAGGGCTGTTTGACAATCCTGACATTTTTAATGGTGTCTCATTTGACTGCCAGGAGCACATCCACTTCTTAAAACTAGGTTTAACTAATCTAAGTTTATTTTCTGGAAAATAGCAGTACTTCAGGTGGGCTTCAGTTGCAGCTGTATTGGCCGTATCGTTACCTTATATACCAATATAAGAATTATCGTTCTGCTGAAAGTTTAATGTCGAGAAGGCAATGGAATTTTTAAAGAAATTTGGAATATATTTAAGAAAAACTAATTGCTTTTTGATTTTAAAAATGTACTTGCGCCTGTCAACTTATTGTTAACAATCAGCAAATGTGCTGGACATAACAGGCATGGGGAAGGAAAGTACTCAGCAGCGCCTCTTCACCAACTTGTTACTATTACTTAGGTTGTTAAGGAAGGAGATCTCTCATCCAACGCCTTTTTAGTCCCCTCCTCATGTTCTGAGGCGTCAACAATGGCCATGTCTCTTCTTAGTCTGTTATTATGTGAATTAGTGTCAAATCGTTAGTAAAGGGTCGTTAATTTAATTAATTAACAATTATTACTCATCAAACTAAAAAAAAATACTTGAAACTAAAGTAGAGTTATCCATAGTTAAACCGATTTAATGAGGATATTTAAGGGACTAAACTAGAATTATTTTGAAGAAAGTTGAAATCCACTTCAAGTTATGTAAAGTGCTTGTGCTCTCACCGAAAATGACTTTAATAAATTACTGAAAAGCTTTTATTTCTTGTATTAACATGACCTCGGATATATTATTTTAAACATATTTTTTTCTAAATACACTTTTATTTAAAAAAAAAATTAAATAGTGATTTTTTATTATTTATTCATCATCTAAAATGAATTTTCATCCGCACCATGTCATGTCATGGTAGTGACAATTAGCAGATTTGTTCTTAGGTAGAAATGGCATAATAGGCATGACGAAGAATAGTAGCAGCACCTCTTCCCTTGTCTATTTACATCCTGAAATCAGGAAAGATCTCTCATCCAGCTCCTTTTCAGTCATCCCCTGATGAGCATTTCACCCGTGTCGTTGATAATTCCATAATGATCTTGGAAGTCCGTGTAGTTTAAGATGAAATCGGAAGTAGAGATTATGTATGTGCTGGCCAATGGTTGGCTGTCTTAGGTCGGTACGTAAAGTTTTGTTGTTGACTTACCAGGGGGCTGCAGTTATTAGTCTTAGAATTTTAGATTGAAAAGATTGTAATTTTTGTAAGTAATGCTTTTTTGCTGAACCATAAATATGTGAGATGTATGTCCAAATTGGTTTGAACAGGTAAGTATAAGTATTTAATTGTTGTCTGATTTGTAATTTTGATTTAGAAAAAAGTGAGTTTAGTATTTTCAGTCATATCATTTTTCAGAAATATCATTTATTATTAAAAAGATAAAAAGGAATAATTTATCTAAAGTTAAGATATGTTAAACTTATAGTTATAGTTATTTCAATTTGTAGTTGTAAATTTAAAAATTTAAAGCCAAAGAAAATAATCTACCATATAGCTATTGCTGTTTAAACGTTTTTCCCACTTGATTTTGTTTGTATTTGTTTTTACCACATAAATATTTTTTTATTTATAATCATCTTGTACTTTATCTCCATAGTTTCCATGGGCTTTAAATTTAGATATTTAATTGCAGGCTATAAATTTGTTTATCAATAACATGAGGATGTATTTATAAGAGGATTACAATATTCGATGACCACTATATTAAAAAATTTAATTAGTGATTATTTCAAGGATTAATTTTTGTTGCTTATTCATATTCTTATTTTTGCAGATAATGCAGTTTACTTACTCCACTGCCACTTTGATGTTGAGAATGACGGAATAAATTTTCTCTGTTGAGTCAGCTTCTCTTTTTTTTTTTTTTATTTAAATAATTCATAAATTTTACTTTGTAATGTAATAAATTAATATTTCAATGAATAAATAAATATTAATTAAAAGTAAAATACACAATCAGCTTAATTAGCTTCATATAAATTATCTACTTTTTTTTTGTAAGCACCTAAGATCCTTCCAGACTGAATTGAACCTGTCAAGCTGGGTCCACATTATTTCAGAAAATTTGGTATGAAAGGTTAATACACTTTTATTTATTTATTTTTTATAACTTATTTTCTGTTACAAAATTATTAGTGTGCTGTCTGGTGACTGTTGCCCGTAAGATGAAAGTGACATACACAACTCTATCATTTTAAAATTTTCACTCTCTATTTTAAAATTTCTGAACGAATTACCTCTATTGGATATTTCTTTATTAATATTTATTATCGAAAATTCGAGTTTTCGGAGGTTAGGGCCAATTAATGTACCATGGTCATTTTTCTAAGGTTTTTTCATGGATTCTTTTGAAAAGACAAATCGTAGTCTTTCAAAAAATCGAATAAACAATTGTCAATTATTTAACTAAAATCCAGTAGCAAGGTTACATAATTTTGTTAAAATGTAAATAGTCCATAAAATGACTTCATGATATTTGCCAAGTGAAAATATATAGTGTATCATGAAATATACATATATACCAAAAAAATATCATTTGGTAAATGCCTGTTACATTATAATCTTTGTTAACGTTACCATAATATCATTGTTAGCATATCAGATCTGAGTTTCATAACATTGTAATATATTTCATAGGAGATAATCATATTTTTTTTTTTTTGGCGATCTACTCTGTGTTCAATACAATTGATCCCTTCAAGGACCTCAGCAGCTGTAGTTTTTGACAAATGGGGTACCAAATTAAGGAGATTAATTGGAAAAAAGATGAATTTGAATTTACAATATTTAATTATTAATACTTCATTAAAAAAAATGTGATGGTGATAATTCAAAGGATTTTGACGAGACTAATTGTGTTTTAAAGATTTAGACATGGAAAACAAAACAAGTTCACGACGTTATTATTGACTTTTCAATTCTAGTTGTACTCACCTAGATGTCACGGAATGCTTTAAAAAATTATAATACTGCTAGTTATTATACTTTATAGTAAATTAAAAATCTTTTGAAAAGGCAAATATAATAAAATAGCTTTGAAATCCAATGACGCATCGGATGATGACAAGTTCCTAAACTCATCGATAGCATATCGGTTCTATTATGCTTAATGGATCTGCTGTATGTAACCTATTTATAACGCCATTCTTGTTATTTCACAATTTATATTAATATCACTTTCTATCTTTATTTATTTTCTTTTTGAAACATAACATAACAATTCAATAGGTAAGTATTTCTTTTGCTTTTTATTATTTTTAATTTATTTTGTGGATATATAGGGGTTTTTGTCTTCCGCTAAAATCCAGTAGATCGTTATTAAATTAAGCATAAACGGTTGTTCGTTGGTTCTGGATAAATTTCATGTATTTTACCAATGAAATTAGCTCTGAATTTCGGAACTTGTCCTAATATAAAAATAAAATTTTGTAATTTTTAATGATAGTGAGTGGTGAAGTTCTTATTTAAGTCTGACTTATATTCTCCACTTTTAATAAGAATGCTTCTCTTCTTATATATCTCGATAGGTCTCAGAAAGTAAAATACTGGGTTATTATAAGCATATGACTTGCTAAGTATAATATCTTAAAAGACATATTTTCCAGTGGATTAACCTAATTACTTATCAGGTAAATTATTACTTTAACACAGTCAGTATATAGTAGTTTTCCTTTGCCGTTATCTTATTTACCTTGAATAGATTTTCATGATAATATTAATAATTAATATTTTTAATATTAATAATTTTGTTATGAGAATAAAAACGAACTGATACCGCTTATAGCTATGATATATTAAGAAGAAGGACAGGTATCTGATGGAAGAATTATCGCACAATTACAGTATTGTCCTTAATAAATAATGTAAAAAAAACAAAAAAAAAAAAACTGGAGATATCCACAAGCTCTAATTTTTTTTCTATACTATTTAATTATCATTAAACCATTTTAGAAAATGTTATTGCAAAAAATGTTTTTCAAGGATTGTAGGTTTGTGATTTATTTCCTTTTTGATTATAAAATATTTTAAGTTTGCTAGTTTCCGTTCTTTACATCTGTTCATTCATATTTGACAATAGAGTTGAAGTAGAATACGTGAACTGCAGGATCTGAAAAATATTTAAGATAAATATATTGTATTGTACATTAATATTTTATCATATTTAAGGCAATAATACAACCTGTAATAGTCTGAGTCTATCAATGAATATGAAAAGATGTGTAACACCAAAAAATAATTTTAATAAATGTGACAAATATTTGATTTTTGACAAACGTTGCCACATCAAAAAAAGAAAGTGAAGATAAAGATTGCTCTGATGATGGGAAAATTGTCCCGTTAGAGATAACAAATGTAATTAAAAGAATTTGAAAAAAATTAGAAGTATTATTGTCTTAAATATGAAAAAATTGTATATGTAGGCTTCCTAATAAAAAAAAGAAAAATAAGAAGATAATTAATATTTTAATTTGGTTAAAATAATGTTAAAAATGAAAAAATCCTAAAAATTCTTCAATGAAACTCCAACATACAAGTGAAGAATTAACTTGCCAACGTTTCGCCAATTTAGGTATCATCAGGGCAGAGAAAACAAGATCGCATATATGCAAAAAAAAAAAAACAGACAGAAGGAAAGAGAAGATTCTATTCACAGCAGCTAAGGAACGTTATATTAAACAGCTGATCAGGCTTAATACAAGGGGAAAATCTGTTATAACTAAAATACAATAATACATAACGTATTAAATTAAGTAAAACAAAAAAATCAAATATTTTTTTTAAAAATCAAATGAAAAAAAGTCTCAATACGTCTGATCAGCTGTTCAGTATAACCTTCCTTAGCTGCTGTTTACAGAACCATCTCTTTTCATCAGTTTGTATTTGGATGGCTTCATGAGATGTCTACAGCTGTTTGTTTTTTTTAATTGTTATTTCATTTTGAGTTTTTCTTCTACATACATCTGATCTTTGTTTTTCTTCCCTGATAATTCCTAGGTTGTCGAAACGTTGGCAATTTATCTATTTTGTTACTTAGATGTTTTCATGTATATCATAATCACTTTACGTCTCTGTTGTAGCTTTATGTTTTTTTAAGTAAAATAATAATGTTTCGATTAGGACATAAATAGAAAATTTGAAAAGTTAAAGTCTCCAATTTAAAGATGAAATGTTAACCTGTCAACTGTTTAGGAGTTATCGGAACGGAAAAGACAAAATAAAATTGTATATAGCATTTGGTTAAAATATTGTATATATCAACTTTTTCCAAGTCAAATTCAACCTTTTCCAAATCAAATTCAACCTTAATTTGCCGAAAAAAAGGTTATAATTGATTTATAGTAAATTTTCGAATTTCTTCGATATGAGGTTATCTTTATTAGGTAGTGCTAATGAAGGTCGCAAAAATGTTTTATAATATATCGTCGCCATTTTTGTTTATGGCTAAATACATACATTCAACTTAATGCTATTAATGTTAAAAAAATCATTAATTAAATAATTAAATATTAACTAATTCTAACACTAGAATTATAAATATCAGAAGGAATTAGTCGAGGGTGCGGTCAAAAAAATAAAAAAAAATTAAAATATATAAATAATTTTAATTTTTGCCGACGTTTCGACCCACTTTGCAGGTCGTCTTCAGGGCGTTGGATGTGGCACTGCGGGAGGTGGTTGAAACAGTGTTTCAACCACCTCCCGCAGTGCCACATCCAACGCCCTGAAGACGACCTGCAAAGTGGGTCGAAACGTCGGCAAAAATTAAAATTATTTATATATTTTAATTTTTTTTTATTTTTTTGACCGCACCCTCGACTAATTCCTTCTCATATCATATCAACGGTCAACCAACTCTACATAATTATAAATATCGTTCAAAAACGTTTGGAGGCCGCAACTACGTCACAGAAACCTCAATTCCCTACCCAGACGTTATAAATTTTAATCGTTTCATAATGAAGAAAAATAAACAATATGAATTAACCTTTAAAAAAAAATATTGGTAGGTATAATTTGTGAAATACTTTATTTTCAGGACTCATACTGTGAACTATTAATACATTTTTTCATTACAAGAAATATGTTTTATATCCATACGACGGAATCAAAAACCCAACAGCTCATATATTTCCTATTTACCGCTGATATCCCAGCCCATCCCGATGCCTTCCTGGTAACATTTGATGATAACACCGCCATCGTATCAACCATCTTATATCCCGAAATAGCATCCTCAAATCTGCGAAAGCACCTCTCCTTGATCGAGCACTGGTATCATAAATGGCGCGTTAAAGTAAATAAATCCAAATACAAACTCACTACTCTTATACTCCAGCCAAGAACTTGTCCACCAGTCCACTTCCTTTCCATACAGCTTCCTTTTTTAGACACAACTAGGTATCTTGGCTTCATTTTAGACACAGAACTAACGTAAAACAGACATAATAGACTAAAAAGACAAAAACTTGACAATCGGTCAACTATACAGACTACTAAACAGAAAGCTCAGCTTTCAATCGACAACAACTTACTCATCTATAAGATACTCCTCAAACCAATTTGGACCTAGGGACTAGAAATATAAAGGACAGCAAAATTTTTTAGCATCAAACTCATCCAATACTTTTAGTCCAAGGTCCTTCGGACAATAGTCGATGATCCGTTTTATTTATCCTATATACGTTTAGTATCACTATAAAAAGTTTGGTTGAAATCGTCGACCCTCTGGCGGTAGCCTCCCTTTGTTAGTATATATTGTAGTATATACTTGAACTGTTTGTATTATTTTCTTATTTTCGTAAAAAACAAAACAATGAAAATGGTGATGAAGATATACTGATTTACTTGGAAAACATTATCAAACCTTTACCTAATAACTTTTAATTATGTTTTTTAGAAATAACGTTTCTACACATCAACAGTAAAATCCTACATCCACGACAAATACACTACATTTCATTCTTCAACCCAAAATCACTCCAATCCTCTGATTCATTCTATCTCCTGCTCCCTGTTACCTGAACAACGCAGATTAAGAAGAAAATGGCCAAGAGACATACTACATCAATAAAAACCAAACCAAGAAAAAACACCAAGACTGTACAAACACAACAAATTTGCTAGATGCGCAGCCGCGCAAGTGCAAATTGCATAAAATATAAATAATAATAAATAAACAACGTTTCAATAATATCATTTATGTATTTGAAATATTTGCACTATCGTAAAAAATACAGAAATTAGTCATTTATTATAATTAACTGTTGCTAAGCTTTTATTTCTTGTTTTTCCATGATCTGGAATGTATTGTAATAGAAATAAATAACTGAATGTATATTTTATTTATAAAAATAATAAAATTTAAAATAACACTTTTCTAAATATTTTTCATGTAAAGTGGTTACGTAATTGTATTTTTTCTCCCACATTTCTGTCATAGGAATCTATCAGCATTTATCAGTGAGAAACATAATGTTTCTATTCCTAACGTTGACGTTTAAAATAAAGATACCTACTGATTGCTCCAATTATTTTCATGAAGACGTAAATATTAGGGCTGAAAACGTTACTGTTGTCACTTATAGGTACGGATATACTTCTATGACTGAGATATGGAAGAAAAAAACCCATTTCATAAATATTTCACATGAAAAATATTTAAAAAATCATTATTTTTAATTTAATTTTTTAAATAATAAAATATATATTTAAACAACTAGTTTCATTATAATAAATCCCAGATTATGGGATATAAACTAATAAAGCTTTGCAAAAGTTAATTGTAGTCATTTTTATTGAAAACATGGGTATTTTTAGGATGTGAATAGAAAATCACATCATTTCTTTACAGGACTGGCGGTGAATCCCAAGTTTTTGCTTAATAAACCTTAATGTATTTAATATAAACTTAAACCCTACTAAATGAGGTAGTATTTTTAAAAGTGAGGTAACTGTACCATAATTGGATGATTATTAAAAAAAACGCGTATAATTTATTATTTTTTTAAAAAGCAGAACTTAGCTTATAGTTTAGCCGCTCAAATGTCCTGTTAAAATGATTTTAATAATGAAATACTTTATTTTTCAAATAATATGAAATACTTTCATGTGCTGGCCTCCCAGTTCAATCCCGTTGAGCCTCCCAGCACACGACCCAGAACGGAATAGAATAAATCCAGAAAAATGGAAGAAATATTTTTAACTGTAAAAACTGAATTAAAATTAGTTTACAGGATTTTGAAAATGGCTCCTGGAGCCGAATCGTCTAATAAATAATACAGGATGTAAAAACTGTGTACATTTGGTGACCTATGGCCTAATATTTTATTAAAAAAATACATAAGAAAATGGCACCGAACCTGAATGATATGACTAGAAAATTAATTAATTAATATAAATATTTCTTAGGATATCGCATCCTATTTAAAAAAAATGGACTTTAAAAAAAAAAAACTCAAAACTTGGATTTTCAATTTTTCTGCTGAAAATTGTCCTATTTTTTATGTCAACTTTTTTGTAGGTCTTGAAATCTGGTATAAATCACATCATACTTTCCTTCTACTTAATGGACACCCTGAATACGTTAATTTTATTATTTTTATTATTATATTTATTTTATTATGAACTCACTGTCATTAACGTTTCCCGATTCACAGGATACATTCTGATAGCGGTGAGTCCAACTCCTTTTCTCGCTCCGATCATCATTATCTGTAGAGCCTGTCTCATAGGGATACTTGCCTTGTACCATTCACTACTGTACGCAGTAAACTGCAGGTCTGAACTCTATCTGCGAAAATAAGACTTTAAAAATCATATATATTTAACTAAAATATATTTTTGAAATATTGTACGAATTCTTTACATTTTCTATTATCATTTTTACTTACCGCCGACTGAATGAATGAAGAGCCGAAACAGAACAAGCTCATTTCAACTCCTTGAAACACCAATATATTAAACATTTTGAATAAGAAAAGAGGACTTCTTGCATTTCCCTTGAAAAAAAAAAAAAAAAAACATAATAAGTAAATCTATAATAAAATATAAATTTAAACATTTTCATACAACTTACCAATAAGTATTGTACTGCACCTATAATTAATACTAATATCCCTGCACCTAAAGTAAGTGTAACCAATGGGTTGTATACACTCCTCAATTCCTTTGAATATCTGTAATAAGACATATAAATTAAATATATAGCAAACAGTCTTAATTTTTCTTATTCCTTATTATTGAGATATTTATTTAATTATTACATTCTATCAAAAAGAAAGATCAAGGTTTGAAAAGCAGAAGATAATCCGACAAATATATTTTACTAATACAAAAAAAATTTATATAGACAAAAATTTTTAATATTACACAAATTTCAATCCAATCCCGTTGTACAATAGTCAATGATCCTTATTATGTTACAAACAAAATTGTACATCAGTACCTTAGCATCCCTTATGCCCTTCACGTTATTCCATACCGATTCTCAAATTTCCATCAGAACCTAACCCACCATTCTAATCTTTTAGCACAATCCTTATCCTGCTCCTTTCATTCCTACAATCAAAGATTGAAACAGCAGTGATCTTTTGTAAATATTGTAGTCCTGACAATGGCCAGCTTCTCCACTCAAGTCATGAGCGACTGTGGTTTTAGTGCACTATCTCAGTCCCCACTGGATTACCATCTCAATGATATGGCTGAGAGAAAAGCGGATCACTTAGAGAATTGCCTTGTCCTCCACATGGGAGGAAAGGACCTGATTCGAAGCCCCTCGGCTGATTGTAAGTTCTGTAAATAAATATGAATGTGATTTATATTTTATTTAATGTTGTCTCAAGTTGTATTTTTTTTTACTAAGTTTTCTTTTGTTTATAAAGTTTATATTGCATTTGTTATTCCATAGATGGTATTAATGAGGCGAAATGTATTGTTTCTCAATAGAATATATATGTTTTTATCTTCAAATCTTCATCCGCACCTGTTATGGTAGTGAAAATAAGCATATTTGTTGATAAGGTAAAAAATGGCATGATAAACATGATGGAGAATAGTACCCAGCAGCACCTCTTCCGTGGTATTTCTAGATACTGAAATCACGAAAGAAGATCTTAATTTCACCTCTTTTTCTTAATTTCTGTTTTTTCAACATTTTTTAAAATGCTATTCAATGAGTAGTGTCATTTGCTGTTAAAGAATAGCATTTCGTATAATTAGAAGATATTTTTATTTTAGAATATTTTAAAATGGTTATTCAAAGCACAAACGATAAAAAATATATCGAATAAAGTCAAGTCTCTCCCGCTAAAAAGATTTTTTATCTGTACAATATCTTTTACAATATCAATAAGATTATAATATTATTTTACTTCCCAGGACGGGAGTCCCCGCTGGAAGTTAGACCACAACTCACATAAAAACAGAATAAAAAAATAAAATAATTCTTAATATATTACTGATTAAATGTAATAATTAAATGATATATGAATATATTATTTCCATTGTGAAAACAATTTTTTTTTTTAAATCTTGATAATTATAGATTTCCACAAAATGAATCCGATGCAATAAATTTAGTTTTCAAAAACGAACCTAATTTTTAGAAATAGTGTTGTTGAAATTAGTTTTGTTTTTCAAGAAATATCCATATCTAAATTGAATTTCTTAAGTATTTAAAAATAAAATAATCAAAAGCTTTTTTAATATTTTATTCGAATGGAATATAACTAATAAATTTATGTTATTGTGTTATTATTGTAAACTAAACGTTAAATTTTTGTATTACTTTAAAAAATTTATTTGCGCCAGTCAACTTTTGTTAACAATCAGCAAGTCTGCTGGAAATACAAGACATAAATTACATGCCAGGCATGCGGAAGGAGATTAGGTTGTTAAAGGAAGGAGATTTCTCATCCAACGCCTTTTCGGTCTCCTCCTCGTGTTGAAGGGTATGTCAGCTGTGATCATCTCTCTTAGTAGTATCTTATTATATCCATTTAAATTAGTATGAAATCGTTGGTAAAGGGTCGTTGTATGTTGGTCAACTGTTGGAAGGTGGAGGTCAGTTTGTAGATATTTGTTAGTCACATACCAATATGATTTTGTTATGAGTCGCAATAATTTTGATTGGAAGGTTTGAAGTTTTTGTAGGTGGGTCTTTTTAGCGATACCGTATAGTTGTGATGAGTATGTCCATAAGGACATAAGTAAGCATGTATATGTATTCAGTCTCTGTTTCAGTTTCAATTTTGAAGATTTAGAAAAAAAAAAGTATAAAGTCCAACTAAAAGTTCCGTATCAGTCTAAAGAATTTGAATGTTGTCAATTCGAAAGTGAGTGCAGGTGCGTTATTCTAATAGTAAATGTAGAAATAATAATAAATCAAGAATCTTAATCAATTATTGATTAAATAATTAAATGATATACTAATTTCTTATTTTAAAGGATCTTATTTCCAAATATATACATATCTAAATTGAATTTCTTAATTATTTAAAAAAAGTAATTAAAAGCTAATTTAACTTTATAATACACTATATTTCTAGCTAATTCTAACCTTAATCAACATTTTTTTCTGTAACAAAGTGGGAATTGAAGTTTAATCATTTTTAGATGTTTTTTAAATTAAATCATATTTAAGTTCCAATCTTTTTATTACTGCTAAGATAATTCAGATGATTCGGAAAGATGTACTACTAAAAAAATTGTCTATTTTTTTTCTAAATATTAGTTTTAAAAATATAATTAGATTATAAAATATAGCTGTTGAAATTTTATGAAAATTCATCAAAGATGATTAAGGTTCAATTTGAAAATAAACGACTTATAAATAAATTAAAAAAAAAATGAAAAATTAGACAAAATTACCACCTTAATAGATTTTGATGGTCTTGAATTATCCTGCGGAATTCATCAGGTATTTTTTTATCTTCATTAGGATGCGCTGTATTATCCTTTGGATCGAAATTGAAAGTTTCTATATGGTAACCAAGAGCGACGAACTGAGCATACAGACAGACCAAGACTTGAAAAAATAAACAAAAATACACGGTAAGAAAAACCATAGCCCAAGTAACACATGTGGCTTCGTAAAGAAAGATAAGTTCGAAGTAAGGAGATTCAGCCATCGGAAATGGATACCATCCACCTAAAATCTTTTTCCTTCCCGTAGTCACTGCGTACATGTTTCCTGTGTGCTTGAGTATATAATCAACTGATATATCAGGATAGACAAGAAATAAAATCAGGACGACAGTATTCAAGACCGTATAAACCAAGCAAACCAAGTTGGAAGATTTACTGATACGGTTGTACAATTGAGAAAGCGGTTTCTGTTTTTTTTCTGGGATGACTAGAAAATTTGTCTTCAATAAATCGAAAAGTCTGCTCTGACTTTTTATTCGGATCCAGAAGACAAGAATCCTACAACACAATTGCACAGCACCCAAAATATTTAGATTCAAAAAAGTAGCCTTCTGTATATCGACTTTAATATAAAAGTAACTGAAGCATTGAAACACGACGTATGGTATTGCGAGTATAAACGAAATAAATACTGAGAATTTGATGGTGGAGTTCCTCTTCCCTTTCGTTCTGTAGTCATTGATGACCTGCCAAAGGCCGAAGAATTTGAGGTATCTCACGTCAAGACCGATGATATCTGACTCTTCGATGGCTTCTTGGTCGCTCATAGCTGCTTCACCTCTTCGACTGAAGTAACAGAGACACAGCTGTGTGCTGCCACTTTATAAACCAGACGATCTGTTATTAATGTTCTGATAATTTTCCGTAAATGAATGTGTACATAATTGACGGTAAACGAGGAACTGTAAGGGGAATAGTGATGAATTAATTCTCATTCCATCAAACCTTTTTCATATCCCATGGCAGAAGAATAATTTCGTTTCCTCAGATGATTATTACGCCATATAGTTCATTAAAATAATATACAATATTAAATTATTAATAAAGACGAACTTATTTATATATTCTTTGAAATTGACTCATCGCTTAAATAAGACTTGACATGTTATGACAACTTATAGCAATTACGTCGTTCTATTTATTGAAGTGAAAACTTCTTTAGGCGAGTTTTGCTCTTTTTTGGCGAGTTTATTAGATTGAGCCGTCAGATCTCACATGTGTAACGCTCAGGTAAAGTCGGCTGAAGTCGACTAATAGAAGTGTTTGATTTTCTTAGAACTTAGAACTTACTTTGAAACGCTTGATAATTCAATAAAAAATAATATCATGTAGAATTAGTCGGTGGTGTGGTCAAAATATAAATTTACCGCACCACAGACTAACTTCCTGTAAAAAAAAATATCACATATCATGAATACGATAATCAGCAGATAAATATTTAATAGTCAATATTCAAATCTATAACTAAGACAGAAACTAAAAACATATCTATGCTTACTATAACTTACCTATACTTGAACCCATACGGATATACTCCTTAAAGGTTATATGGTATAGCTAAAAATACCCATGTACAAAAACTTTCCAATAAAACATATCTGAAGTACCTAAGACTAAAAAAAGCTTAATTAATGACTTCCATCTGCTTACAGTTTACCAACACACAAGGACTCTTTTCAATTGATTACATACTAATTTACACAGACATACTAACAAACTAATCAGAGATATGTCTTCAGTTGACATTCCCGTCAATACGAAGAGGTGATTAAAGAGCAGTGGATAAGAGACTTCCTTCCTTAACAAACCATGGTAATTGAACCAAGCCAGGTAAGTGTAATTGAACCAAGTACAGGTGAGTGTAATACTTTCGTATGTCTGATATGTTGGTTTCATTATTTTTATCAGACTAACTTTTGTTTGTTAACACTTCGTTGACAGTTGCAGAGGAATATTTGAAAAGAAAAAGAAAGATTTTATATTACTTACTGATTTTCTTTTTATCATCCAAATTTAAGGAATTTCGATATTAATTTGAAAGCGATTTCTTGTTGAAGGAGGACATTTATGAAGACACTGGACTTGGTTCATTCAATTTCCCCCAAAATTATTAATCTTGTTAATTAACAGTGTTTCAACCGCCTCCCGCAGTACCACATCCAACGCCCTGAAGACGACCTGCAAAGTGGGTCGAAACGTCGGCAAAAATTAAAATTATTTATATATTTTAATTTTTTTATTTTTTTTGACCGCACCCTCGACTAATTCCTTCTCATATTAATCTTGTTCATTTAAAGTAACATATAACAGTGACGATGGACTTGTACCTAAACTCAACACTGATCTCATCGATCGAATCCACCACGGACATCCACCATGCTCATCGATGCTTAGAAAATTGTTCTACAAAAATAAATTGATTAAGAATATTTAATGGTATTGTAAGAGATACTATTCCAACGTCTTTTTTCATCAAATTCTTCTATCCATATATCTGCCAATGGATCAAAATCTTAGATCACCAAAAGAGTAACATAATTCTAGCTTGTATCTTTTGTATTAATCCTGCGTTGTTTTGAGTTGTTGATTATTATGAATATTATATTAACTTTTCGTTAGTAAAGGATAGAATTCCACATAGTGGTATAGATCCCTTTCTATCAAATTATTAATATTCACTGTAAACTTCGTGAATAGTAATAGAACATAAAAAATAAATAAATGTTTACAAAAGGTTTCGGAATTGGGGCATTTTCAATCCGGAGATCGACAAACTTTGTATATTCAATAAGGAATTAAAAACTCATGAACACCGATCTGCTTTCCATTTAAATCGTACAACATTTTTTATCAGAAAATCAAGAAAAAAGGTGGCCCTACAAAAATATGGAGCTGTTTAGTGTGAGCTCTACCCCAACATGTCCAAATAACGAGGTTATATACAAACGGCCCGATATTTTTGTAATCTACGTTTTTTTTTCAATTAAATTAATTAATTTAATGAGAAAACGTCTCATTTCTGAGAATTTTCGTAAATAAAAAAATTGTAGTTAACGATGTGATGAAGCCATTTATGAAGTTTTTAGCGGATAATAATAAGTTGATAGAAAAGAGTCTCTACCGCATACAATCGTTCATGACTGTTATAAAACTACGTCCAAAATTCGGAGACAGGAACATTCATTTTCAATATCAAACTTGTATAATCAAAACGCCCTTGTATAATATAGTTAAACACTTTAAAAATTAGTTTTATTTTTTGTTTGTCATCACACATTTGCGCCATGATTTTACTTTTGTTGGTGATTGGTCACGGTAGTTTGGTGTGAGCTAAATATTACCAATTGACCTATAATTAAGAGATAATGCGCTGGTTATTGTAAGAATTGTGTTAACGGTATGATTTCGGATTACTGGAATTTAACATGTATAAATTCAACAAATGATTATATTGTATGTAATGGATATAAACAATAAAAAATAAAATGTATTTACTTGTACAATTTTGTTGTTCCTGAAAGATGAAGTCAATATTGCTGGTGGTGAACTTACAATTTTATAGTATGGCATAGTAATTTTGCTCCAGACTAAAATTGTATTGTTAATTTAGATTCGCTTGGTGTCTGAAACTGAGCTTCATTTCATGGCATTCTCTTCTTCATCCACATATTTCCTCCACCAGGCCGTTTCCTTAAGATTTAGCAATTAACAACACATTTTTTCAGAATATGTTTTAGTTTAATAAAATGAGAGTCCAGAATGATATGAAACTGTTTTTTTTTTTTTGGTTTTTTTTAGGGGTAGGTCCCTGAATAGTTTTCAATTATAAAATGTGTGGGTGTTTATCAGAAATAATAAGTAATCAGAAATAGAGGAAGACACAATTTCACAAACACCCAACAGCATACTTTTCCTTTATGTCGCGACATACAGAAAAAAATTCCAACACGTCGGTAGCGGCCTGTTGGTATGTCTGTGTTGGTAAATCAGTATAAAATTATTAGCGAAAAAAATTGAAAAATGATTGCCTGCTGCTGACAGATAGCAATTACTACAAAAGTTTTTTGTTATAAGTTGTAATAATTAAGATTGGAAGGGTTTTGTAAGTGGATTTTTTTGGCGATACTATACTTTAAGGTGAAACGAAAAAACACTTTTTTTTAGCGGACACCTTTTTAGTAACGTTCGAAAGATGCCTTTTTATATAAAAGGACACTGTTTTCCGTTGCTCTATAATAATATCTTTTGGTTTCGCAAGAATGTTACAATTTAGAAGTTTTTTGTTTTATTTTATCTTTTAATATCAATCTGGGCCTGTCGAAGACTGTTGACAATCAGTAGATGGCCTGACCAGAGTAGCAAACTGACATGTCAGGCGTTTGGAAGAATAGTTCCCAGCAGTACCTCTTCCCTGGATTGAATCATTTACAATGGTTTGTTAAGGAAGGAGGTCTCTCATCCAGCGCCTTTTTAGTGTCCTCCTCGTATTAATGGGAACACCAGGTGAAGACATATCCTTGATTAGTATGTTAGTATGTCCGTGTAAATTACTATAAAATCGTTTGTCAAGAGTGCTTATTTGTTGGTCAACTGTAGGCAGGAGGAATTCGGTATGTGAGATTTTGTTTGCCACGTAACAATGTGCCTTAGTTAGAAATTATAATATTTTTTATTGGAAAGTTAGACGTTTGTGTAAGTAGGTCTTTTTAGATATACCGTATATTTGTGAGGAGTAGGTCCATATTGGTTTATGTAAGTATAGGTTTATATTTAGTATCTGTTTCAGTTCTAGTTTTAACGATTTGGAAAAAAGTGAGTAAAGTATTATGAATCGTCTATTGAGGTCTTCCGTTTCATTTTGACGAGTGGGCTCCATGTCATCCTTCTGTCAAAGGTAAGACCGAGGTAATGTACGGTGTCCGTCTGAGGAATTTGGTTGTTTTAGATATAAATTGGAGATCAGGTATTTCTTCGAAGTTTAAATGTAATGTGTTTCGATTTATCGTGGTTTAGTCGAATTTCCCATAATTTGTGCCAGGCTTATAATTTTTCTAAATGATGTGAAGGGTTTTGTAAGAATTGCTGTGTCACCAGCATAAGTAGCCGTCAATGTCTCATTGTTAATAGGAATATCGTATTAATTTTTCAAATATTGTGGAATAAATTGTAATAAGGCTAATTGGTCTCTGGGATGAGAGATTATGTATGTATTTGTCTGTTTTGTGTATTATTTTAATGAGTGAGTATTTCCATTGTAATGGAAATTTTTATGTTCTCAATATACAGTTGTATATTATTAATTTAATTTAATTACTTATTTATTATTAATCGTTGTCAGAAATAATATACTTTCCTGGGCATCTAGGAGAGTGGTTCGGCTGTTATTAAGTAATAACCAGGGGCTCTTCTTTTAGATAAATGCTTAATTTGAAGTGCGACTTGACCTGTCGTGATGTATGGCGAAGGAGGTCGTGATGTATGTTGCAGAGGAACACTAGCGGATCCAGAATTTAATTTTGGGGGGCTTCAGCCCGAAAGAGTTTTTTTTTCATATACATATAATGATAATTATTTAAAAAAAAAAAAGAAAGAAATTAACTACCTATATGAAATGGTGTTTAAGTGGTTCTTGAAGTCCTATTAAATGTAATTAAACGAACAAGAATACTTTAAGAGGTTGTTTTTAATATTTTTTTCTGTATATTTTACCATTTGGGGGGGGGGGTTTCAGCCCGAAAATCTCCCTCCCCCCCGTAGATCCGCCCGTGCAGAGGAATATTAAGAGGAAGTGTTAAATATCAAGGTATCTTGGTCAATGTTTGTGAAATTAGTAAATGGTTAAAATACAGAAGAAAGATGATTAGGGAAGAGTTCAGATGTTTCCTCATCCGATAAGGCCCAAGAACCATCTTCGCTTCGAAGGAATGCTGACACCTCTCGATGTTTTAGCAGCTTCCTGGTATGATCCAACAAGCTTCCAGTCAACTGTTGGAATGTGGAGGTCAGTATGTAGAGTTTTGTTAGTCACGTACCAATATGATTTTGTTATGAGTCGCAATAATTTTGATTGAAAGGTTTGTAGGTTAATCTTTTTAGCGATCCCGTATATTTTTGATAAGTACGTCCATATGTGTTTAAGTAATTGTGTATATGTTTTCAGTTTTTCTCTCAGTTTTAGTTTTGAAGATTTAGCAAAAAAGAGAGTAAAGTAGCTGTAGTCGTATGCTGAGTTTCTTACGTTTCATTTCAACATGCGGGCTCCATGTTATCCTTCTATCGAAGGTGAGTCCAAGGTAAAATACCTTGTCCGTTTGAGGAATTAATTTGATTGTGGTCAATATAAATTAGAGAGCAGGTATTTCTTCAAAGTACAAATGTAATGTGTGAAATTGGGGTGGGGCATCATTTTCAGCTGAAGGTGGCCGTTGGGTAGTTTCCCGCCTCATACCTGAACATGATCTTTCGTTGTGAGCAGATGCAATAGCGTTACCTATTCTTGTCATCTGTTTTATTGCTAGTCGTCTCTGTTACTGAGTTGGAATAGTCTCCTGTGAAGCATTTTTTTGTATTGAATCTGTTCGCAAGGGCTGCTGATGAGTGGGGAATTCTTCGAAATTTGGAGGTGAAGGGGAGGTGGGGATGGGGGGATTCTTCTATGCGCCCTCTTAGTGTTGCCCACAATCGGTCTTGGTCTTGCACTTTGCATGACCAAGACCAAGGCCTCCTAACTGTTGCAAGACCAAGACCAGGATTGGTAAAAAAATCGATGTTTTAATAAAAAATTAAGGAAAAATAGTTACTAATATTCGACAATCTTAGTTACTATATGTAAATAATTGGTATATCCAATATAGTTTTGCATTTAATTCCTCTAATTTCTCATTCAGGCTTACTTAGGTTCCTCCTATCTACAAAATACAGTACTGTAAGACTGTTGCGAGACTCTTGTGCAAGACCAAGACCATGACAAAACTGAGTTTGCAAGACCAAGACTCGTCTGGGTCTCGCATTTGGGCAACACTACGCCCTCTGATCCTTCAGGACCTGGCATCCTCGGTAGTTGGCCGGGTGTTCTCCAAGGCAGTTTGCCTTTGTCTCCCTGATATTTAAACAGGATACACTTTCGTGGTCTTGGCTACATTCAAAATACAGTGAAAAATGGTTATAATATGATTGTTGGCATCTTATGCACTGAGGTATATTTATTTTTTTTCTAGGCTCCTCGAAACTATTTTCGCATAGTAAGCTGTAGCTTTGTTATGTCTTTTAAAAACATGGGCAAAGGTTTTTAAATCGAGAGAAGACATTAGTGATATTTGTTGCAATATATCCATGTTTTTCTAAATCATTTTTGATTTCGGAGATTGAGACCTACTGTAAATTTTTGCACTACAGCTGATACGTGTGGAATTCAGCACCTCCATTTCTAAGACTGCTTACTAGTTTACGATATACGTCTGGTGTTTCGGATAAACTGTTACACCTTTGATAGTAGTTTTTAGAAAGAATGAATTTAGAGCATTATTTCATTCTTTCTTCTGCATTGTTTTCCAGGAATAGGACTAATGCCTGGTAATTTTGAACGACGTACATGTGTATTGGTGGTGGTTTTCGTTAGTTTTTTCATTTGCTTTATTTACTGAGCATTCTTAATTTTCTGTTATGGTAGTAAGTACATCATAAGTATTACTTACAGGTATTGACGTTGCATTTTCTGTTTCTGTTTTTTTGTGTTTCCTTGGATCCCTGGATTCAGTAGGAAGATCTCTTTTTTTCCGTAATTAAAGCCCAGGCATCACCACAATTTGCTTCAATTAAGTCCATCCTTTCCTCCCTTACCTCAACATTTGACGTTGGGACGGGATCCATTTTTTCGGTGGATTTCACTTTCAATCACTTATATTCACTTTCACACCGACTTCCTTCAACATCGCAAAATAAAATTTTACGTTTTTACTTGATAATTCAAATTACGTTTTTAATTAAAATGATTTGTGTTTATAGGTTTATAGGTTTTTTTTTTTATTATTTCTGTTTAAAGGTTTATAGGTTTTGTTTTAGTTTTTGTGTTTATATAAATACATCATTTCCCCAGTTACCTCAACATTTGACGTTAAGGTGAGGGTCCATTTTTTCGGGGGATATCACCTTCAACTACTAATGTTCACTTTTCCACCGACTTCCTTCAACTTCGCAAAGGAAATTTTTACGTTTTTACTAGAAAATTCAAATAACCTTTTTAATTAAAAATATTTGTGTGTATATATTTTTAGTAACATATGGTACTTTTAAAATCTAAGAGTAAATTTTTCCAGAAATATCATTTATTATCAAATTATTAAAAATAGAAAAACAAATTATTTTCACAAAGTGGAGGAGATTTGTTAAACTTATAGTTATTTAAATTTATAGTTGTAACTTATAATTGAAGACAAATTTAAAGCCAATAAGAATAATCTAACATATTTGTATTGCTATTTAAGCGTTTTTATCACATGATTTAGTTTTCCTTAAATTATTTTTTATTTATCATCATCTTGCAATTTATTTCTCCATTTTTTAGTGGCTTTAAATTTTAGATATTTAATTGCAGGCTGTACATTTGTTTATCAATAACATGAGGATGTATTTTTTAGAGTATTACAATATTCAATGACCACTAAATTAAGAAATGGATTTTTTTTTGTTGCTTATTCACATTCTTATTTTTTCAGATAATGCAGTTTACTTACTCCACTGCCACTTTGATGTTGAGATTGACGGAATAATTTGTCTCTGTTGAGTCAGCTTCTCTTATTTTTCTATTATTTAAATAACTCATAAATTTAGTTTGGAATGTCCTAGATTAATATTTCAATAAATAAATGAATATTAATTAAAATAAATAAACACTTCATCAACTTCATGAAAATTATCTACTTTATTTTTGTAAACACCTAATAATTTTTCTGAAATGAATTGAAAAAAAGCTGTTAAACTCGGTCCATACTATTTAACATAATTTGTGATAAAAGGATAATTTTTTTTTTTTTAGAACTTTTTTCTATTATATAACTCGTGTGGTATCTGGTGATTGTTTGTGAGATGCAAGAGATATACACAACTCTAACACTTTAAAATTCTCATTCAAGGGATTTAATTCAAAAAATGGTTTTCATGGATTTTAGGTTTGTGATTTATTTTCTTCCGGATTATAAAATATTTAGAGCTGCTAGTTTCCTGTCTATATTGTATTATGGACTTTACTTTTAGTAAATATTAATGAATTAATTGTTTTTAATAGTGTTGTTACTTAGCAACCAAAACAACAAGCTGTTCATTCTTGATTATGGTGTACTTATGTAAAGATTGGAAAATAAATGTGTTATTTGAGTTATGATATTTCTGTAATGGATCATATTGGCGATGAAATATTCCTATGCATCATTGGAAAAAGTTATGCATCATTAGATCGATAAATAATTAAATTACTAATTATCAGTCAATATCATAGTTATGGCTTCAGTTTATGTGGGTCATTTGCGTGAATTTACGCTTAATAATGACTTGTCTATCTTCAAAGGAAGAGTGTACAATTATTTTACAATTAATTCTCTGAAAAGCGAGAAGACCAAGATGGCGTTACTTTGCAATTCATGCGACGAGGAAGCGTACAATCTGATATTGAGTTTGTGTGAACCGAAGAAGCCCGATGACTTACCATATTCTAAGTTAATTTCGAAGCTGGATAAAGATTTTTTAATGTCGGATGCAGGATTTAGTGCTCGATTCCGATTTTATAATGGTTAAAGAGAAAATAAACAGACTATTCAAGATTGGTTTTCTAGGGTTCAAATTTTGGCTAGTCGTTGCTATTTTCAAGATCCATAGTTCAAAATTATGATAAGAGATACATTTATTGTGGGTATGAACAGATTTATAATAATGGATAGACTCTTTGAAGAAGACGTAACTTCTCTAAGCATTGAGAAGTCATTAGAAATAGCTTTGAACAAAGAGGCTACCTCCCATTTGTAAGATCCCGCAGAGGGTTAGATCACATGAAAATGAACTTAGAAATAGTAGCCATACATCTTGTGATTGCTGTGGTTATAGGAATAAAAAAAAGGAGGAATTGTAAATTTATGTTTGTTTTAAGTGTGGTGGACGAGGCATCCCAAAAGAGTAGGTGCTAGGAAAAGCGAAGCACCGAAGAGCCTGGAAAACGCATTTAATAAAGGAAGAAAATGCGATCGACAACGAGGAAGAAGGTAGTAATTTTGTTATAGATACGATATCAAGAAATACCCGCTGGTCAGTCAATGGAGGAGGAGCGAAGAAATAATGACCTGCTATTCAATATTTCTGGAGTTAAGAAAATTTCTACTTTCGATATCCAATTGTCAATAGATGGAGAATCAGTGGTATTTTCCGTTAACACGAGACGAGCTATTCTTAAACGTTGATGCTCCTTGTGCAATATACCAAAATTTGATACTATCATTAACTTCAAAAGAGAACGATATATAAATATTTTTAATGGATTATCGCAACTTACATGGTACAACGGGCAAATCACCATCTGAGAGATTTGAAAACAATTACGAACACGGCTAGATTTCTTTAGCCCTAACCCAGTGAGTAAGACCATTCACAGAAACCAAAGAAAACAAAATGAGTATGCCCGAGGTACAAAAGAGGTGAAGTTTAGTTTGAATGGGAAGGTATGGGTGATGGATTTTAGATGTCCCATAAGATCCTAGAAGAAAGGAATCATTCAAGAAATACTTGTATCTAGGCGATTTCGTGTGTTTCTTCAAGAATTGGATGGTTACTAGATCAGGCACGCAAATCAACTTCGAGGGAGAAATGATGAGATAATTACTACCAACATTTCAAACAATGGACAGACGACATCGGATGCCTCTGTTGCTCAGCAACCACTAGATAATAATCCGGACCCATACAAGTCACCTCGGGCCTGTTATGGGCCGTCGTCCACCCTAACGTCTTATGAAGAAATTTGAATTATATTCTTTTTTTTTAAGGAGGAAAGTAGTAATGTATTATCGAATTTGCTTTTAGTAAATACTAATCGATTATCTTCTTATAATGATGTTGTTACTTGGTAACCAAAACAACAAGCTGTTCATTCTTTATTATGGTGTACTTATGTAAAGATTGGAAAATAAATATGTTATTTGATTTATGATATTTCTGTAATACGTTATGCTGTCTTTACTTCGGCTCATTCATATTTGACATTAGAGTTGAAGTCGAATACGTGAACTGCAGGATCTGAAAAATATTTAAGAAAAATATATTGTATTGTACATTAATATTTTAATTTGGTTAAAATAATAATGGTATAAATTGAAAAATAAAAACAACTAAGCCATGAATCTCCAACATACAAGTTAATAGTCAACTTGCTAACGTTTCGGCAATCCTGGCATCATCAGGGCAGGAAAACCAAGATCATATAAATGCAGAAAGAAAGAAAAAAAATACAGTATACATTTTACGAAGCAATTCAAAAAATACTGAAGGATAGAGAAGGTTCTATCAACAGCATCTAAGGAAGGTTATATTGAACAGCTGATCAACCTTTAAACAAGAGGAAAAGTAGCTTTAACTGGAATATAATAATACAAAACGTGTTAAATTAAATAAAACTATAACATAAAATAAAATTTTAAAAAAGTCTGATTACGTCTTATCGGCTGTTCAATATAACATTCTTTAGCTGCGGTTTATTTAACGTTCATCAGTTTGTATTTGGATGGCTTCGTGAAATGTCTTCAGCAATTTTTTCATTTTTTTTTTTTTTTTTTTATGTTGGGACTTAGTTGCTTGGATTTTTCGGCCTTATGTCTTTGTTCTAGCTAATATTGCTTACCTAGCTTAATATATAAATGCTTATTTTAGTAAAACAATAATGTTTTGATCAGGACATAAATATAAAATTTCAAACATTAAAACCTTGAGTCTTTAACGTAAAGATAAAATGTTAATCTGTCAATTATCAGAACAGAAAAGACAAGATAATAAATAGCATTTCGAAGTCAATAACAACTTTTTTCAAGTTAAATTCATCTTTTTCTAAATCAAATTTGACTTTTTCCACTTCACATTCAATTGTATTTTGTATTTTTTAATTTTCCAATTTTAGGGTTAAAATAAACTTATATTAAACTTTCGAATTCATTGGATGTATATTATATTTTACCGTTGGTACTTTTATTTAAGGATAAATACACACACCGACATACATACATTTGACTTAATTCTATTTATTATCAAATTTTCATTTCTTAAATAATTAAATATTAATTAATTCTAACACTAAGTTTACCGAAATCGTACAGGGGCCACAACTACGTCACAGAGGCCACATGTGGCCTCCGAGGCCATGGGTCATCATATATGTCCAAGACGCTTTAAATGTTCATAATTTCAAATAAAGAAAAATAGTAATATGAATTGTTGAATTAAACTATAGAAAAAATATATTTTTATTCCTAATTTGTTAAATATTTTACTTTCATGACTCTTATATCGAACTAGCAATACTTTTTTTTCATTTCGAAAAATATATACCTCTACATGTTTTATATATATACAACGGAATTAAAAATTCCAATTGCGATCCAGTTGGGCTGGTGTTCCTCAAGGTACAGTTTGAAACTCTTAAATACGAATTTTTTATATAAATCAAAAATTTCATTAATACTTGATTTTGATAAGCCTACTTCCGATCCTTCCCAAAATATTTGAGAAAATCCTTCTCAAACGCATCCTACCCATACTCGAATCCCACAGTATCCCTCCCCATCAGTTCCGCTCAAGACACTCCACTGTCCAACAAAGCCTTCGCGTTGTGGACCACATATCCTCTGCACTTGAAAACAAGCAATATTACACTGGTGCCTTTCTAGACGTAGCTCAAGCTTTCGACCGGGTGTGGCACGATGGCTTGCTTTTCAAGCTCAAAACCCATTTACCTCAACCCTTGTACCTAGTCCTCAAATCCTACCTTTCAAATCTCTCCTTTCAAGTCCGCTGCGGCACTGAACTCTCCAAACATTATCCAATTTAGGCTGGTGTTCCACAAGGCAGTGTCTTGGGCCCAGTTCTCTACATCCTTTTCACCGCTGGCATCCCTTCAAGTCCTGATACCTTCCTAGCAACATTTGCTGATGATACTGCCATCCTATCCTCTCACTCGGATCCTCTAATAGCGTATCCGAACCTGCAAAGACACCTTTCCTTCATTGAGCAGTGGTGCAACAACTGGCGCATCAAAATTAATGAATCAAAATGCAAGCATGTAACTTTCACTCTTCGACGCAGATCCTGTCCGCCAATCCTTTTTAATTCAATTCCTCTTCCCTACTCAGACACAGTCCGATACATTGGCTTCCTTTTGGACAAAAGACTGACTTGGAACCCACATACCAGACTTAAAAGACAAGAGCTTGACCGACGATTTGGTCAGCTATATAGACTACTAAACAGAACATCTCATCTCTCAACAGAAAACAAATTATTAATCGACAAGACCATACTGAAACCTATCTGGACCTACGGACTTGAACTGTGGGGGACAACTAAATCATCGAATATCAAACGCATCCAATCCTTCCAGTCCAAAGTCCTTCGAACAATAGCCAATGCTCCATATTATGTCACGAACAAGACCCTACACCATGACCTTAACATCCCATATGTCCATGACATTATCCCATCCAGATTCTCTAACTTTCACCAGAACCTCATTCATCATCCCAATCCTCTAGCGCAATCCCTATCCAGCTCCGAACATCCATACCATCCCCCTCGAAGGTTGAAACGGCAGTGGCCTCGAGATCTTTTGTAAATATGCCTTTGGAGTCCTGGCAATGGCCAGCTTCTCCACTCATGTCCTGAGCGTCTGTGGCTCTAGTGCCCTCTTTCAGTCTCCATTGGCTTCTAATACTAGTGGTGCGGCTGGAAAAGTGGCGCTGCGATCTTCCGGAGTCTTGCTTTGCCTTCCACGTGTGGGGAAAAAGCCTGGCTCGGAGATTCTTGGGCGAATGCATATATTGTATATAGATATGATTGTGTTTAGAAGTTTTTATTTTATTTTATTTGTTTATTTCATTTTTTTTTTTATTTAACTTCTTCACTAGTATTATTTATTTACTTCTTATATTTATATTTATTTCTTTATTATTTGTATATATTGTATGAATGAGAACTTTTAGCCCTAATGCTTATAGCCCTCCAGCAGTGGCTGATTGTATTATTATTAAAAAAAAACAAAAAAAAACTTGATTTTGGTTGGTTTTCTTTTAATTTCTGTATCACTCGTCCTAAATCTGTAAAAATGTTGGTGAGAACCTCACTAAAGAAATATGTACTTCCACAGTGCTACGTCGGTTGACCCGAATTATAGTTATCTTCAGACATACAATATACAATATTAAGTCAAAACCTGTCTGGTATTGAGATATTTTTTTTATGGAATAACAAAGTAAATATAAAAATATAAATGACTGACTTGAAGTCCATGTAGGACCGTATTGTCCAGCAGTAAGTAAGTACAAAATTAATATTATTTTATAGCAGCTCAAAACACCCTCAAATACGAATTTGTATATCATTCGAAAAATAAAATGTTCTGTATGAAATTTTTGGCCTTGGACCCTTATACATTTTTTTAGAAAACAACCAAAAAATATGATAATTTTAAAACTGCTACAACGATCCAAACCAAAACTTTTATGAATTTAGAACTCTAATGCTACATGAAATGATACAAAACTGACCTCTGTAAACTAATTAGAACCAGAAATATAAAATAACAATTATGGGAACTTTTTTTAGTTTCTTGTTTTAAAAGGGATGAAATCTTAAATATATCGATGTGGGTTGGAAATACAGTAATTCTCCTTTAAGTAATTCGGGGTTCGATCCTATGATCTTTACTTTACTTGTATAGAGCGCTAACCACTCTGCTATACCGGCTCCATCAAGTATTAAATTTCGCAATTATGATTTCTATTAAACTTCGTATTTAAGAGTTTCAAAGGACACGAAACACGAGTCTAACTTTTTTTTTTACCAAAAATTTACTTGGTATACTTCGCTGTAACGGCCTTAATTTATAATAATTTACAACTCATTTAATATAATATCTCTTTTCTTATTTTGCATAAAAAATGAAATCGATGATATATATATCCTGAAAATCCGGGAAAAGCGAAGGCACAAATAAATAACACAAATTTTGTTTGAAATTGTATAAAATATTTATTTTCGGCTCCCAGAATACATTGAAAAGAACGCCGATTTGTAAATGTCCAATATTTTTAGATGTAGTATCACTATGAAAAAATTAGTTGATATCGGAGAACCAGTGATTGTAACCTTCCTTTGTTAGTATATATTATATTATATACTTATATAATATTATATATTTGTATTATTTACTTATTTTCGGATAAAGCCAATAAAATTATTAGGAAGATTTACTTGGAAAACGTTTTTAAATCTTTACTTTATAACATAAATTATTTTTATTTTTTAGAGATTACATTTTATTAACCTAGGACTCCACCTGGACAAACGACTAACTTGGAATCCTCATACTAGACTGAAACGACAAGAAACCGCTCGACGTTTCCGATTACTTCAGCACTTACTAGACAAACGCTCTAAACTTCCCATTAATTACAAAAGACTTATATACTTGACTATAATAAGACCTATTTGGACTTACGGAGTTGAGCTATGGGGCTCCACTAAACCATCGAATTCCTCTCGCATCCAATCCTTACAATCAAAAATCCTTCGTAAAATCCTCAATGCTCCTTACTTTGTCACTAATAAAATTATCTATAAAGATCTTAATGTTCCTTATGTTTCAGATCTGGCCCAATCTAGATACATATCCTTCCATTATATATTTCAGAATCATCCTAACCCTCTCGTTTCTAACCTTGCTTCGTCTTCAATTCCTGATAACCCTCCGAGGCGTCTGAAAAGAGTATCGCCCTTGAACTCCTAATGTAGACATATCATTAGAGAGCTACTATTGAGTAGTTACTCAACTAGTGTTTCCACGACATTATATCCATATTTTCAAATTTACTAAAGGTATTTCTTTAATATAGTTGTAAGTATCAGTAAGAAAAAAAAATGTATTAATACTATTTATGTAATTGAATCGTTCTTACTGTCGTAAAAAATACAGAAACCATTTATTAGATGTTATTTAACCTTTTATTTTATTATTATTATGCACTCACTGTCATCAACGTTTCCCGATTCACAGGGTACATTCTTATAGCGGTGAGTCCAACTCCTTTTCTCGCTCCGATCATCATTAACTGCAGAGCCTGTCTCATAGGGATACTTGCCTTGTACCATTCACTATTGTATATAGCAAACTGCAGGTCTGAACTCTGAGAAAATAAAACTTTAAAAAAACATATATATTGAACTAAAATATTTTTAAAAAATATTTTAATAATTCTTTACATTTTCTATTATTTTTTTTACTGACCGCTGTCTGAATGAATGAAGAGGCGAAACAGAACAAGCCCATTTCAACTCCTTGAAACAAGAATACTTTAATCATTTGAAAGATGACAATAGGACTTCTTGTATTTAACTTGAAAAAATAATAGATAATAAGTAAATAATAAGTTAAAATTTAAATTTAAACATTTCAATTCAACTTACCAATAAAAATTGCATCGCACCTATAATCAATACTAATATCCCTATACCTAGAGTAAGTGTTACCAATGGGTTGTACACACTCCTCAATTCCTTTGAATATCTGTAAAAAAATATATAAATTTAATAATATATATAAATAATATATAAACAACCTTATCTTGATAATAATAATAATAATACTTTATTTATTTTGGAATGAGTTCCTTTAATATAATACAAAAATATAGAAATGTGGGCTAAGGAGCCTCAGAGATACATACACAATAATGACCAAGTAAATAAGCAGCTATAATAAAAAAGCATCAGTTACTTTCTGGCTTATTCGATGAATAAAAAAAAATAAAATAAAATTATAAAACATAAAGAGAGCGGAAGCCAGAGGAATCCGATGCAATATTTTTTTTTTAAAACCAACCTAATTTTTAAAAACAGCATAGTGGAAATTTCAGAAATTAATTTTATATTTTAATAATGTCGATATCTAAATCGAATAACTAATAAATTTATGTTGTACAAATATTGTAAACTAAAAATCAAATGTTTTACATCTCGTTAAAATCGTATCAATCTCATTGAAGTGTTGATATCGATGATTGTTGGAACTTCTGATAGAAATGAGAGGAAAAATTAAGTATATAAGCAAATAAAAATAAAATAGTAAGTTTTTGTATTACTAATTTAAGAATTATTCTTTTAGAATGCACTTTTATTCTCTCTGATTCGAACATTTAATCAATTCTCGATGCTATTTAAGTTCTAATGTTTTAATTACAATTTTTTTTTTAGTAGGAGATTTCATTATTGAGGTATATTACAATCTGTCACATTTAAGAACAATACAATAGAGATAAATAGTAGATCATTCCTACTAATAACTATTATGATAATTGAAAAAAATTAATATTTATTTAACTTTTAATTCACTTATCTTTAGGTTATTTTATTTTTTATTGTACATAGTTGTTTGATTATTATTCAGTTATTATATTATTTTTGCTAATTTTATGTTTTCTGTATATATAGTGTGAATGTGTTTATTGTCCCTCTAATTATTGTCCACGTGACAGATTATTATATTTCTAAATAAATAAAATATTTTTTTTTAATATTAGTTTTAGAAATATAATTAAATTGTAAAATATATCTGTTCGTATTCATCTATGATGATTAGAGTTCCCTTTGAAAATAAAGAACACAGATGCAAATAAAAAAAAAAACTAAAAAAACAGGACTAATTTACCACCTTAATAGATTTTGATGGTCTTGAAGTATCCTGCGAAATTCATCAGATATTTTTTCATCTTCATTGGGATGCGTTGTATCATCCTTTGAATTGAAATCCAAGGTTTCTACATGATAACCAAGTGCGATGAACTGAGCATACAGACAGACCAAAACTTGAAAAAACAAACAAAATAACACGGTAAGGAGAACCATAGCCCAAGCAACACACGTGGCTTCATAAAGAAAGATAAGTTCAAAATAAGGAGATTCAGCCATCGGAAATGGATACCATCCACCTAAAATCTTTTTCCTTCCCGTAGTCACTGCGTACATGTTTCCTGTGTGCTTGAGTATGTAATCCACTGATATACCGGGATAGGCAAGAAATAAAATTAGGATGATAATATTCAATACGATATAAACCGAACAAACCAAATTGGAAGTTCTACTGATGCGGTTGTATAATTGAGAAAGTTTTTCTTGTTTTTTTTCTGGGATGGCTAAGAAATTTTTCTTTAATAGATCTACAAGTCCGCTCTGACTTCTTATTCGGATCCAGAAGACAAGAATTCTACAACACAATTGCACAGCACCCAAAATATTTAGATTCAAAAAAGTAGCCTTCTGTATATCGACTTTGATATAAAAGTAACTGAAGCATTGAAACACGGCGTACGGTATTGCGAGTATAAACGAAATAAATACTGAGAATTTGATGGTGGAGTTCCTCTTCCCTGTCGTTCTGTAATCGTTGATGACCTGCCAAAGGCCGCAGAATTTGAGATATCTCACGTCAAGACCGATGATATCTGACTCTTCGATGGCTTCTTGGTAGCTCATAGCTTCTTCACTTCCTCGACTGAAGTAACAGACACACAGCTGCGTTCTGGTACCTTATAAACCAGACAATCCGTTATTAATGTTCCGATAATTTTCCGTAAATGGAAGTGTACATAATTGACGATAAATGAGGAACTGTAGGAGGAACAGCGATGAATTAATTCTCATTCCATCAAACCTTTTTCATATCCCATGGGAGAAGAGTACCTTCGTTTCCTGAGTTGATTATTACGCCATACAGTTCATTGAAATAATAAACAATATTAAATTATGCATAAATACGAACTTATTCATATATTCTTTGAAATAAACTCATCGCTTAAATAAAACATCACATGTTATGACAACTTATAATAATTACGTCGTCCTATTTATTGAAGTGAAAACTTCTGTAGGCGGGTTTTGCAATTTTTTTAAGAGATCAGATCTCCCATGTGTCATGCTCAGGTAAAGTCGCCTAAAGATGACTAATAGACGTGTTTTTGCATAAGGATTACAAGATTTCAGATGCAAAAAAAATCAGACCTTCATATTGTGAGCAAGGGCCATTATTCAGCAGTTCGTTCTCACAGTAACAAGCTATTATTTAAAATGTTATCTTAACGCAACGCCGTTTTAGGGAAGCGGGAAGAAAAAAACAGTGTCTTAAACCAAATTATAAAGAATTTTTAGAAAGAAATAAACTAACATATCCCAAAAACTAAAAATCGGACCTAAAAACTATAATTGTTCAGCAGTTCGTCCTATTTATAATGAGGTATTACTTTTAATTTATATTTCATTTTACTAATCTCGCCTTGTTGATGTTTTTACTTCTATCGTGTGGTCTGAAGCACAGACTTTTTGTTGTTTTTTTTTAATAAATTCCTGAGTTTGTTCCGTTATTTCATAATTTCATAACTTTGTTAGCACTATTTTATATGGCCTTACATTGCTACCTGTAATTTCTATAAGTCCGTGTTTTTTCATTATTACTTCATACTTCCTTAATGTTTATATCATGTTTTTCTCTCTATTTTTATATATCGTTTATCAATATTTATATTATATGTTATCTTTTCTTTACTTAACTCTTTACTTACTAAAACTTAGGCCGAATTGTCTGCACAAAGAAAAAAAAATTAATATAATTGATTTATTTTCAGTTTTTTCTTAGCATTGACCTAACACCCCAATCAATCTCTCTCCAAATATCTTCTATAGTCAACTATTATCCATCATCATTTTAAAACTGATTACAATATTTTCCATCTTGATAATCTTGTGCCAAACTATATATATATTTATACAAACAAAATAACAAGAACAGCGAAAAGAGAATTACTCAAAGACAGATTACAAACTATTGAGAAAAATTGGCAGGCTGGAAATATATGCGAATCCTTCACAGATATCAGAAAAGAAAGGGCAGGGTATAAAGCGAGAAATACACAAATGCGAGGGAAAGATGGCAAATTGACGGCATCAAAAGAAAAGATCCTAAGCATCTGGAAGGAACACTTCCAGCAGCTGCTGAACCAAGGGCACCCCACAAACGAAGAAGACATGGACCACTCTGAGGACATCGACCCACTTGAGGTTGAAAAACCAGATATTCTGGATTTGGAAATAGCTATCGGTAGGCTTAAAAGAAGAAAGGCTCCAGGGATGGTCAACCTACCATCAGAATTGTTCAAGGATGGAGGAGAAGAACTCAGAACCAAGCTGTTAGATCTAATCCAGAAGATATGGGAGAAGGAACGGATACCAGAAGCATTGGACACAGGGTTGATCTGTCTTATCCTTAAAAAAGGCTATATGAATGTGGCAATTACAGAGGCATGGCACTTCTTCCGGTCGCCTTTAAAATAATGACTAATATTCTGTTAAATCGGATATATCCGTATTATGAAAACATAATAGGCGACCATCAAACCAGATTCAGGAGAGGGAGGAGTACGCTAGATCAGATATTCATCCTGAAACAAGTACTTGAAAAACGATGGGAAGTAGATCAGGACGTAAACGCATTATTTGTCGACTTCAAATCAGCCTATGACTCCGTTGACAGAAACTATCTCGGGAATATCTTGACTCAGCTAGGTGTTCCCAGGAAATTAGTGAGGTTGACGAAGGCGTGTACAAATAATCCTAAATGCAGGGTACTAATACAAGGAGAAGTATCTGAAGCCTTTGAAGTTCGAACGGGTTTGAGGCAGAGAGATGGACTCTCGCCGATGCTGTTCAATTTAGCACTATAGAAAGTAATTAGAATAACATCACGCGAAGATGGAGGAGTGCACGTTGGAATGAAACATAAAATCCTAGCATATGCCGATGATATAGCTGTTCTCGGAAGTAATCAAGAGGATATTGAGAGACTCGCTCTTACTCTATTAAAAGAAGCAGAGCAAATCGGACTACAGGTCAATGTAGATAAAACAAAATAAATGATAGTTAGCCGAAACATCCATCCTAATAACATGATCTGCGTGGATTTTAAGTCATTAACGAAAGTAGACAGATGCAAATACCTCGGCTCCACAATAACCTCAATGAATGATCGATTAACAGAGATAGACTAGCGAATAACAAGTGCAAACAGATCTTTCTTCTCTCTTTCAAAGGTACTTAAATCCAAAAATATCTTCAGAAATCTCAAAATAAGGGTATGTTACGCCGTTATTAATCCAGTTCTGCTGTACGGTTGTGAAATCTGGGCTCTAACCGGCACATTAGAAGCCAGAATTGAGAGATTCGAAAGAAAAGTTTTTTGTAGGATAACAGGACTTATATGGGAATTCAGATCCCTTGTTACTCCTTTGATATCCCTTATCACCAATCGTATATCACATTTTATCTCTCCCCAAAAACTTCCAATACTTCCAATAAACCTATATCCATTCACCTTAGGAATGCGAATGGTGTTATGAATCATACAGACGAACTAACTGCATTATTACTTGACAAGAACATTGAGGTGCCAGTAATTACTGAAAGTCGACTAGCCACTTAACAGCTCTTCAAAATACCACAATAGCTGACATATTGTACTGACCTCCCTGAAGGAAAACCACATGCCGGTACTGCTGTCATTGTACACCAATCCCTGTCTCATCACTTACTCCCATTACCTACACACGATTTCCTACAGTCCACCGCTATCGTAATAAAAACCTTCTCCTTCCCGGTTATCCTTGCATCAGCGTGTTGCCCTCCTATCAGATCCATATCCAAAGTCCAGTTCAGTTCTCTCCTCGACTCCTTAGGACATCACTTCATCTTGGGTGCAGATTTAAATGCCAAGAACCATCAATGGGATTTCAGAACCACGAATTCTCATGGCCGAACCCTGATCTCCTAGAGTTCTGCCTTTCCTTCCACGAGGGGAGAGAAAGGCTGGGCACGGAGTTCTCCTGAGTGAAGGGATTATTTAAATATTGTATAGTATCCATGTGTTTTGATTAGTTTAGTTCTTTTTTTATATATATTTACTTGTAGTATTATCATTTATTTTTATTTATTGTAAATATTGTGCGAATGTGCTCTCTGAACACTATTATAAATTGTGACGGATTATAATATTTCAGAATAAATATAACAAAATAATTAGGTAATCTACTTTTAAAATCTAAAAGTAATTTTTTCCAGATATATCATTTATTATTAAAAACATAAAAAAGGAATTATTTTCACAAAGTGTAGATATGTTAAACTTAATGTTATTTAAATTTATACTTGTTACTTATAATTGATGAAAAACTTAAAGCCAATGAAAATAATCTACCATATTTTTGTTGATGTTCAAGGTTTCTTTTTTTACATGATTTTGTTGTTATCACATAAATTGTTTTGTATTTGTGATGATCTTACAATGCATTCCCTCAGTTTCCAGTGGCTTTAAATTTTAGATGTTTAAATGCAGGCTATTAATTTTTTTATCAATAACATGAGGATGTATTTTTGAGGGGATTACAATATTCGTTGACCACTAGATTAAAAAATTGAATTAGTATGTAGTTTACTTACTCCACTGCCACTTTGATGTTGAGGATGACAGAATAAATTTTCTCTATCAGCTTCTCTTATATTTTTATTATTTAAATAACTCATAAATTTTACTTTGGAATGGAATGGAATAAATTAATATTTCAATGAGTAAATGAACATTAATTAAAAGTAAAAAAAACATAATCAGCTTCATAGAAATTTTGTAATCACCTAATAATTCTTCCAGACTGCATTGAAAAATAAAAAACTGTTAAGCTGGGTCCACATTATTCAACAAAATTTGTTATAAAAGGTTTATACATATTTATTTATTTATTTTTAAAACTTATTTTCTATTATAAAATTAGTCGTGTGCTGTCTGTTGACTGTAAGACGAAAATGGTATACAAAACTCTATCATTTTTAAAATTCTCACTCTCTATTTTAGAATTTGTGAACGAAGCACCTATATTGGATATTTTTCGATTGATATTTATTGCCGAAAATTAAAGTTTTTAAGGAAGGTTAGGCCCGATTATTCTAATACTAGTGATGCGGCTGGAAAAGTGGCACTGGTGTCTTCCGGTGTCTTGCTTTGCCTTCCACGTGTGAAAAAAGCCTGGCTCGGAGATTCCTGGGCGAATGTATATATTGTATATAGTTATGATTGGGTTTGGAAGTTTTTATTTTATTTGTTTATTTTTATTTTTTATTTTTATTTACCTTCATCATCAGTATTATTTATTTACTTCTTATATTTATATTTATTTCTTTATTATTTGTATATATTGTATGAATGAGAACTTTTAGCCCTAATGCTTATAGCCCTCCAGCAGTGGCTGATTGTATTATTATTCAATAAATAGATATAAAAAAAAGGCCCGATTAATAATCTTAAAGAATAATAAACTTAAAGAATCTTTTGGAAAGACAAATCGTAGCCATTCGAAAAATCTAATTAACAATAGTCAATGATTCAACTGAAACAGCTAGGTTAAATAATTTTATTAAAATCAAAATAGACCATTAAATGACTCCATGCTATTTGCTGATAAGAAATAAGTGAAAGTATATAATATATCAATAAATGTATATATATATACCAAAAAATATATAGAAATATAAAACATTTAATTTTGTAAGTATCTGTCTGTTACATTGATTCTTCTTCAACGTTACCATTGCAGAACTTAGTTCTATAAAATTGTAATACATTTATTTCGTAGGTAACCTTCACGTCGATTTATTATTTTGGTGATCTACCTTATGTACAATACAATTGTATTAATCTCTTTTATAATCCTCAGAAGCAACAATTTTTGATAAATGAGAAATCAATTAAAAGGAATTCAATAGAAAATAAATTTATTTCAATTTAGAATCTTGAAATCGTTATAAAATTTATTTATAATCCATTTAATAAACTCTGATAGTCATAAGTCAAAGGATTTTGACGATACACATTGTGTTTTAATGGTTTAGACAAGAACACTAAAACACGTTCAGGACGTTATTATTGACGTTTTAATTCTAGCTTTAGTCACCTAGATGTCACGAGATGCTAAAAAAATAAATTGCTTGAGTTATTATACTTTAAAGTAAATTATAAATCTGTTGAAAAGGCAAATATAATAAAATATCTTTGAGATCCAATTTCGCAAGTTCTGACGACGGCAAGTTCCTGAACTCTTCGATGTCATAGTGGTTTTATTATACTCAATGGATCTTCTGGATATAACATATTTAGAACTTTTTATTTCACAATTTATATTAATTTCAATTTCTATCTTCAATACATAAGTTTATTTTTCTTATTTTCCATGCATTTTGTGTATAAATATCTAAGAGTTTTTATGTTCCGCTGATTTCCAGCATACCGTTCCTAAATTAATCACAAATGTTTGTCCGGTGGTGCTAGATGAACTTCATATATTTTACTAATGAAATTAAGGCTCGGAACTTTGCCTAGTATAATAATAAAATTTTAGTATTTTTAATGATAGTGAGTGATGAAGTTCTTATTTAAGTTCTTATTTAAGTAAGTTTATTTAATATTCCCATTTTAATAAGGATGTTGATATTCTAATATATTCAAATAGGTCTCAGCAAGTAACATACTGGGTTTAATATAAGTATAGGAATTGCTATGTATAATATCTTAAAAAAAGAGATATTTGTCACTAGGGTAAGCTTAATAATCAAGTAAACTATTAATTTAACAAGGTAAAAAGTATCTTACCCGATTATTTTTCTTGAATAGATTTTCTCGATAATATTGCATTTGTTATGAGAATAAACACGAACTGCTACCGCTTATAGCTCTTATGTATTAAGGATATGAAAGATAAATATATGATGAGAGAATTATCGCACAATTGCAGTTGGATCCTTAATAAATAATGTAAAAAAAAACTGGATATATTCACATGCAATACATTTCTTTTTCTACACTATATAATTATCATTACACTACTTTAGAAATATTTATTACGCAAAATGGTTTTCATAACTTGTACGTTTATGAGTTATTATCCTTTTGAATTATAAAATCTTTAGAGTTTGCTAGTTTTCTGTTTTTACTTCTGTTCATTCATATTTGACATTACTGTTGAAGTCGAATACGTGAACTGCAGGATCTGAAAAATATTTGAGAAAAATATAGTGTATTTCACATCAATATTTTAATTTGTTTAAAATGATAATGCTATAAATTTAAAAATCCAAACATCGAAGCCATTAGTCTCCAGCATACAAGTTAGTAGTTAACTTCATTCAGGCATCATCGAGGCGGAAAAACCAAGCTCACATAAATGCAAAATGAGAAAACGAAAATAAAAAAATGAACAAAGTAGACATCTTACGAAGCCGTTCAAATACAGGAAAGATACGGTTCTATCAACAGCCAAGGTCAATAAAACTACCAGGTTCGCTCACTCAGAAATGTGTAGTTTAGGAACTTGAAACGTGACGTAAGGAATAGACTGTCAGACTACATATTACTCTTTCAAGCCTATCAATGAAGGCTTTTTTCAACATTATTGTATTTTTTTCTTCTTTAATTTATTGAGAAGAATATTTTTCTGTATTTTTGACGTCTGATTAAAATTATTTCAAGTAGATAAATAAATAAATACGGCTATCAATCTAGAATAAAACGCTATGAAAATTACAGGCCAGGCCTGAAATGAAAATAACGAAATTGATATTAAGATTATTTATAAATTCTTTTCTTCAAAATTTCTCTAAATAATATATAAATATATTACCTAAATAGAGAAAACTAAGATTTATATTTATTTAGAGAATATTTAGTACAACGTTTGTTTAATTTTGTTTGTAGATCTCGTGGGTATTTCTTTTAATATTGTAACGATATTATAATAATTTTATAACGGTGAAGATCTTTGTCAGGCTTTGCAGTCAAAATTTCTTCTAATAAATAAATTTATTAAAAAAAACAAAACAAATTTTACTGCAAATCCTGATAATTTATTTTCACCTTATAATCTTCAATCTTAACAGTAAACTACTTATCCGACTCTAAAATAATATTATAACGAGTATTTATTTTTAATAAAATGTTACAGAGAATTAGTTTGTTCTTATTAGTATTTCTCATAATAACATAATTATTAATAGAACCTATAGAATGGCACGTACAAAATGCGCAATTTCATCTTGCAGCAATAATCTAATTGACACAAAGAAGATGGAAAAGAAAATTCCATTTCGTACTTTTCCAAAGGCCGCTCGAAAAAAAAATTGGATTTTAAAATGTAAATGTAAAAATATTGTAAAAAAACAAAACAAATATTGTAAAATCTGGATATATTTCCTTATATCAATATTTATGACAGGACTAGGTATATGTTTTATATCTATACTACGGAATTAATTAACGAAATTAACTACTATTCAGTTAGGCCGGTGTTCATCAAGGTACCGTACTGGGACCCGTATTATATATCCTCTTTACCGCTGACATCCTTTTCCATCCCGATATCTTTCTTGCACCTGACACCACCATCCTATCATTCAACTCAGATCCCGAAATAGCATATTTAAATTTGCAAAGACCCCTCTTCCTGATTGAGCAATAGTGTAATAAATGGCCTATAAAAGTAAGCGAAAATCATGTCTACCATTTAGTTCCATCCACTTTCCTTTATCTTGGTATCTTGGATTTCTTTTAGGTAGAATACTAACGTGGAATCCACAGACTAGTATTAAAAGACAAGAACTTAACCGACGGTACGACCAACTCCAGAGATTACTGAATAGAATATCTCAACTTTCAATTGACAACAAATTAGTGATACATAAGACAATCCTGAAACGAAATTAGACCTATGGACTAGATATTTGGGGTACAGCATAATTTTCTAACATCAAACATATCTAATTATTTCCGTCCAAAGTCCTTCGAACAACAGTCGGTGCTTCGTTTTATATTACCAATAAAACTATGACCTCAACATCCCATTTGCCCTAGGCCAGACAAATTCTCCAAGTCCAACTTTACGTATCATCCAAATCACCTTCCACAATATCTGTTTTTTTTTTTTTTTTTTTTAATTTCTTTATTGAGTATAATAACAATCTGTCTGTTGGACATTGGTTATAGTGAGGTAGGATGACATTCACACCATATGTACAAAAAAATAAAATAAATAGAACAAAATAATAATCAAAAGTATATACAATAGACAATAAAATAAAATAACCTAAAAAATAAGAAAATTAAAACTAAGAAAAAAAAAAAACACATGCATACCTATATACAATCAGGCGAGGGAACTCCAGGAGAACCCTGCGCTACTCTCCCAACCGCGTCACTGGTACTAAAGCCAGCGGAGATTGGTCGAGAGCACTTTAGCCACATACACACATGTCTTGAGTGAAGAATCTGGCCATTGCCAGAACTCCAATTTATACAATCTACAAAAGGTCGCGAGGCCACTGCCGTTTCAACCTTCTTGGAGGATTATAGGGATGGGAGATGCTTGATAGGGATTGTGCAAGAGGATTTGGGTGGTAAGTAAGGTTCTGGTGAAATTTGGAGAATTTTTCTGGGATAAGGTCTAGGACAAATGGTATGTTAAGGTCATAATGTAGGGTTTTGTTGGATACATAGAAAGGAGCATCGACTATTGTTCGAAGGACTTTAGACTGGAAGGATTGGATGCGCTTGATGTTGGAAAATTTTGCTGATCCCCACAGTTCTAGTCCGTAAGTCCAAATAGGTTTCAGTATTGTCTTGTAGATCAGTAGCTTATTTTCAATGGAAAGTTTAGATTTTCTGCTTAGTAGTCGGTATAGTTGGCCGTATCGTCGGTTGAGTTCTTGTCTTTAGAGTCTAGTATGCGGGTTCCAATGCGGGTTAGTCTTCGGTCTAAATGATCTCTGACAATCTCTGTACAGCACCACACATCCCTAATTCCTCCAAGAAAGTTAAACCGGCAGTGGCCCCGCGATCTTTGTTAGTATGTATATATATATATATATATATATATATATGAGAGCTGGTAATTGCCAGATACACCTGATTGTATATAGATATGTCGGTGTTTGTTATGTTTTTTTAATTTACTTATATTTCAGTTATTTTATTTTAATTTAATGTATATACGTTTTGATTATTATTTGTTTGTTTTTTCGCTTCTGTTGGTTTTATTTTTTCATTGTATAAGGTGTTAATATATTCTTAAATCACTATAATTATTTTCGATGTGACAGAATCTTATATTACTGAATAATATATATATTTATATATATATATATATATATATATATATATATATATATATATATATATATATATATATATATATCTTTTATTTATTCAAAAATATAACAATCTGTCAAACGGACAATAATTATAGTGAGATATGAAAACATTCACACCATATATAATATTAATATTAACTCACTGTCATTAAAGTTTCCCGATTCACAGGATACATTCTTATAGCGGTGAGTCCAACTCCTTTTCTCGCCCCGATCATCATTATCTGTAGAGCCTGTCTCATAGGGATACTTGCCTTGTACCATTCACTATTGTATATAGCAAATTGCAGGTCTGAACTCTATCTACGAAAATAAGACTTTAAAATCATATATATATATATATATAACAAAAATATTTTAGTTTAAATATTTTACAAATTCTTTACATTTTCTATTTTTTTTTTTTACTGACCGCTGTCTGAATGAATGAAGAGCCGAAACAGAACAAGGTCATTTCTACTCCTTGAAAGACGAATACTTTAATCATTTTGAATAGGAATACAGGACTTCTTGTATTTCCCTAAAGAAAAAATAACAGAATAAGTAAATCCATAATAAAATTTAAATTTAAACATTTCAATACAACTTACCAATAAACATTGCATCGCACCTATAATCAATACTAATATCCCTATACCTAGAGTAAGTGTTACCAATGGGTTGTACACACTCCTCAATTCCTTTGAATATCTGTAAAAAGATAGATAAATTAAATAATATAGAAGGCAAACAACCTTATTTTGGTTATTTCTTATTATTGGGATATTTATTTAATTCTATCAAAAATAGATTAAGGTTTAATAATCATGAAATAATCCTATAAATATATTTTACCAATTGGAAAAGTTGTATTAAGAAAAAATCAAGGTGTGTGCTTTAGACCATATAATAATAGAAATTGAAACATCAACAAAGCGATAATAATATGAAATATAAATTATCAATAATAGCCCATTATAAAGAGGATGAAATGCTGAAAATTTCTCAGTTTCTGAGATATTTTAACGCATATATTCCATTAAACTCGTTATAATTTTGTTTTCAACTCTATTTATTCCTTTTTGCTTCTCTAACACGCTGCACATTGGTCGGAAAAGACATACAAACAAAAAAAAAAACTTTCAATTTAATAAAGATGTTTGAAAAACTGAATTTATTATAGGATATCGGGCTATGTAGGATGTCTGAATTATACAATAAAACTTTTTTTTTATGACCAACTGTTATTGTTATTGTTATTTTTTTCAATTATAAATAAAATATATTTGCATGTAATATGTTTTAAAAGTAAAACTTTATTTTGTAAGGTCAATATACAGAATCATTTATAAATATCTATTATCTATATTACTATCAAGAGGTCATAGTTGTAAGAGAAAAAGAACAAATCAACCTACAAATAAATGAAGATAAAACTAAATACATGGGATTGTGAGCTATAAGCATTACCCCAGTATCAATTATTTGATTTCTCTTCAATATTTTCCTTCACAATTTCTTTCAGTTTTTTATTTCTATATTTTTCCTTTAGTTTTCTGTGACGGAAAGGAGTAAATTATATTAGTTATACATTTATTTAGATATAGGTTGAAATTTGTTTTCGTCCGTTATTCATATAACTTATATGAATGAATTTGCCAGATAATTAACAAAATCTCAAATAATCACCACTAATTTTTGTAATAATCATTAGCAAAAAGTTCAAAAAACATTTTGATCACAGCAAGACCTTGGTGGTCGTAGACGCGAGTTACTTTTCGGTAGAAAAATAAAAATTCCAAGGATCCGTTGAGTGATAACTTATGAAAATATGATTTTTTAAAATTTATAAATAACTTATTTGACTCTTTTCCATACACTACACAACAAAAAAGTATTTTCAGAATCCAGAAAAAATGCCTAAACTATGTTTAATGGTTTATAACAAGTTTCATGATTAATTCAGAAATCAGAATCAGAAACAGGCTTTTTACATATATTTTATTGAATAGTGTTTTTATAAGTGCCTAAACTTTAAAAATATATGAGTTGACTATGTCAGACAATAAAAACATAAAAATTTGAATTATCATAACACCTTGAAAATAGATTATTTTTTGCCTTTCCCAGAACACTGTGCATCGCGTTAAAATACAATTTTGAACAATAGCCCATTATAGAGAACATGAAAATCAGAACGATTCCTTCGCTTATGGTATGCAGGCCCGATTTTTAGTTTTTGGGATATTTGAATCCATATGCAAAAATATTCAAATTTAATTAGTGGACTCCTGCCGAATTTACCCGTGCATTACACATCGGAGATCTGACGGCTCAATCTAATTCGGTCTCCAAAAAAAAAAAAAAACGCTTAAAGACGTTTTCACTTCCAAACATATTAATACACAAAGTTTATATAATATTACATAACTTTTCGAATTTTTGTTAACTGTTATCAAATAACCTAAATTAAAAAAAAATACAGC
Source organism: Nezara viridula (assembly GCA_928085145.1). NCBI lineage: Eukaryota > Metazoa > Arthropoda > Insecta > Hemiptera > Pentatomidae > Nezara > Nezara viridula. The sequence goes on along the minus strand of OV725083.1, from coordinate 9,910,713 downwards.
CAAAACAACATCTTTAAAACTATATAATACACTTCTCGTAGGTAGCATTTGTTAATAATAATCCTTTGTTTAAAATTTTTATTACAAATTTAGATCTTTTCATTTTCTCACTTGTTATTACATTCATTTACTCCGATAAAATCTAACTTTCCTGAAAATTACAATTTCTCTTTGCGCTAAAGGTTGACATTTTGTAGTCAGTTACTGCTATATGTTAAATAGTATGCTAAATAGGAAAATGTTAGAGGAAAAATAAATATTAAATTATACTACTAAATCATAACAAAATAATCGGTATCAACTCAATTTTTACATACGACCTATTGCAGTAAGAGTAACGACATATCAAAATACCATAGTTGGTCAATAAATAAATATTTTTTATTTCATATTTTATAACGTATTGGTTTTTATTTGCTGTTTTCAAATATTTCAAATTATAACATCTTTAAAAAAATACCAACAAACACTTTACTCATTAGCATTAGCTTTTAAAGAGTAGTATATTATATATTTTTTTAAGATATTTTTTATTTTAGACTATTAGATCTAAGTTTATCAAAGTCCAATCGTTTGAAGATATATCAAATGAAGTCATTTCTCTCTTGTTAAAACTATTTTTGTTTGTTCAATAGATTTGTGGGATAACAATAATAGTCTACTTTCCAGTACGGCTGATCAAGCAGGAAGCTAAACCATACCTGTCAAGAAACAGAATCCAAAAAAAGAAATGTTATTTTAAAATCTCAATCCATAATTTATTAAATGTTATAATTAAATGATAAATGAATCTCTTATTTTCAAAATGAAAATAGATTTTTTTTTCAAAAATCCAGATAGTTATAGATTTACGGAAAAGCATCCAATGACTCCGATAAATTATCTTTTTTTTTTTCAAAAACCATTCAAATTTATAAAGACAGCATTGTGGATATTTCCAAAATCGGATTTATTTTCTCAAGAAATATCGATACCTAAATTGAATTTCTTAAGTCTTTAAAAAAAAAATTAAAAGCTTTTTAACATTTTTATTAGAATTAAATATAACTAATAAATCTATGTTATAGTGCTATTATTGTAAAGTAAATATTAAATTTTTTTATTACTAATTTAACAAGTATTCTCTCTTAATACACATTTTTCTAACTAATTCCAACCTCAATTAATGTTTTTCTGTAACAAAATGGGACTTGAAGTTTATTCTATCCTCAATGCTATTTAAGTTAAGTAATATTTAAGTTCCAATGTTTTTATTACTATTAAGATACTTCAAAAAATCGGAAATATGTAATGACTTAAAAATTATTTTTGAAAGTACAATTAGATTATGAAATATAGTTTTTCGCATTTCCTGAAAATTCATTAATGATGATTAGGTTTCACTTTGAAAATAAAGGACTCATGTTTAAATTAAAAAATGGGACCAATTTACCACCTTAGTAGATTTTGATGGTCTTGAAGTATCCTACGGAATTCATCAGGAATTTTTTCATCTTCATTAGTATGTGCTGTATTATCCTTTGGATGGAAATCAAAGGTTTCTATATGGTAGCCAAGTACGATGAACTGAGCATACAGACAGACCAAAACTTGAAAAAACAAACAAAATAACACGGTAAGAAGAACCATAGCCCAAGTAACACACGTGGCTTCATAAAGAAAGATAAGTTCGAAGTAAGGAGATTCAGCCATCGGAAATGGATACCATCCACCTAAAATCTTTTTCCTTCCCGTAGTCACTGCGTACATGTTTCCTGTGTGCTTGAGTATATAATCAACTGATATATCGGGATAGGCAAGATATAAAATTAGGGTGATAATATTCAAGACAATATAAATCGAACAAACCAAGTTGGAAGTTCTACTTATGCCGTTGTACAATTGAGAAAGTAATTTCTGTTTTTTTTCTGGGATGGTTAGAAAATCTTTCTTCAATAGATCTACAAGTCTGCTCTGACTTCTTATTCGGATCCAGAAGACAAGAACCCTACAACACAATTGCACAGCAGCCAATATATTTATGTTCAAAAACGTAGCCTTCTGTATATCGACTTTTATATAAAAGTAACTGAAGCATTGAAACACGACGTATGGTATTGCGAGTATAAATGAAATAAATACTGAGAATTTCATGATGGAATTCCTCTTCCCTGTCGTCCTGTAGTCGTTGATGACCTGCCAAAGGCCGAAGAATTTGAGAGATCTCACATCAAGACCTTCGATGATATCTGAGTCTTCGATGGCTTCTTGGTAGCTCATAGCTGCTTCACTACCTAGACTGATGTAAGAAACAAGCAGCTCCGTGCTGGTTTTTTATAAACCATACAATCCGTTATTAATGCTCCAATAACTTTACGTAAATGGAAGTGTACATAATTGACGATAAACGAGGAACTGTAAGAGGAATAGTGATGAATTAATTCTCATTCCATCAAACCTTTTTCATATCCCATGGTAGAAGAATAATTTCGTTTCCTGAGTTCATTAATATAATATACAATATAAATTATGCATAAATACGAACTTATTTATATATTCTTTGAAATAAACTCATCGCTTGAATAAAACTTAACATGTTATGACAACTTATAATAATTACGTCAGAATATATATAGAAGTGAAAACTTCATTAGGCGCGTTTTGCTCTTTTTCAGCCGTCAGATCTCCAATGTGTAACGCTGGAGACGACTAATAGCAGTGTTTTTTTCATAAGAATTAAAATAACTCAGAAAGTAAAAATCGGACTTGTATACAGTAATTTTTTAGCATTTTCTCATGTTTATAATAAGGTATTATTTATAATTTATATTTCATATTACTAATCTCGCTTTGTTGATGTTTTTACTTCTATCGTGTGGTCTGAAGCACAGACCTTTTGTTGTTTTTTTTAATAAATTCCTGGGTTCGTTCTGTTATTTCATAACTTCTTAACTTTGTCACCGCTATTTTATTTAATCTAATTTTACTACCGCTAATCTCTAAGACCGTGCTTTTTCACTATTACTTCATACTTACTTATTATTATGCATCATTTCTTAATATTTATATTATGTATATTATATTTTCTTTACTTAACCATGACGAAGGTCTAAAACTTAGGCCGAAATGTCGGCACAGATAATAAAAATAAATATAATAGATTTATTTTCATTTTGTTCTTAGCATTGCCTGAACACCCAATCAATTTCTCTCCAGATACCTCCTTTAGTCAACTATTATCCATCATTATTTTAAAACTGATTGAACTATTTTCTATGTTGACATTCTTGGGCCATAGATATATAATTTTTTTTTTATTTGCCATTGGCTCTACAGACCTTGTAGATCTTTGGCCGCCTGAACCAGCCTTCTCCACCTCTGCCTATCCTGGGATACTGCTTTCTAGTTTGCTGCATGAAGCTCAGCCGTATCTTTGTTTATCTTATCGATCCATCTGGTTTTTGGCCTCCCACGTGGTCTCTTGCCTTCTATTGAGGCAATGATAGTTGGCAATCATACATGCCCCGCCCGTCTTCACCCCCGTTCCTTCATGTTATGGGATATTGATTGACTATTTTCTGTAAGCAGTTCTTTATTGATCTTTCTTCTCCATGTAAGAGTAGTCTGATCCCAGATCGATCTGGTTATCGTGCGGATGATTTTTCTCTCAAATCTTTCAACACGTTTTGCTAGGATGCTGGTTAATGTCCATATCTCACAGCCATATATTAAAATTGACTTCATTATAACATTTTACACCCTTAATTTGAGATTTCTTGAGATTATTCGAAATTAATATTAAATACAAATTTTCAGTAATATTCAAACTTAAAATATTTTTATTTGATAGTTCCTTTAATATTACAGATACAAGTAAGGATATTTACTGTATTTAAATTGGTCTGAAATCTGAAGAAGAGTGCTTGAGGAGCAATTACACTATACCAGGATATCTGGCAGATAGGGATTAAGATGGGCAAATAGAGTGGTCGCACAGAATAGATAAATTTGGCGAAACCTCATCGAGGTCAAGACTCAATGAAGGTTGTAGAGCCATTAAGGTAGATAGATAGATAGATTTAAATTGGGCCTTCCCTTTTTCCTTGACAATACACATATTCCACAGAGAGACATTGTTCAATACCTTGGTCTGACATTTGATCGAAAAATTAATTTGGGCCCACATATAACAAACAAGAGAAAAACGCTAAACCAAATATTAAGAATTCTGAATTCACTTCTTTCGAAACATTCTTAGTGCCCTTTCTCAGTCTCCACTGAATCCCCATCTCAGTGAGGCGGCTGAGAGAGAAGCGTTGGATCTCTTAGAGTCTTGCCTTATGTTCCACATGTCGGAGAAAGGCCCGACTTGGAACCCCCTCGGCTGACTGTAAGTTTTGTAAATAAGCATGAATGTTTTTCTTTTCTTATTTATTCATTTTTTTTAATTTGTGTTTTATCATATTTTTATTTCATCTGTTTTACTAAATTTTCTTTTTCTTATTTTTGTTATAATTTCTATTATTTTTGTAATTTTATATATTGTAGGAATGAGTTTCTTGTATCTCAAATACTCAATGCCCTTGATTGAGGCAAAAAAAAAAACAAAAAAAAAAAACGATTCCATGACCACAAATGCCCAAGAAAGCTTGAGTATTTGTGACAACAATTTACAACTGTGTACTAAGGACTTCCAAATTCCCTTTACAATGGAAATACTCACTCGTTAAGATGTTTCACAAACCCGATAAAGAAACGTACAGTCCTTCATCCTACAGACCCATTAGCCTCCTTCCTATATGCTCTAAAGTATTTGAAAAATTAATATACAAAAGATTCATCGACATATTGAGTGACCGACAGGTAATACCTGACCACCAATTCGGCTTTCGCACATTCCATTAAACCACACATCAATTGCACAGAGTTACAGACTACATTGCTGGAGCTTTAGAAAAAAAACTATATGCAACTGAAGTATTTTGGGATGTTGCTGAGGCGTTTGATAGAGGCTGTTACCTCTTCTCTCTCAACATAAGACTATACTGCCATACACGTACCATCTTATCCTTCAAAAGATTTTTTTCAGTTCGGCAGGGCTCGGAAATGTCTTCAGTCCGCCCAATCTTGGCAGGAGTTCCCTAAGGTTCAATACTAGTCCCCCTACTTTACGATATATTCACTTACGATATACCTATCAAAGTTGAGATCTTGACAGCTACTTATGCAGATAAAACTATTCTCACAAAACATCAAGACCCTAAGAAAGGCCTCACTAACTCTACATCAATTACTTAAATTACAATATTGGTTAACTATATGGAAAATTCTACTTAATCATAACAAATCCAAACATATAACATTAACTCTTCGAAAAAAAGACCTGCCCTCCAGTATATATTGACAACAATCAAATTCCCTTAACGGATATGGTATTTTACCTTGGACCCACCTTCGATAAAAGGATGGCATGGGGCCCGCATATTAAAATGAAACGTAAGACTTTTAACAAATGACTCGAACTACTTTACTGTATTTTTTCTAAATCTTCAAAAGTAAAACTTAGACAGAAACTGAATACAATTACATACTTACTTAAGCCCATATGGGCGTATTCATCTCAAATATACGGTATCGCTAAAAAGACCCACCTACAAAACCATCAAATCCTTCAATTAAAATTATTGCGACTCATAACAAAAGCATCTTGGTAAGTATCTAACTCTACATACTGAACTCCATCTTTCAACAGTTGCCCAAAAACAACGACCCTTTATCAACTATTTTACACTAATTTAGACGGACATAATAACAGACTAACAAGGGACATGGCCACAGCTGACATACCTCAGAACATGAGGAGGAGATTAAAAAGAAGTTGGATAAGAGATCTCTTTCCTTGAATAACCTAAGTAATTGGAACAAGTTAGGGAAGAGATACTGCTGAGTACTTTCCTTCCACATGCTTTTCATCATTTCCTGTATCGCCAGCACATTTACTGATTATCAACAATAAGTTGACAGGCGCAAATAATTTTTTATAGAAAAAAAATATATAATAGGTTTATTCAAATTAGAATTAACATTACCATTTGTATGTAAAACACCAATTTTTTCCGTTATGGGAAATTCAAAGCATAAATTTGGAGCGTTCAAAATTCATATCTTTGTTGTTAAAGTAAAGAAGGATCTATTAACAGTTATTAAAAACAATAATTGACCAAAAAAAATAATTAAAAGAGATAAAAATTTGTATTTTTAAACCATTTGCGAAAAAATACGAAATAAACATAGCACAAAGTAATTCCATAGTGTTTTCATTTATATAAAAAGACAAATTCTGAATGCTATTAGAAAACTATTCACCGAAAAAGTGGTTTTCATTCCACTCGACTGTTCACCACTTTTTTATTCTTTCTTTTCTTGTCTTTTTGGCTACATGGAAATTTTTCTGGTCCACCAGAGAGGGTGGTGGAATTATACCGAGTTAAAAAGTCCCACCGGACACTGGAATTTGAAATCATAGTAATATTTTTCCATTTAATTTCAGTTATAAGTTTGTCACCCGTCTATACATCTGTAATGTGTATGTTCATTTGGGATTAAGAAAGTTCTCATCTTTATTCAATTTCTGGAACAGCTTAAGATTTGATGAATCTATCTCCCCATTCTGGTTATAATATATTTGGATACACCGCTGACATCCCTTCAAGTCCTGATACCTTCCTAGCAACATTTGCTGATGATACTGCCATCCTATCCTCCCACTCGGATCCTCTAATAGCGTCCCAGAACCTGCAAAGACACCTCTCCTTCATTGAGCAGTGGTGCAACAACTGGCGCATCAAAATTAATGAATCAAAATGCAAGTATGTAACTTTCACTCTTCGACGCAGATCCTGTCCGCCAATCCTTTTTAATTCAATTCCTCTTCCCTACTCAGACACAGTCCGATACCTTGGCTTCCTTCTGGACAAAAGACTGACTTGGAACCCACATACGAGACTTAAAAGACAAGAGCTTAACCGACGATTTGGTCAGCTATATAGACTACTAAACAGAAGATCTCATCTCTCAACAGAAAACAAATTATTAATCTACAAGACCATACTGAAACCTATCTGGACTTACGGACTTGAACTGTGGGGGACAACTAAATCATCGAATATCAAACGCATCCAATCCTTCCAGTCCAAAGTCCTTCGAACAATAGTCAATGCTCCATATTATGTCACGAACAAGACCCTACACCATGACCTTAACATCCCATATGTCCATGACATCATCCCATCCAGATTCTCCAACTTTCACCAGAACCTCATTCATCATCCCAATCCTCTAGCGCAATCCCTATCCAGCTCCGAGCATCTATACCATCCCCCTCGAAGGTTGAAACGGCAGTGGCCTCGAGATCTTTTGTAAATATGCCTTTGGAGTCCTGGCAATGGCCAGCTTCTCCACTCATGTCCTGAGCGTCTGCGGCTGTATTGCCCTCTTTCAGTCTCCACTGGCTTCTAATACTAGTGATGCGACTGGAAAAGTGGCACTGGGATCTTCCGGAGTCTTGCTTTGCCTTCCGCGTGTGGAGGTAAAAGCCTGGCTCGGAGATTCTTGAGCAAATGTATATATTGTATATAGTTATGATTGTGTTTAGAAGTTTTTATTTTATTTTTTTTTATTATTATTTTTTTTATTTATTTACCTTCTTCATCAGTATTATTTATTTACTTCTTATATTTATTTCTTTATTATTTGTATATATTGTATGAATGAGAACTGTTAGCCCTAATGCTTATAGCCCTCCAGCAGTGGCTGATTGTATTATTATTCAATAAATAGATTTAAAAAAAAAAAATATATATATATTTGGTAGTACATCTAAAACAACCCCCACTCTAAAAAAAAAGTTAGTAAAGGAGTTTAAGTCGTTTGTTAAGGATCGTTTTATTTTTATATGTGGGAAACATATTATAAAATTACATTGTAAGTCCAAGGTTGTGTACAATTTGGGTGATCGAATTAGATAAAATGAAAGTGAAAAATAATTAAAAATGAAATCCAAAGATAGCTGAAGTTATTTTTTTTTAACCAAAGTTCTTTTCCTTAATAAATTTCACATTTGTTTTTCACTATTCTAATGAATTTGGATATATAAGCGTACCATCTCATGACATAAAGTATAATGAAAGACGTATTGGCATAGAATATATATGATTTCTTCTCAAAAAAAAAATCTGTTCATAACTTACACAAAAAGTAACTATGTAGTAACTAAGAACAAGTAGAAAAATAAACAGATTTGCAATAAATAGATTTACATAAAATATAACAACGCAACAAAATTGTAAATTTTAAAAACAATAGTTAACAATAAATATGGACAGTATAACAATTCAATATAATCTATTATATAATGATACAAAACCACAACAATAATTATTTCTGTGGCACCTCTAAATAGTGTTTCAAGTGTAAATTTGTAAGTATTTGGCTAAGCTATGCGACTATTACTAAGATAAATATTCCTTCTTGAATCATGAGTTAAAACATTCAACTGTGATTCTCTAAAAATATGATTTTTACACTCAACACACTATTAAAAGATACATACTATAATATCAATTACATCACAAATAAAAAGTAAAAGTTAATAATAACCAATAAAAAACAGTCTATTGTCATAAGGACGTAATTACTTTTTTTATGAGACAAAGTTAATTTGATATACAGACATTTCACTTTTTTATTTTATATTTTTAGAAAACGATAAACATATTTAGGAATAAAAAACAGTAAAACATGAAACATATAATAATTATCCCTGTTTATTGGCATCAATTCATAAACAATTTAATGAATTTTCTATATTTTTAACATAAGCGCTGTTTTAGTTATATTCAAGTTATATTCAATCTTCTCCATGTCATAAACAATTCAGCAAATTCTAATCTACTCCGTAATTCTTGACAAAACAGTTGAAGTGGTGTAGGTAAATTGCATAATCTAAAAAAAATACATAATTGAAATATAGGTTTATATTATATTAAAAACAATATAGCATAAAATTATAATTTACAGTGCACAGTGTCATAATAAATTTTACCCACTATTTATGAAAACAATGAATTTAGATTTCTTATACATGGTAACTGGAAAGATTTTGTATTAACATTTTAAAATATGCTGTCATAAAACTTTTCAGAGATTAAATCAGAAATAAAAATATATAATGGTATTTAAAAATATATCTAAAATACCATTACAGAGTATGTGAGATATGCGTTGGATTTTTTATGATTTTTTAATATTACTTTTCCGAATCATATATATCAAATATATTCCAGGCAACATTCTAACTCAAACCTACCTCCCAGATGTAAATTATCGCCAAAAAGAGTTGCTCTTTCTCATTAAATTAAAATTATAACGTGTCATAACAAAAACACCTTGGTGCGTGATTGAACTTTATATACTGCTAACAGATGACCAACACATAACGAGCCTTTTTCATTGATTTTATACAATTTTAAAGGGGCAAAAGAAGAGTTTGATAACAGACACGGCTAGAAATAACATACTCCTGTATATGAAAAGGATACTAAAAAGGCGCTGGATGAGAGATCTCCTTTATTAAACAAATGAATCAAGGCAGAGAAGAGGTTCTGCAGGGTATTATCCATCACGATTCCTGACATTTCATAATTTTCTTGAAATACTTAACTCATTTGCCAGTTGTGAACAGATAACAGTTGACTGTTTCAAATTAATGTTGCAGATTTTCTATTCAGAAAAAAATGCGCACTTAATCTAAGTCTATAATCTTTTCTACCCGAAATTTTAAGATTATTAACAGCAGATCCACTGAGCATAAACAACAGAAAATGACAACCAACTGTCATTTCAATACAAAATTTTACGACTTATAACAGGATCTCCCTGGTACGTGAACAACCAAACTTTACATAACGACTTACGACAACCAACTATAGACATCTTACCGACAGCACATCTACTGACATTTACATCTACCGACACCGCAATCTTATCCAACTCTGGTCCAATAATCCATCTCTGTAATAGCATCATTAAATCTGCAAATTCTTGATTGAGCACTGGTGTAATAACTGGCGCATTAAAGTAAACGAATGCCAACATATTATCTTCATACTTCAACTCAATTCCTTTCCACCCATACACTTTAATTCCGTCCAGCTTCTTTTCTCAGGCACAGTTCGGCATCTTGGATTTCTTTTGGACCGAAAGCTAATATGGAACCTACATGCTTGCCTCAAAAGACAAAAACACAACCAACGATAGGGCCAACTATGCCGACTAATGAACAGAAATTCTAATCCTTTCAAAAACAATTTACTTATCTACAAGACAATCGTTAAACCTATATGGACATAAGGACTTGAACTGCGGGAGATAGCAAAACTTGCTAACATCAAATGCCTCCAGTCATTTCAATCTAAATTCCTTCGAACAGAAGTTGATGCTCCATTCTATGTAACCAACAAAACCCTGCACCATGATCTTAATAACTCACTGCCCTAAACCTTATCCCGAAGAAAATACTCAAAATTTCTGCAGAACCTTACAAATCTTCTTACAGAATCCCCGTCCAATTCTACCAATCCCTACAACTCACCTTGAAGGTTGAAGCGGCAGTGGCCCAGAGATCTTTTGTGAATAAGCATATATTAGAGTTTTGGCCAGATCCTCCACTCAAGCCTTGTATGTGTGATTATTGCGCCTCTGCTCAGCCTCTACTGGTCCTTAATATAACAGTAATGCTGCCGAGTTACACTGCTTGGATTATAATTATTTTGAATTTCTTATAAAGATTTACTTTTAATATTATTATTTGTGTACTATTTATTTTTATTTATTTTAAAAAGAATGTTAATGTGCTCTCTGAACATTATTATAAAAAAAATAAAATAAAACTGTACCAGTACAACTCATGAAGGGTCTCAGTACTATTTAGAGAAAGCACTGTTCCTTGGTCTACGGTTGTGCCAGAAGGTGATTTGACCGAGATCACGCTCAACCACCCGGTTTTTCTCTTTAATTAATTAATCAATTTTACTAACTCTGTAGAGGCTGGGTATGCCCAAAGGAGGGTCTACCTACCCAGGGTTGCTCCACGGCGAATGAAACAGAAAAAATAATTTTTCTACGATGAGCAAGGATTCGAAGTTTGGGACCTTTAGCATTGGAAGCTCAGTATCCTACCACTGAGCTACACCTCTCACAAACACTATTATAAATGTATTTAATTGTGATAAATTGTAATAATTCTCAATATTTTTTTTAAAATATTATTTATATACGGTATGAATGTATTCTCTGAACTCTATTATAAGTGTCCTTAACTGTGACAAATTGTAATATTTCTGAATAAAGTGTTTAATAATCTAATATTATTTAATTCTTACTGTCATCAGCGTTTCCCTATTGACTGGATACATCCCGATGGCTGTGAGTGTCTCACCTTTCCTTGCCCTCATCATCATCAACTCCGCGGCCTTTCTGAATTTTGGACCGGCCTTGTACCAATCACTGCTGTAGACGGCTAAATGTAAGTCTGAACTCTGTCTGTGAAATTAAGACTTTAAAAGAAGGTATCAAAATAAAATATAAAATAAACATAGTGCATTAGATATAGTAAAATAGACCAGGAAGAGGTTCTTCTGGGTGCTATACTTTCGCATTCCTATTATGTCATTTTTCCATTTTTTTCTAATTCACTAAGTCAAAACATTTTTTTTTTCGAACATACTTTGGATTAAAGAGAAAAAACAAACTAAAAAAATATAGTATATTGAACACTAAAATTAATTAGTTAATAAGTGTAAGGTTAGTCATTAAGTTTTAGGGGTAAAGTTATTTAAATTTATCTCATAAATAAATAAATGTTGATTTATTCTAAATGTTGATCGTTTTCCTATTAGCGTCAGCAAAAGCATAACCAAAAAATATGAAAAGGCTAATTAATAAGAATTTACTCAAGATTTATTTATTTAAAGAACTTTAATAAATAAAAACAGAAATAAGCATAATTCTCCCCTAAGTTTAGAGAGCAAACCCCAATCTAAGTAACCCTCAAGTTTTATAGAAATTATCAGGACGTGCAATCATGAAACAAGTTTTTTTTTTCATACTCAAAGAATGCGCTCACTATATAGGAAGGAGTTTTTATTTAGTAGTTTCTTGAAAGTATGCGAAAACATGCTGTACAGCTTAGTCCTGAGGTACATTCTTTAAAAAATCGTATCTGTTACTTACATATTCAACGTTTCAAGTACCTTTTTCGTCTCAAGAATATTTAACTATCATAATTACAATATATAGATATAGATGTGTGTGTAATCTATCCTAAACTTGTTATATACTTCACAATTTAAAATTCATTTGCTAACATTAATATGCTAACACTATGTAGGAACATTTTAATCTTGAATTATTACCCTAATTGTGTGAAATATTATATTAGTCTTAATATTTTGTTTCATTATTTATCTTTATTTTTATATTCACTTCTTGAATTTTTCATTATAAAAGAGAAACAAAGATTAATAAAATAATTTATACCAATAGGAAAATATAAAGATTTGTATCTTTATATTTTATCGACATTATACTTTATTGAAAATCTTTATATTTTCCTGTTTGGATAAATATATATATATATATATATATATATATATATATATATATATATATATATATATATATATCCAACAGGAAAATATAAAGATTTTATAAAATATAAAGATATATATATATATATATATATATATAAGATAAAGACCGGAGACTGGCGATATCAGCCTTAATACCATCTTGTAATGTAAATAAACATAGCAATTGTATATAAGGCAGATTATTGGACGAATAAAGCAGTGTTTATTCAGAAGTCGTGAGTATTGTTTCTCGTTCCTCTTTCCTTCTTTTTTTTTATCTTTCAAGCCCGGAGACGCTTAACTGGTGCCGAAACCCGGGAGAACGTCAGGAGAACACGGAAGTAAAATTTTTTTTTCTGTCTTTATTTTAATTTTTTTTTCTCTTCTCCTAGTCATAAGGAAAAGACGAGATGCCGACAGAGGGCATAATTCGACCAGGAGTGTTGAACGCACCTGAAATGCCGCAACCTCAGGAAATGCCGATAGCGCAGATTCCTCAGATCGCCCCTCAGGTTCCGCAGATTCCGCAGATACCTCAGATACCGCAAGTACCGCAGATACAAGAGATCCCTCCCTTACCTAGGGACACATTGGCAGAGGCGCATGCCAATGCATTGGAGTGGATGAAGATAAGGGCAGCAACCACGCAGGATCTACGGAGAGCAATCGCAGACCTGGAGCGATTCGGGGGCGAGATAGGTGAACTTAATCACTTCCTGAAAGGCGGAGACCGCCTCATATCAAGAATCGAAGCAAAGGTGGCGGAGGACCTCGTGAACTTGGGAGACGCAGAAGCACTGAAGGCAGCTCTCGTGTGCCGAGTGAGGAGGAACATCCTCAACCAAATCCAAGCGGACGAGGAGACACCATGGCCAGTGATTAAGGAGCGGTTGAAGAAGGCTTTCGGAGGGGGCCGATGGACGCCGGAAGAAGATATCTTCCAAATGTTTAGGGAGTGTCGGTCCCAACGCCAAACAAGAGGACAGTATGCGGGGGTACTAGTGGCGAAGTACAACCGCATAACTGAGAAAATGCGTGAAACCATGAGTGTGGGAGAGGTCGAGGCTAGGATGGAATTCCTTTCGACAATACTCAAGGTTCAGTTAGCTAAGGAGACTGGGAGAAGGGACGGACTGCCTAGAGAGCGATCGTTCCTCGAGTGTGCCCAAGAAATGATAGATCTGAGTGCAAGAGAGGAAGAGACGCGGATGGAAGTAGAAGAACCAGGGTGGACCCGAGTGAGTGACAGACGACCCCGGACAGCCCAGATAGGGTGGAGGAAGAGGGAAATGAAACACCCGAACGGAGAGAAAGCCACGACGGGCGAGAGAAGATCCGGACAGTCCAGGCCTAGGAATGGACCCCGGAGGGAAGACCGAAAATGTCACGGGTGCGGGAAACCGGGACATTTGGTAGCACAATGTCCGCGCACTAGATGTTTCGAGTGCGGGACTGAAGGGCATATTGCCAGACAGTGCCCGTACATGTTTCGCAGGAGGGAGAGACCTCTAGACGAGCCAATGGAGGTGAACGCTCAAAAGTTGAAAAAACGAGCTAGGATGCAGCAGAGAGACGGATCTTCGGAAGAGGCAACCGAGGAGTCGGGGACGTCGGGAACGGAGACTGACGAGCCAGCCAGCAGTGGAGGCGAAGGAGGCAGGAGCAGCCAACGGAGCGAGCAACGACGAGCGACGGCGGTAAGGAGGAAGCGAGGTGGCATCTGAGAAGGGTGTCAGCAGAGAGGCGACCGCACAGCAACCTGCAACAATATTAGAGGTAAGCCATGCTGGTTGCCGATTATTGAAGTAGATGGGGGAGTGAAGTGTCTCGTGGACACAGGGAGCTCGAGTACTATCTTGACTCGGGGGGCGTTGGGGAGAGTGTGCGGGAGCGAGAGGGTACTCCGGATACAAAACTGTGGCTGCCAGCTAATCACTCTGGGTGGTCCCTGTAAAGTAGAAGGGGAAGCGTCAATTACGCTTGACCGGTGGGCAGGGAAGAAGGGGGAGCTAAGGGTGCATGTGGTAGAGAGCATGGCGCGGGAGTACCAAGTCATAATAGGGTGTGATCTGTTAGGACAGGTAGGGGTAAGCATTAGAAACCGTAGAGGAGCTTGGAGTATCAGGCTGGGAAAGAGGAAATTTGGATGTATAGGGGTCGCGAGAGAAAGAAGGGTGCGGATAGGAGCGGTGAACAGGGTGGAGGACTGGAGAAAGGCGTTACAAGCGGAGTTCGTAGATATTTTCTTCAGGGAGGGCGAGGTATTGGGGGTAACAGGGAAGACGGTACACGAAGTTCCACTGAAGCAAGATAGGGTGACCTACGTAAAGGAAAGGAGATACCCGCAGGCGATGAGGCAACATATTCGGGAGGAATTGGAAAGCCTGAAAGAGCAAGGGATCATAGTCGATAGCACCTCGCCATTTAATAGTCCCCTGTGGGCAGTGAAAAAGAAGGCAGCGCCAGGGGATAATAAGGAAAAATACAGAGTGGTAGTGGACTATCGTAGGTTGAACGACAACACGGTAGACGAAAAGTACCCGATCCCTAGATTCGAAGATATACTTGATAGGTTGAGTGGGGCCGTGGTGTTTAGCACGTTGGACCTCAAGGCGGGATACATATATATATATATTAAAATTAAATCTAGTTTATTGTGGAGACCTTCCAAGTAAGTGGAAAAACAAAAACAACGATGGATTGAAAATTTAAATAAAAACAGTCAACTTTTTTTACAATAACTGTTATTATACTTCTTTTGTAGTGACCTAGACGCTTTCATTTATGACGGTACCGTGCTGGACTATCTTGTGGCTCAAGACGAAGACTGCCGACTCCTCACTGTTGGATCCTGGTACGCTAAGACTGGATACGGACTTGCATTCACAAGGAACTCAAAGTATTTGCCGATGTTCAACAAAAGGCTTCTCGACTTCAGGGAAAATGGTATTCCTTCTTTTTATTATTATAATTATTAACATACATATATATATATACATACATAAATATATATATATATTTAGTATTATATATATATATATATATATATATATATATATATATATATATATATATATATATATATATATATATATATAAGATAAAGACCGGAGACTGGCGGTATCAGCCTTAATAATATCTGGTAATGTAAATAAACAGGCTAAGTGTATATAAGGAGGCTTATGGAACGAATAAA
>OV725083.1:9657342-9894349 GCA_928085145.1 Nezara viridula | reverse complement strand
TTGACTGAAGAATGACATAAGGACTGCATGTCAAAATGAAATGAAATGAAGACTATTAATAGATTATTTAAACTAATTTACTAGCTTTTACTCAAATTTTCAAAATCTGAACTGTTATGGGTATATTACAGTGTCACCTTTTTCAATCAATTTTTTGTTTTTATTCTACTTCGAAAAATATTAGACATTTATTTCAGTTCTCTTGCAAACCTTAGGCCAGTTTGCAAATTTTGAAAATTTGAGTAAAAGCTAGTAAATTAGTTTAAATAATCTATTAATAGTCTTCATTTCATTTCATTTTGACAGCTAGGTGGTCATATATATATATATATATATATATATATATATATATATATATATATATATAATATATATATATATATATATATATATATATATATATATATATATACCAGCACCAGGAAGAGGTGCTGCTGGGTACTATTCTTCCTCATGCCTAAAATGCCAAATTCCTTTACTTTAACATCACATCTGCTTATTTTCAAGTGCCAGGTATGGATAAAAATGTGAAGAGAAAAAGGAAAAAAAAACTTTACCAGATCTCTAGGTTGATATATACCAATCGATTTCTTTCTGTATGCGAAATCTTATGTTACATTGTTTTTGAAACAATCTTGCCGCTAGCATTAAATGAGTTGTATCATAAATTACATAAATAAAAAATTGTTTCAAAAAATATGCACAGTAAATTTGTTTTACGAAAACACAAGTAATATTAGGTCTTTTTTAAACTCATATATAAATACGAATATTCTGGCTTTACTACTTAAATATTTAGAATATTTTTTCCTATCATTAACTAAAACATTTGTAGCTCCTTATATTCATCTCCAATTTCAATTTTCATACAATCTTTACAAAGCTGAATTAATTCTCTTCAACTCTATAGGCTTGATGAAATGACACAAACCCAACCTCCGTATACATGACAAAAGATATAAAACAAAAACGCCTGAGTAGTTTCTTTTTCTACCTTATAAAGAAATAAAATCTAAATGTTTTGATATGGGTTATTAAAAACATAATTCAGCTTTCCAACAGCTGTGGTTACGTTGAAACTGAATAGTGACATTGAATGTTTAGTTAACGGCCGGAAATCATTAATTCTAATTCGTTCACGAAGTTCGGAATTTTTTCCGAACAAAATATGTTCCGATTTGTGTAGACTCTAGTGCCTTAAGTTCTTGAAGATTTTGTTGTGGATCAATAGAGGACATCCCAATTTTTTTTTTAAATACTAATACATTGGAATATTCCAGCTCGGGCAACATGTTGTGAAAAATATTTTAATAGTCAATTCATTGTAAAACTTAGTTAGATTATCGTAGGGTGCGGAAACGAATACACCTATACACCACTAATTTGGGACGCGTCTACCGTCCGAATTAGCAATGTGGAGGTAAATATATTTTCAAAGATTATGATTGTTATAAAACTGTAAATAAGCCTTAAGTATAATAACTGGTTTTCTGCAACAAGGCCATATCTCCAAATAAACGAATTTTCAGGAGAGATGCATTAGTTTTAAATTCCGTATTAATTGAAGTCATATTAATTACTATCAATGGATAGCTTCCTTCCAAGTTAATACATTGATTTACATTATAACTTCACATGTTTTTACTGTATAGATATATACTGGATGTTTCGTAATTGCTATTTTAGGTATGTGTTCACTAGCACAAAATAAACAAAAAAGTTCATATTAACATATATCTCAAACTTATTTATTAAACAGATATCAATTATTTACAACATTAAGATTGACTGTACAAAGTTTAACGTGTTTAATACTAACAGGTTTTAATCACCTGAAATCAACAAAAAAAAAACAAATGAACGATAAGCAATGACAGTAGTTGCTTATTTGTTTGTCTAGTTATGTATGTTTTAGTGTGAGTGAATACTGTGACACAGTTCAATTTATGATTATTATGGTACACACCATAAATTTATTCCCTTTTGCAGAACAAATGGACATGCTTATAACTTATGGCGAGTTACACAGAAAATTTCCTGACCGAAGAATACCAAATCGTAAAACTGATTGAATATTGCATAGTTGACCGTTGCATTATAAAAGAAGGAGATGGTCCGGTGTGGCGGTCATAAATAGGCTAACTAGTAGCAAAACTTTTTTATTAAAAGCCTTTTTTTAGTGGCCAAACCATTTTATTAAAGGCCGAAATAGTGGCAAAACTATTTTATTAAAACCCTTCTCTTTTAGTGGCAAAACTATTTTATTAAAAGCCAACGTTTCGACCAGACTTTGCAGGTCTTCTTCAGGACTAAAACGGACAAGATACAACTGGATATAAAAAATTGTGTAGGTTACATCATTTTTAGACTTTTAATAAAATAGTTTTGCCAATATTTAACCCATTTATGACAGCTGTTTAGGACCAAATCGTAAAACGTTTGAGGTTTGATCCAGGTGCTATACGAAGAGCCAGCATGAATTTGTCGAGCTGGATGTTTCATTTAACGAAACATATGCCCCTTTGAACAGTTACTAAATGCTGTAATGATAATAAATAAATCGTAATAATAAATAATAAATCTTTAACCTTTGATATCTGTTTAAGAAATGATTTCGAGATATATGTTAATATGAAATTTATTGTTTATTTTGTGTTAGTGAACGCATAGCTTATATACTGCCTGCAACTACAAATTACCCTGTATATATTGTGTATATACTGTGTAATAATATATATTTTTTTTAATTTCAATAAACCAATTAATAATTTTCAGATATATTTTAACAAAAAAAGAAAAAAAAAAAAAGATAATCTTTACTATAGTTCTTATAAATTTCTTATCTTTGTAAGATACCCTTTGATATCAAGTCAATAATTGTTATTTCGAGTTATGACGTTGTTGCAGCAAATTATTGAATAAAACTTCTGCGTTACTTACCGCCGATTCGATAAACGAGGAACCAAAACAAAACATGGAAACTTCCACTCCTTGGAATATAAAGACTTGGAAGAGCTTAAAGATGAAACCGGGGCTAGTTGATTTCCCCTAACAAATTCATTATATAATAAATTTCTTATCTTTCCTTCATCGCCCATATAAATTTAATTCTTTCAGTAACTTACTAGAAGAAACTGTATAGCACCTATAATCAAAATCAGGATTCCCATTCCAAGAGTCAAAGTGACCAATGGGTTGTAGACACTCTTCAATTCATCAGCATATCTAAAATATAAAAAAACAAGTTATTTTTTTTTAATAATTTTATTAAAATTGATTATTTTATTTTAAAATGATACCTTAGTAGCTTTTGGTGGTCCCGAAGAATTTGATTCAGTTCTTTGAACATTCTTGAATCATGTTCTGGATCGTATCTCCTTTGATTGCAATTTGCTTCTAGGGTAGAAACGTGAACCCCAAGAGCCGTAAATTGAGCATAAAGACAAATCAAAACTTGAAAAAATAGACAAAAATACACTGCAAGAAGTATCCCTGCCCAGGTTACGCAAGTGGCTTCGTAAGCAAATATAATTTCGTAGTACGGGGTCTCCGCCATTGGTAAAGGATACCAACCACCCAATATCTTCTTCCTTCCAGTAGTCACAGCATCCATCTGCCCGGTGTGATACAGAATGTAATCAACCGATATACCCGGGTTTAATATATACAGACCTATAATACTAAAATTCACTATCATGGACGCCGTACAGCAAATATTCGAAGTTTTACTGATTTTTCTATATACAGCACCGATTACTTCTCGTTTATCTTTTGGAATATATAGGAAATCCTTTTTCAGCAAGTTGTAAAGCCTACATTGCCTGTCCATGCGGAACCAGAAGACCAATATCCTACAGCACATTTGTAGAGCTGGTAATGGATACAGATTTAAAAACGTTGCCTTTTGTAGGTCGACTTTTATATAGGAATAGCTCAAATATTGGAATAAAACATAGGGGACTGCGAGAACAAATGAAATGAGCACTGTGAATTTTATAATGGCGTTCCTCTTCCCTGCGATCCTGTAGTCATTGATGACCTTCCAGAGTCCGAAGAATTTGAGATATTTAACACTGAGACCATCGATGATGTCAGAGTCTGCAATGGGACCAAGATAACCCATTCTAGTTGGCTGGCTTGTACTCAACTGACAAGCCATCAGCTGTGTCTTTATCTTTTATCAGCTGTCCTTAACGACAATGTTGTCTATTAATGTTCCAATTACCGTAAGTAGATGAGAATGGTAATAATTAATTGTCAATAAGGACCTATCAGAAAGTTAATTAATTGACATTTCATCTCAACCGTTTTATATTCCATGAAAGGATCGACATGCTTAAGATATAAGGAATGAATGGCATATGGCCATATGAAGGACACAGGGCAGATTTACATCTATGTATGTACCTTTCAATTATTTTAAATTATAGTTCAACCGTTTTAGATGTCATCAATTGAAAAAATGTATTAAATATTTTAATTGAGGTATAATATAAAATTAATTATAGCTTTTTAAAATATCTATCTCCATCAGACCAAAATATTTTATATCGGTATTACTAAAAGCCAAATTTTTAACGTTTGTACAAGAAAATCATATACAACTTTTATATATACGGAAATACAATTTTTTTTTTAAATAAAAGTTTAATATTTGTTTTTAAAAACGCTTTTTTAATATACTTTCTTAGTCACGTGCCATGGTTCTTTTGTTATATGTTATAATAATTTTGATTGGAAGGTTTCAAGTTTTTGTATGTGGGTATTTTTAGCGATACCGTATATTTTTGATGAGTGTATCCATATGAGTTTTAGTAAGTATGTATATGTATTCAGTTTCTGTCTCAGTTTCAATTTAGAATTTCTAAAAAAAAGACGGTGAAATATTTTTAGTCGTTTGTTAAATGTCTTACGTTTTATATTTACATGCAATCCTCATGTCATCGCTCTGTTGAAGGTGAGTCCAAGATAAAGTACCGTGTCCGTTTGTGATATTTGATTGTTTTGTAAACTGTAGGGCAGATGGTTTTTCTAATAGTAAATGCTATTTGTTTGGATTTGTCGTGATTAAGTCGAATTATCCAAGTAAGTTAACTAACCAAGTAAGTCCAAGTAAGTCCTAAACAACGTTAAAGTATAATTTGTGACCAAATGTAATCAGGATGCATATACAGACTTTCATTTTATGATAAATAAGTCGTTTTTTTTAAATCATTTTCAAATCTTTTGTTTTCATAATGCCGTTGTTAGGGAGAACTTGTTAATCGTGTAGAAAATTTAAAAAATATGCATAAAATTGAAAATTTTCACATCCAAACAAAGTCTCGGACGTTAAGATGAAGATTTATCTGTATTGTCTGTGAAATTCATCTATAGATGGACTCACATGAACTCCTGTCATCGTAAATCCGAAACTTGATGAATTCTGCGGGTTGGTATTCAGTTTTCTATATAAATTTCAATGAATTCTAGCTCTATTTTCCCTTAATAATGTCCAAATGTATATAAACCCTACGCATGCATTTCAAGAACGGCCCATCCGATTTATGTAATTGCTGGAAGAAATTATGAACCATTTGTCTTATATCAGTTTTATCAATTTTTTATCACTTCGAAAAACAATCCGCACCTGTCATAGTATTTATCATCAGTAGATCATCAATTTAATTTATTATTTAAAATTAAAATATACCTGACATATCATATCCTTTATTTTAACCTCATTCAATAATTCTCAACATACTAAAGTTGTTACGTGCAAATAAATGTTTAAATACAAATAATTAATGTAAATGTTAATAATATATTGTCTCCGAATCGCAGTATGCTGTAGAAATATCACAATGGGAGGACGTATTAAATATTAAGCTTGAGTTTGAGTTGTATTATTCTGATTTTTATTAGTTGTGTTATAATTGGATTATTTTATTCAGTTTTGAATTAAATTATAATATTAGATATAATTATTTACTATATAATTTATTTATTATTATAATTTATTTACTATAATATAATATTTACCTATCAATAAAAATGATGAAGATGCTGTTGATTATACTTTTTATTTAATGTGTTTTTTATTTAATTTTAAAGAAAATAAATTTCTTGCCTAATCAAACTTATTAATACCCAAGTATTATTTAGGAAAAATGATATAAAAATATATACATTTATGTTTGTTCTTCATATTAGGAAGAAATACATATATATTTTATCATGATGGTAGTTTAATATTTTAGACAAATTAATTTTTTTTTTTTAATTAAGATGTAAGAAACAATTTATATACTACATACATACATCACATACTGTCCTGATTAAGCCTACATCCAAAAATGGAAAATGACGTTAAAAAAATAGGTCCAGATCAGATTAAAGTATTCATTTTATTTAGTTTAAATTATTTACATCCATACAAATTTTTTTTTTACTATAAAAAACGTATTTGCTCTGTCAACTTTTTGTTAACAATCTACAAATGTGCTGGAAATACAAGATATAAATCACATGTCAGAACTGTACTCAGCAGCATTTCTTCCCAGACTTATTTTAATTACTAAGGTCGTTTAAAGAAAGGAAAATAATAAATCTGTATTTCGTTTTGATTTTGTAAAAAAAAAAAAAATAATTAAAAAAATGCTGTTTTCATCACTCAACTTTCACTTACCATCCCACTTTTATTAGAAGTTCATTTTTCTGAAAATAATAAACCTCAACTTTAATTTAAAATACAAAATATAAATATAAATTAAGATAATTATGGACACCATATACATAATTTTTGTTTAACATACTGAAAACAAAATAACGTTTTCTATATATTATCTACGGAAATTTTTAATTTCCATCTGATAATATAATGGTAGACATTATTAACTAGACACCATTCCCACCAGTGACCTTATATCTTAGATATTCATTTTTCTAAAAGCGTTAGATTTCCAATGGTATGTTATACATCTAAATTACTCATCTTATTCCAGTAAATTTATGTTCAATCTACCCATGTATATTTTTCATTTTCTCCTTTAGTTATTAATTTTAAAAACATTTATTTATTGTTATTGACAACTGTATAAATAAATACAAGTTAATTTAGTATAAGAATATATGATAAGTTCTTGTGAGGGAGCTAATCATTAGTAGCACATCTATAGTTAATTTTCAAATTCCATTGTATACTACTGCTAACGATGCAAGAGCTTTAGTTATTTCTAATTAACAAAATCAAGGGGAAGAAATTTTGAAAATCTAAATTTAGTGTTTCAACTTCATAAAGGTGGACTGGGCTGGCCAGGCGCAATAGGATATACAGTTCAGCAACTTCATAATATCATTCAAAATAGTCGCACTTGATGTTGAAGGCGCAGAAACGTTACTCTAGGAGCTACAGCGTTTTAGCTGAAATGAGTAGATTATTTATAAGTTGAATTTCAATCAATTAATTTGGAAATGAGGGTAAGTATCGTCTCCTATTTAAAACATCTAATAAATCCGATAGTGCGATTATATTTTTTTTTTCAAAAATGAACTTAAGCATTAAAAAAACTGAATATAAATGTATTACTAAAGTCGGATTTTTTTTTCTTCAAAAATGTAATAAAATTCGAATTTCCTAAGTATTCTTTGATTTTTTTTTCTAAGATGGCACTATTCAAGATTCAGCGGTTTTTAACTAATATTTAAATAATCAGAGATTTTGGGAAATATGTGTTAGAATTATAATTTAAAATAGAAAGTGGATTGGGGCAGTGAGTTAGGCTAGGCACTGTACTGCTGAGGTGTAATAGCTGCTGAGTCCCGGCTTCCAATCCGTCTGATGTCGAGTAATTTGTCATCAGCCGGTAACCAAGATTAAGGAAACATTAAAGAAAATAGAACTTTTCTCTCTTTTGTTTCCAGTGACTAATTATTAATTTTTTTTTTTTTGCATGTGCATGTGCTCTTATATCTTATATCTTGATTATCGTTTCTTGATGTTTATATGTGGCATGCCATACTATTGTATATAGAATAAGTATCATTTTTATTATCTTCTAGTTTATCTTTAATTGCATATAGTAATTATGTTTAAATTCTCTCTTTTTCCTTTTATTTCATTTATATTGCTTGTGAATAGTATTAATTCTGTAAATATTTCTTTCAGTAAATAGATCTCTTAACCTTTCTTTATTTATAAAAAATACCCAACTTAACCCCTTCTCACCTGAGCTAGCCTAGTAGAATAAATATTTAATGATGACCAAATAATGGGTAAGTAAATTATATTTTCTAGATGTATCTGTTTAGAGATGAAAGGCTGGTAAAGCCAGGCGCACAACAAGAAAAAAATCCGATAGAAAATTATATTTAATAAAACTTGTTTTATTACCTTTTAATTTATCCTTTTTTGGTCATAAGCCATGGATCAATCCTGGAATAGGGAGTCTCTATAAAGTGCCTAATTTTAATTAAATATTAAATTAATAAGTAAATGGTTTGTAACGATAAATGTATTTTATTTAAAATATATTGGTCTTAATACTACAATTGGTGTAGAAAATAAAATCTTGAAAAATATTAAATATTGATCTGATTCTGTTTAGAAATAATTGACTCAGCAAGCCGAAATTTTTTTCTGAAATTCCGGAAATCGTCATTTTCCCTTTGATTTTTACAAATGGTTACATAAAAATATAAAATCGGTTCACTTCTAGATGTTATTAACGTTTTTCTTGTTTCTGAAGCCCGTTACATTTGTTTGTCATTTTTCATTTCGTACCTACCACTAATGGAAGTGGTCACAAGGCAATATACTGAAAAATTATCTGTATGCCATTTCAGTCATTTAGAAGGATAGTACCCAGCAGTACCCTTGCCAATCTTCATTAAGTCTCCTGATTCACCGCAAGACTCTCATCCAGCTCCTTTTTCAGTCGCTTTATAATGGACAGTTCAGCCGCAGCCATTTTTTTTTTAAACTTTACCACTAAATAAACCACTTACTGATAATAAAATACTGTAAATTGTGTTGGGGTTAATCATTCTTGTGAATTTCATGTCAATCTGAAAGATTCTCGGTGATGAGGCTCAGTTGACCATACAATCTAACACCTGACACTTCATTTCTCCACTCACTCTTTAACCCGGAAAACTGATAACTTGTGAGTACGCTATTGGTAAGAATAATATAGAGTAAAACATAGATATTCCTGGAGGAAAGGACTGCCCAGCTCCATACCTTCCTTTCTTATTTTTTTTTATTTTTTATTTAAGAGAGGAAATCTCTCATACTCATACTCTTTTGAGCCTCCAACGGTTGCTATCGGGCATTTTATTTGTGATCATACATGGAGCTTTACTTATAGATCTGGTAGTTTTGTAATGAAAGATTTAGTTTACATCTGTGGATTTTTTCGCTGTCCCGCATATCTGTGAACTGTATGTCCAAGTGAACTTAAATAGATAAATGTAAGGTTCCACATTCTGCTTTTATTTTAATTCTCAACGTCTTGAAAGAACTGGAAGTAATAATTATAATATGATATCTATATATCTAGTCAGTCCAAGATATTGAACTTTATCTTTTGAGGAATTTGGGTTCTGTACAACTCCTCGCCTGTTATCCTTACTTCTATTATGCTTCCCGACAGAGGACTCACTGATTGCCAGTATCTCTGACAGTTGTGGATTAATGAATTAAACAAATATATATATATATATATATATATATATATATATATATATATATATATATATATATATGTGTGTGTGTGTGTGTGTGTGTGTGTGTGTGTGAGGAATAGGGAAATAAAATAAAAAAATATTTTATTAAAATCTTCAATTTTTTTATTCAATATAAATGTATTATTTATATACATTTTTATTTAATAGCACCTTCTTTAAGTGCTTTCAATCGTTATCAGTTAAATTTGCTTCTATGAAATTAATAAATTCATTGAATAAGTGGTGGGTGTGTGATCTCCTTCTGATGGTGTGTGATACAACTAAAGTAAACGAATCAAGCCATGGAGAAGGTGCTGGTGAGTAGGATCCTTTCTCTTGCTCAAGATGTCTTTGTTTCTTGAACAGTCAGCTAATTTGCTGATTGTCAACGAATACTTGACGGGTGCCAATAAATGTTTAACAACAAAAAAGAAAATCACACATCAACAATAACGTCATAGTATAATATTTATAAAGGAAGGAGATGGTCCGGGGTGGCGGTCATAAATAGGCTAAATAGTGTCAAAACTATTTTTATTAAAAGCCTTTTAATAAAATAGTTTTACTACTATTTAGCCTATTTATGACCGCCATCCCGGACCATATCCTTCCTTTATAATGCAACGGTCAGCTATTAAATATCAAATATAATATTTATAGTTTCACATGAGTACTGATGTTAAAAAAATATGAATATCAATTATTAAATATATTTTATCTTATCAGCTGATAGTTGGAAGGACAAGTCTGGCTTAGGGTTCTCTGATTGTATATAGGTATGGCTGTGTTTTTAATTTACTTATCTTCAGATTATTTTATTTTTCATTGTATATACTCTTTGATTACTATTTAGTTTTTTTTCGGTTTCGTATATTTTATGTTTTCTGTATATATGGTGTGATTTTGTTCATATTTATTCGTTATAATTATTGTCCGTGTGACAGATTGTTATATTTCTGAATAAATAAATAATAAAAATAAAAAATCAGCTGATAACTTTTCTAAAACTTAAAATATTTAATAACAACTACCAATTTACTGGTGAACATTAGCTCTTGTACAATGCTATGTGATATAGATTATAAGACGGGGTCACTCAACCAGCTTCTATTCAGGCTGTGATTTTGTGAAATTTGTGTTTGGAAGGTAGTGTTGTTTTATGTAGCACAGAATCTTATGATATTTCTGCTGAGATATAACAAATAGAAGTTCACGTTTGACTGAAGGCTGATATAAAGTAAGTTTGTTAAAACATTAAAATAAAAATTTCAGTTTTTCTTACTCTTGTATTAAAATTTAATTTTCTATATTTATGATAATTGTAAAATAAAGGATGGAAATTCGAAGTTTTATAGTTTTATTATACATAATAGCGTATTTCTAGTCAGTCAAATTTGACATCACTGTAGATACGGAGTACGTAAAATGCATAATCTGAAAAAAAA
The DNA here is from genome assembly GCA_928085145.1 of Nezara viridula. Classification (NCBI taxonomy): domain Eukaryota; kingdom Metazoa; phylum Arthropoda; class Insecta; order Hemiptera; family Pentatomidae; genus Nezara; species Nezara viridula. The sequence continues at coordinate 9,883,199 of OV725083.1, read as the reverse complement.
AAGTTTTATTAAATATAATTACAAAGCAGATTTTTTAATGAAAAATTAATGCGATTTTTTTCACATCGTCCTTTGAGACTTTCAATACCATAGTTTAAAAATTAAAATATAAAAATTTTAGTGCTTGATTTTCTAGGAAGATTTTTTCGGCTGGCAAGTACTCTTAAATCATTCTCAATCTTTGATCTGAATTTGTATACATAGGTCAGATTTAAGCCATTTCATCTAGCCTATAGAGCTTAAAAAGTATTAATTCAGCTTTCCAGCTGTTATATTAATGTAGTATTGCTGAGAAAACCTGAAGAGATAAAATTGTTTACTTAACACATAAGAAATCCTCCTAAAAAATTAGGTATTATAAGTTTTATTTTTTATTACTATAAACAATTTATTTAGGATAAAAGGGCATTGAAAACAAATATAACTTGCATTTTCATAACAAAAATGAACTTGGTCTAATTTACCGGAGCCCTGTTTTGGTTTTTGTAATTTATAAATCATTTATTAATATTGGCAACAATTGAAGGAATTTGGTCGACTGTTCTGCATATGATGGGTGATAAATATTCAGGACGCAGTCATAATAAACTTTTTATTAGTGCCGACGTTTCAACCCAGAAAATATGGATCATTATCAGGGCGTGGTTCGAGCACTGGAGGCCTGAAGCACTGAGCACATTCAGTGCTCGAACCACGCCTTGATGATGACCCACATGTTTGGGTTGAAACGTCGGCACCAATAAAAACTTTATAATGACTGCGTCCTGAATATTTATCACCCATCATATGTAGAACAGTCGACTAACTTCCTTCAATAAATAATTGATTAATGTATTCTTTATAGTAGTAATACATACTGCCATTAAAGTTTCCACATTTTTTGGGTACATCCTGATTGCTATAAAGCTTACTCCTTTCTTCGCTCTTGCCATCAACATCTGCGCCGCCTTTCTGAACTTTACGTCCGCCTTGTACCAGTCGCTGCTGTAGATGACGAAATGCAAGTCAGAGCTGTGTCTGTGGAAACAAAGTTAAAGAGAAGCTTTTGCACTGTACGAGTTTCTTACAAAAAAATTATATTCATTAAAAAAAAAAGACTTTTAATTGAAAGTAAAACAAAAACATCAAAATTTAATCATCTGGTGAACTCATCACACTGATTTTATTTTTCATACTACTTTGATTAGAAATTCTTTTCTACCAAAATCGGGTTATTCTAAAAAGTCGTTTTTCTTCACATCGCGTTTTTCAGGAAACTAAAAATTAAAGAACATTTTTCTGAATTATTGTCATATCTATAATTGCCAAAATGTATAAAAGACGGTTCGTGCGCAGTTTCTGGCCTTGAAAAATATGAAAAATGTCCAAAAAATGTCCAATGTGATTTAACATCTTTTTTTTTAATTTTATAGAATTATATTGGACTGAAGGTGATGAATTGGGTCCTAGAAAAAAATACTCCAAGTGAGCCATTGAACATTGTAACTTTTTTTCCCGAATCGTCAAGTAAAATTAAGACAATACCATTAATTCTCGACCCTGAAGATAAGAAGGTTTCTCGATGCAGGTGAATATTTGAATTTATATTAAGAAATTAAATGTCATTCTAAGAATTTTATCTGATTTTCCAGAGCAACTGCATTAAAAAATATCGTCTGATTAAAAAAAAAAAAAAAGATGCTGAAAACCTGAGGATCAACGTAGAAAATATATTGTGACAAATGTGGGGTAAGTTTATTTTTTATTTTTTTGGTTTTTATATATGGTTTTGAACATTTAAAAAACAAAATTATTATTCCGGGTCCTAATGGAAAAAGTTTCGTGACCCTTGACAAGTGAGTCAAAGTAAAAAAAAAAAAAAAAAAACCCGTTAAATTGTACGTCGAGTGAATAACTCTACTTTAAATTTTGGATAAGTAGGATAGGAAAATTACGGTCAACGAACGCTGATTTTTACAAAAATTGATATTTATTACTGTTAATGGCCCTGAAGCTTAGAATGAGTTCCCTAAGAGAAAATTTTCATAAATTAAAATTCGAACTGCATCACATTCTGCGTCCAGCGATTACCAATATTTTTAATTTAGATTATTATTTTATTTTAAACAATTTTAATTACACCCCTCTAAATAGGTTGTCTTCCTATGTTTCATAATTGATTATGAATGTACGAGTAGTTTTCAATATTTGAACATTATGGGTTTTTATTCTACTGTTCTTGATTAGAATATGCAGGCCAATTATCCACCTCTCAGCAGCGATGAAATTTAGGAATCAGGGTGTGGAAAGATACCGCCAATTATGTTTAAATCGACGAAGATATAATCGATCTATATTAAAAATGTTGACCCTCAGCAGGCTAAGTATATCATATCCTACTACTTTTATTCAATGTGCTTTTTCTCTTAGAAAAATCATTTTCATGCTGTGGAACACTCAATAGTAATTGTTGACCGAAGATTTTGTCCATACAACTTATGCAAAATTTAAAGTTTAGCTACTAATTCGACGCACAGTTTAACTTTTCTTGAGATGCTAAAGAACAATTTTTTGGCTGATTGAAAAGTTTTCTTAAGGTGACATTATTAGCAATTTTTTTTTTTTATATACCTCTACGGATATATGCCTATCATAAAACATATATGGTTCAGTGAAAAAGATGAAGATTCTCAAAATACAATTTAAATTTAAACGACTGACAACAGAAGCTGCTCGGTACATCAATTACTGATGATTAATCATACGTGCTTACTGGAACCACCTAACTACCAACTCACTCCCCTTTTCATAATAAACTGGAAAAGGTCCCTTTTTAGAGAAATTCCAACTTTGGAAAGAGAAAAAAAAAGGTAAAATAATTTTCATCAATCATAGCCTAACTGAGTACAGTTAATTCTGTTTTTTAAGTAATATAAGTAAAACAGAAATAATATGAGTATTTACTTACAATAACACGAATTGTTTTGTATATGTTTAAGCTAAAGATATTTTTAACTTTGTTTTGAGGAAAAAAAAGGAAATATTACTGATAAAAAAAGGAAATTAAAAAAAATTATGGCGGAAATGCCGGTTAGAACGTACAATTTCGTTGTTTAAATACCAAACAACTACTGTTATTTTTCTTACAACTACTATCGATTTTTCTTACAACTTTCCATTGAAAAAATCTTAGATTTTATAAAAGAAAAGCCTCTACCACTACAACCCATCAAGGGTCTTGGGTTCAGTACTATTTAGGAAAAGCACTGTTTCTTGGTCTACGGTTGTGCAAAGAGATGATTTGACCTAGATCACGCTCAATCGCCAGGTTTTTCTCCTTAATTAATTATTTTAATTAAAGTTACCCACTTTATAGAGGCTGTGTGTTTCCCAGAGGGGTCTATCTACCCAGGGTCGCCCCTTGGCTAATGAAAAAGAATAAATAATTATTCTACCATGAGCCGGGATTCGAACCCGGGACCTTTAGCATTGGAAGCATAGTGCCCTACCACTGAGCTATCCCTCTCCCCAAGATTTTATAAATGTACCTGTACTAAATATTACTTACGAAAAGAAATTGAAAAACTCCAATAATTAAAACTAGAACTCTCATGCCAAGCATGAATGTTACCAACGGATTGTAAATTATCTTCACCTCATCTGTATATCTGAAAGCGAAACAATTTATAAAAAAAAATTAAATAAGAAATGCATAAATGTAATTTATATATTTTATAACATCTTATTTACCTTAAAAATTTTTGATGATCTTTCAGGATTTTATAGAGTTCTTGGTGAAATGTAGAATCTTTATTTCTATCAACACTGTTTACATTTTTCTCATTAGTTATACATTTATCGAGCTTTAAAGACAATATGTGCTGCCTAAGGAATTTAAACTGAGCAGGGAGACACATCAAAACTTGATAAAACAAACAGAAATAAGCTTGCAATAAAATTTCAACCCATGATATTATTACAGCATCGTATATCAGTATAATTTCGAAATAAGGTGATTCTGCCATTGGTATAGGGTACCAACAGCCGAGTATCTTGTTCCTTCCGGTTTTAACATCGCCCATGTTTCCGGTATGGAATAATATATAATCCACTGATATACCAGGATAAAATACAGTGAGAACAATAATACTAACATTTACAATCAAGGATATTGTACAATAAAAATTCGAAGTCTTATTAATGTTCTTAAAAATGTCTTCCTTTTCTGCCAGGTTTTGTACCGATACGTCAAGAAAATCTTTTCTCAATAAACTGCAAAGCCTGTAATGCTTCTCCATGCAAAACCAGAATGTGAAAACTCTACAAAACATCTGAGTACCTAGTGAGGTGTTCAAATTCAAAATCGTCATCACCTGTATGTCGATTTTGATAACGAGGTAGCCAATTAATTGACAAGCAAAGCACGGGAAAACAAGGATAAGTGTCCGAAAACTTGAAATTTTATGATCCTGTTCATCTTCCCAGTTGCCCTGTAGTCGTTGATGACTTTCCATAGCCCGTATAACTTGATATACCTGACACTTAGACCATCGATGATATCGGAGTCCCTTATGACGGATTGGTAGCTCATGTCTGGTTGGCTCCCAAAACAGCACTGATGCACTCTATGAATCAGAATAAGAAATCGAAGCAACTATATTTTCTTATCAATGTTCCAATTACTCATGACAGATTAGTTTATACATAATCGATAGTCAATTGGTCAATTCTCAGAGATAAATTAATTGTTACCTCGTCTGGACATCCATTGCAGAAAAAAAAAATGATAACACTTTTTACCTGTCTAATTTAAATCTCCATACAAAGGATGATTTTTTAAACATCCTTAGAAATAATAAAATGTTAAATGAAGAAACATTATAGTTTTGTAAAGTTTTAAATTCCTTCAGATTAAGGTAAATAAAAATGTCACGTTAATTTTTTGTTAAATAATGGAGTAATATCCGTTTTTTTTCTTTAGATATTCGATTTGTTTCTCAGTCCATAGCATTACTATAAAGGAAACATTTTTTTATTTAAATAAAATTTATGTAAGTAAAATTATTAGTTTAGGGTTAACTCTTTCGATCTAATAATCTCAAAATCAATCCTCCAAAAGACTGAAATAAACTGTTGCACTCTATGAATCAGAATAAGAAATCGAAACAACTATATTTTCTTATTAATGTTCCCATTATTGAATCGTTAGAGAAAATACTGTAATTATCATCAATATTAGGTCAATAAAGAATATTTGTGAGAATATCGGAATATTTGTGAGGTTAATACCAAAATTATTAATATCTGATTATTGAGTTTTCAATAAATTAGATATTGTATTATCTTTTGGTTTGTACACTGTTTGAATTTTTTTTTTTTTTTTTAAATCTCTCATTGAGCTCCTTTTCAGTCTCCTCTTGATGCATGTCCACCGTGACCATGTTGTTTTGAAGTCTGTAGTGTCTTTGTAGTTTAATATGAAATGGGGATTAATGAATATGTATGATTTGGTTATAGTTGAAAGTCAGTATGTATAGTTTTGTTGTTTATGAGGGAGCTTTTGCTATTAGGCGTAAAATTTTGGACTCGAAAGATTGTAGTTTTTAATTATATTTAATTAAAATTTTGAATAAAATAATATATATATAATATTATTTTGAAGTCTTACCGCGTTTTTTTTTTTTTTTTTATGAAAAATATTTTTATCTATGGAGCCAATTGGTTTAAATTTAAACGAACGTTTTCATATTTTAAATCAGCATATTAAATACATATAGAAAAATACATGTGAATTCATATTATATACAATTCATTAAAAAATATAAATATTTTATAGCTATATTTTTTGTTTGTTTTTTATACTGCCGTCTGTTTCAGTATAAAATAAAAGAGAATAGAGCTGCTCAGGCGCAATAGGATATACAGTTCATCAGCTCCAAAAAGTCATTCAAAATAGTCGCACTAACAGATTGAAGGCGCAGCAACACAACTCCAAGTATATTCAACCTCATATTATTCACTTATTTCCAAAGTAAACTCTAATAGATTTATTTAGAAATTGGCAGTAATTTAGATATTATCGATTTCTAAAGAGAATAACAATTAAATCCGATGATACAACATTTTTTTTGTCAAATATTAAAAAAATTTGCGAGACAATAAGTTTATTTCAAAACCAAACTGTTATTTCAAGAAATGTAATGAAATTTGCATTTAATTTCTTTAGTATTTAAAAAATCAACAAAAGCATTTTAATTGTGTAAATTTTTTTTTTTAAATGTTACATTTTTATTGTACAACTTAAAAACTTTTATCGTCTCGTATTAGCACTAACAGATTATTTTTTATTTATTATTTTGATTAATTTATTTTAATTAATATATTGGTTTAGTTTCAATTTCATTGATTTTTTAACTTTAGTAGAGTCTGTGAGGAACTTGTTGGATACCATGACTTGTTAAGATTGCTGTTACGACAGTCATATGTAACAATTTTTCATAATTATTCTATTTGTGTTAAAGGTGATATTTTTTTACAACTACAATAAGTAGTCTGCTACAATGGAAAATAGCAGGGGATAATAAAATATGAAAGTGTACTGATCTCCCTATTATATTAAAACGTTTTTTAGTGGATATAGTATTTGATTTGATTTTAGTATTAGGAGAGTATGGCGTTACAGGAGCTCATATATCAGCTCTATAAATAGAACTAATTAAACTGCTGATAATTTAATTACATATGTGTTGAGCTTCTGTTACCTACTACTTTCTTAAAACAAAATAAATATTTTACAATAAAAATTTTACGTATGATCTTTTGTACTAACAGGAGCGATATGTTGAGTTTAAATGTTTGAACTGTAAGGAACAAACTGTGTATGAAACAAACAGTGATGAAGCATTGAACCTTGGAGTACTCCTGCGAAGATAGACTGGACCGAATTTTATGTTTGGCTAAAAGAGGAAATAACATCAGATTGTTAGAGCTTTATATAAAAAAATCATTGTTTGTGTTAAAATTTAATATTTTATATTTATAATAATGTTTGAATATTAAAATGTGATACAGTTTTACAATACATAATAAGATATTTCTATTCAATCATTCTTGACATTACTGTAGATACAGTGTATGTGAATTGCAGAATCTGAAAAAAGATAAATAGGAGTTTTATACATATGGCATAAATAATTTATTAAAATGCTTATATTAATAAATTATATCTAGATTTCTCCAAAATAACTTGAATAATGAAAACAAAAACTACCTGATCTTTTGACATTTACTTTCATAAATAAATAAAACGCTACAATAACACACTTTTGATTGCAACAAAAACCCAATTGAAACATTTCCACTGAACTTATCATTTTTATTTTATTATAAATAAACCATATGTTCCTAATGGAATGTTTAATTATTATAATTATAATCCATTATTTTTTATGATAAGATAATTGATATTTTGTATATATATATATTACGCCTCTGGGGATCGAGATTCCAAATAATAAATTATTGAAAAGGTGCTAAGAGAAAGAGGCTTTCTGAATTGTAATAAACCAGTTCTAAAATATTTGAAAATTGTCTGAAAAGATTCTTTGTTTAAAAATCAAATTATTGGATTTCCAAAATTACCAAACGACCAAATTTATAGTTCTTTAGAAAATATTTATTTCAATGACTATTAGTTATTAATGTATTTTAGAGAAAGGAGATGGTCCCGGGTGCCGGTCATAAAAATACTAAAATAATGGAAAAACTGATTTATTTCAAGCCAACGTTCCGACCCAATTTGGCAGGTCTTCTTCAGGGCTAGAACGGACAAGATACAGAAGGATATAGAATATTGTGTATCTTACATAATATTTAGATACAAAATTATAAACAAGTTGAATAAACGTATTGAAATTATAAACAGTAAGTACATTGAAATATTACGATAAACTATATAAACTGAGTAAACTAAATAACAAGATCCTAAACTGAAGTAAATAAATGGTAACAATTGTTGTAGTGTAATATATGCAATTATGAATATATTCCTAAAGATCTCAAGGAAAGATTGAAAAAAAAATTAAATGATGGATATAAAGAGGCGTGAAGAAAAGGAACAAAATTAAATAAAATAAATAAAAATAAAATAATAAAAATAGAGACTTACAGTTGAACTGATAAATCATAAATGTATACACTTATTTTACACTTATAAGATTTCAAATATGACTATATTTTTAAAAAATGCAGTTTATGATTAACAAGATTATGTTCCATGTGAATGTAGATGAATTCGGAAATTAGTCTTTTTTTTCTTTAACATATAGGCACATTTTAAATCCTATAAGAGAAAAATAACTTCTCTTTTATATCTTCTATTATTCTTGTTTATTTATTTTGTATCTATTTTCGATTTTCATTGATTTAATTTAATTTAATTTTTATTATTTTTAATTATTTCTGTTTTTTATGATCTCTCTTTTATTTTTAATATTATATTTACATTCTACATCAATGTATGATAATCCGTTTTTATTTTGTATTCATATTATTTTGTACTTTTAAGCATTATGTCTCAATTTTATCTGATATTTAAATTTGATTGTCTTACAATATATTCAAATAATTATAATTATTCATATTTCTTTCTTCTCTATACTTCTAAATTAGTTTTTGCAATGTATGGGCTATTATTTTTATATTTTCAATTTACTTCTATGTAAGATCTTTCATTTTTGTTTTATTTGCATTGTACTTCTATTAATAATTTCTTAATTCTATTTTGTATGTATATATATGTATTTATAATTTATTAGTTCATAGATATCGTATTTTTTTTCTTTTATACACCATCTTTGAATTTTAGATACTGTAATATTCCAGGTTATGTTTTGTTTTCACTACTAACTTCCTCACCATTCCCCAATCAGGTCAGCAAATTTCCCCATGGGTGCTCTACCTAAGTTTCCCCAGTTTTAACTGAAACTCCTTGCTGAGCACATCTGAAAGTCTCTATTTTTATTATTTTATATTTATATATATTTTCCCCTTTCTTCACACACCTTTATATCCATTATTTCATTTTTTTTTTTCAATCTCTCCTTAAGATCTGTAGTAGTTTATTTACAATCGAACTTTTGTAAACTTTTTATTTACTTGAAATAAAACAGTTTTTCCACTATTGTAGTCTCTTCATGACCGCCGCCCGGACCATCTCTTTCCTCTAAAATATGTAACGGTCAACAATTCAGTATTCAATTAATATATTTAATATTAGTAATAAATATTCTTACGGCCATTAACGTTTCCACATTTACTGGGTAAATCCGGATCGCCGTTAGGGTCACACCCCTCTTAGCTCTCATCATCATTATCTGAGCCATCTTGCGGAACTTGGTACCCGCCTTGTACCAGTCACTGCTGTAGATGGCGAACTGGACATCAGAACTCTGTCTGTGGAAGAAACATTAAAGAGAAGTTCTGCATTGTACAATCTACAGGTTTCTAACAAATAAATTATATATTTATAATATTAAGAGATGGGTACCTCCGATCCACCTACCAGCGGACCAACCCCTATTTACTAATTTAATTGTACTACTCGTTGTTCAAAAGTGTATACTTTTAATCTATAAGTATTCTATAGTCCAGATTGTATTATCTTGTACCGATATAGAATGGACGGAACGAACCCACAGAACCGCGTATCATGGCAACACTTTCTAGAGATAACGTTGCCTAAGCAGCAAGACTACGTAGAGGTAACAGTAAGGTAGTGGAAAAAAAAATCGGGCCTTCTGACGGATCTAGGCCTACCATATTCATTGACCATAATTTTCGATTGTAAATCATGTATTTGTCACAAATAAATATAAATAAGACATTTATGATTTAAATTTATTTAATCTAACATTAATTTATAGTAAAATGATTTTTTTTTTTTATTTGTTTATTTAGAAATATTACATTCTGTCACATCAAGGACATTTATAATAGTGTTCAGAGAAAGCACACTCACACTCTATTTACAATAAAAAAAAAAAAATAATACAGAAACTTAATAATAATAAATACAGTAAATAAAATAAAAATAAATACAATAAAATAAAATAAATGTATATAAACAAAAGAACTAACCTAATCATACACACTCGGGCTTGAGTGGAGGATCTGGCCATTGCCAAAACTCCAATAGATGCTTATTTACAAAAGGTCTCTGGGCCACTGCCGCTTCAACCTTCGAGGAGGATTGTAAGGATGGGTGGTGCTGGATAGAGATTGTGCAAGGGGATTTGGATGATAGATAAGGTTCTGGTGAAATTTGGAGAATTTTTCTGGAATAAGGTCTAGGACAAATGGGATATTAAGGTCATGGTGTAGGATTTTGTTATTTACATAGAACGGAGCATCAACTATTGTTCGAAGGACTTTAGATTGAAAGGATTGAATACGTTTGATGTTAGAAGCTTTTGCTGTACCCCACAGTTCAAGTCCGTATGTCCATATAGGTTTCAGTATTGTCTTGTAGATAAGTAATTTGTTTTCAATAGAAAGTTTGGATTTTCTGTTTAGTAGTCTGTATCGTCTGTATCGTCTGGCCGTATCGTCGGTTGAGTTCTTGTCTTTTGAGTCTAGTATGTGGGTTCCACGTCAGTCTTCGGTCTAAATAGTAAAATGAAAAAATATATACAGATTTTTTTTTAATAGACATAAAAACAATTACTATATATGATGACAATAATTTTCGATTGTAAATCATTTTTGGTAACAAATTAAAAATAAAGACTTTTACGGTTAAAATTACTTAATACGGTATTAATATTTTTAAAAAAGTATTATATACAATAACCATAATTTTCGTTGGAAATCATGTAACCGTCACAAATAAATAAAAAATAAGACTTTTATGGTTTAAACTATTTAATTTAAACTATCAAAGTCTGTCTACTTTATGGCTTAAGACTGATTTTGATAATTCAGTTAATTATATTTCTTTATCATTGGATTAATTTAAGTTCAACCATTTTGATGTTGGTTAGAAGTGTATTTAAAAAATGGCTTAAATTCTTTGAAATACATAAATATGACTTATATGGTCAGTGAAATAACCTTCCGGTATTCCGCCGCTACAATTATTGTATAAAATAATTATAGTTTTAATAAATTAAAAAAAAATTTATTCCAAAACTTTAGTTTATGTTTTCTGAAATAGTTAAAAAAAAACTGTGAAAAATAATTGTAATAAATGTTATTTATGTATTTCAAAGAATTTAAGCAATTTTTTAAATGAAATTCTAACCAACATCAAAATGATTGAGCCTAAATTAATCTAGTGAAAAATAAATGTAATCAACTGAATTATCAAAAGCAGTCTTAAGCAATAACGCACACAGATTAATTCTATAAATAAAGTAATTTAATTAATAAAAAAAAATATTTGTCAACTAATGAGACTGAAGGCCTTCTCACACAAACCTCTTTCTTTCGTACTCTACTGTGAGAGTTCAAACGAACTTTGAAAATTTACTAGGCCACTTTTTACATCACCAACTATCTATAAAAAATGATGCTATATTACATTTCTCATATTTTGAAAGTTGTTTTAGTAAGTTTTCTTGGATATCGGCTCAAACGTACTCGGAAATTGCACTATACTCCTCAAATTCTGTCTGTTTATGTTGTTGAGGGTATTTAATTTTAATTCAAGCGATTTCGTCGATAATATACCTCCATTAAAAGCGAAATAATAAAATATTATTTTTTATTGAATATGATTTGAAGTGAAAGATCGTCGCTTATGACCTTGGCAGTCGATGAACGTTTAGAAAAGAGCAAATTAAAAAAGTTTAACTTTTATTTATTTAAGTTCTTAAAAAATAAATCTCTCCTGACCTGTTTTAAGTGAATAATATCAGAGATTCCTCTAAAAAACAAGTAATTTGTGGGAGCCGAGGTGGAAATTAAAAAAACCTTCCACATCAGCTGTTTAGTAAAAAGAAGATCAATAAATAGCAAATTTAGATTACAAATATTTTTAATAACAGGTGATTGTTGTTTTTAAGATTCAGAAATGGTGAAAATTATTTTTTTTATTCGGGACATGGTCGTCAATTCAAAAACAATTTTTCTTCTTGTATATGTATATTATAATGATGTTATTTTAAAGCATTTGCAATATTTAAAAAATTAAATTACATTTTTTTTTTTATATATGTTACAATCTGTCACATTTAAAGACAATAGTAATAGTGATAAAGAGTAGCTCATTCATACTATCTACAATAAATGAAAATAAATAAACAGCAATATAATAATACTAAAATTAAATGTATATAAACCAAAAGATATTAAACTAAACAAAAACAAAGTAATCTAACAAAATAAATACTTAAATACACATATGATTTTATACAATATTTATACTGGTTATAGTGTCTCTGCTCAGCCTCCATTGGCAATACCAGTGATAGATGCTGGGATCCCCTAGAGTCCTGCCTTTCCTTCCACGAGCGTGAGGAAAGACGAGGCTCGGAGACTTTGAGTGAATGAATATTGTATAAAATATGGTATAAATTGCATAATTATTATAATTGTTACTTACACTAGTCTCGAGCGCCGAAGAAGCAAAACAAAAGCAAAAGACTTCAATAATTTGATAAGCCAAAATTTGTATAAATCTGAAGATGTAGAGAAGATCTCTGGTTTTCGCCTAAGAAATGAATATTCTATATATATTTATTTATTTTATTTTATTGGACTACATTGGACCGAAGGATGAATTAAACTCGTGATAATTGGAATAAAATACTCTTTAAAATCAATTGATATTACTGTATTGTTTTTTTTTTAAATCACTAAAAGTGAAAATTAAGGAGAAACTTAAAATAAATATTAAAAATTAATTCAGTTGTTGACAATAAAGACTTTTATGGTGCATTCAAATTATTTATTTCTTACAATATACTTGAATTATATTGCTACAAGTGCAACATATTTTATTGCAAACAACTGAATTCCTTTTGATGTTCATCAGATAGACAGACTTTTAATCGACTAAACAATCAACTGAAAATGGAATTTTTTTACAAACTTATAGTTATTATAGAAATAATCGTTGGAGTTGATGACCTGTGGATTTTACGTAAATAAACAGCAACAAACAAACAACACGCACGAAATTATTTTCCAATCTTTCCTCTTCGACTGATTTTTCTGTTAGACTGGCTCGGAAATTTCTTCAATTCGTCCAATCTTGGCAAGAGTCCTCTAAGATTCAATACTTGTCCTTCTACTTTACATTTTATGCACTAACGATATGTCTGTAAACAGTGAGGCATTGACAGCTGCTTATGCAGATGACACAATTCTCACAGAACATCAAAATCCTACAAAGGCCTTATTAACTTTACAACAAACTGTCTAAAATTGAACATAATCATGACAAATCCATCTAATAATAACCAAATTCTTCATACAGACACGATACTTTATTTTGAACTTACCTTCGACAGAAGGATGACATGGGGCCTGCACGTGAAAATGAAATGGATAACACATAACAAACGAATCAAACTAGTCTAATCTATTTTTTCTAAATCACCAAAATTGAAACTGAGACAGAAATTGATTACATATACATACTTACTTAAACCATATGGACATACTCATCACAAATATACCGTATTGCTAAAAATACCTACCTAAAAAAACTTCAAACCTTCCAATCAAAATTAATCCGACTCATAACAAAAAAAATTGTGAAAATGTGTTTCAGCGTTGGTATAAAGTGGCACTTCCGGTTAGCCGATTTTAAGGAAAAAGTTGCCGTCACTAAGGCATATACTTATCTTAAATACGTAATATCAGTTTCGTAGGACTTTTCGTTTTTGAGCTAGACTGCTAACATACAAATACACAGACACACAGACCATTGTTCGGGAATTGGTCATTTCGACTCAGGGTACCTCAAAACGTGTATTTCCGTTGAAAACTCAGATTCAAAAATTTTCTCGATCGCAATACTTACCCTTACTATATATTACATATATACGTAAGTGAAAGTAAAAAATCATGCTAAGTAACTAACAAAACTCTACATACTTACTTCAACCTTCCAACAGTCGACCAACACATAACGACCCACTACAAACGATTTTATACAAATTTTTAATGGATATTACAACAAATTAATAAGAGACATGGCAACAGCTGACATACCCACGAATATGAGGTGGAAACTAAAAAGGCGTTGGATGAAAGATCTCCTTTCCTAAATGAACTAAGTAATTGAAACAGGTTAGAGAAGAGGTGCTGCTGAGTACTGTATTTTCCTATGTCTGACATCTGATTATTTCTCGCATTTCAGCTCATTTGCTCATAAAACATTTCAGCACATTACCTACACAAGTTGACAGGTGCAAATAAATATTTAAAGCCATAATAAAAAATCAAAATTACTTACAAAAAGAAATTGGAATACTCCAATAATCAAAATTATAATTCCCGTGCCAAGTATTATTGTAACCAATAGATTATATACACTCCTCAGCTCGTCTGCATATCTGAAAAAAATAATTATAACATGCATGATTGAATTACCAATACATAATCGAACTGTATACATTTTAGATTATTTTTTACCTTAAAAGCTTCTGATGATCTTTTAGGATTTTAAATAGCTCTTTTTGAGCTGTTGAATTTTTAATTTTATCAAAACTGTCTATGCTTTTCTCATTTCTTCTACGATTATATTCAAGATTTAAGGACGACACATGCTGACAATGAACTGTAAACTGCGCAGTAAGACACGTCAAAACTTGATAAAACAAACAGAAATAACCTTGCAAAAAAACTCCACCCAATGCAATAATCATTGTCTCATAGACAAATATGATTTCGTAATAAGGGGATTCTGCCATCGGTATAGGATACCAACAGCTCAGTATCTTGTTCCTTCCGGTTTTAACATCTGCCATATCGCCGGTATGATATAATATATAATCCACTGATACACCAGGATAAATAACATAGAATGTAATAATACTAACATTCACAATAAAGGATATCGTGCAAAAGAAATTCGTAGTTTTGCTGATCTTCTTATATATATTTTCCTTTTCTGGCAGATTTTTTAACGGTACTTCGAGAAAATCTTTCTTTAATAAGTTAAAGAGCCTGCATTGACTTTTCATAAAGACCCAGAATGTGAGAATTCTACAAAATATCTGCACAACTGGTATCGTGTTCAAATTCAAAATCGTAATCTTCTGTATGTCAATGTCAATGACGAAGTAAGATATTAATTGACAAGTTGCGCAGGGAAACACAAGGAATATCGTGCCCCATATATGTAATCTTATCATGGCGTTCTTCTCTCCAGTGGTCCTGTAGTCGTTGATGACTTTCCATAGCCCGTAGAATTTGAGGTACTTGACACTTAGACCATCGATGATATCGGAGTCCTTAATGACGGGCTGGTAGCTCATGGCTGGATGGCTCCCGAATCAGGACTGATAGGTCTCCAGGAAACAGAATAAGAAATGGATATCGCGACTATATTGGCATATTAATGTCCTAATTATTCACTCCAGACTGGTTTATAATAGATGATCAATTGATCAATTCGTAGAGATGAATAACTGATTACTTCATTTGTAGCTCTATATTCAATGAGAGATAAAAACGTATTTTATCTGTCTTAAAATTTCAAATATTCGACGAAAAATTAAAAACAATTTATATACATGTTAAAAAAGAATATAGAAATTAACAAACCTATCTCCCAACCCTCATTAATTAATCCTTACATGAATTTCACAATACAATACAATACAACTCCAACAATAGAATCTTGCATTACAGAAGGAACGCCTTATCCAAAATCAAAGAGAAACGTATATTAAATCTGGCTACTCAGTGCCATCTGCCCTCCTAAAAATAACACATGAACTCCAAAACTCCATTGAACACCAAAAATGTACTATCCTCATTCTTATTTTTTTTTTCAAAGCGTTTGAAGCAGTTGACTATCTAATACTGTGACGAAGAATAAAATAAAAAATAGTTTGTAAAAAGGTAAATTTGAAATCACTCAGACCATGCTACTTCAACATTTTTAATTTTTATAGTTTTTTACCAATTATTTCATATTTATTTGAGAGTTCAAAATCGTACTTAAAAAATGTTTGAAGCTCACAGGTTTTTCACTGATGTCATTTTTATTATTTTTTTTTTTTTACTTAGAACATGTTTTGGTAAAATGCCTGTATGTCATTTTTTAGATATCAGGCCACAATAAAAACTGAAATAATTCAAAGTATTTTTTTCTACATTTGA
The DNA here is from genome assembly GCA_928085145.1 of Nezara viridula. Lineage (NCBI taxonomy): Eukaryota > Metazoa > Arthropoda > Insecta > Hemiptera > Pentatomidae > Nezara > Nezara viridula. The sequence continues at coordinate 9,866,885 of OV725083.1, read as the reverse complement.
GTTCAGCAATTTATCAGATAAAAAGAAAGAAAAGCGATTTTAAAAATCTGGTGCGCGCAACACACAACTTTCACTTACCGCTCTACTTAGAATAGAATAGAAATTATTTTCTGGCAATGCTGGGCTATTATAAAATGTTTGAAGTGCACTTTAAACGGAGCTAAGACTTAAAGCCTACAGATAGAAAATCATTACGACCATTATAATTACAAAAAGTCTATTTATAATATCAACGATAGACAATAAATTATATTTCTTTATTTGGCAGAAAATACATGCTTTTTTTTTTTTTTTTTATTTTACTTACAGAATTTCCGTATTCACAATTCAATTTACCTTAACATGGTGCTACCTTCACCATAAAAGAAACAAAAACTAAAACTAAACAATAAAAATAAAAGCAAAACAAAATAAAAATATAAAGATAAATCCTGGGTTAGTGTCCCCAGGTCGCACAAGCATTAAGATTTTCGTCAAAAACTATGCAGATATTTATACAATAACTTGCTGCGTCATAAATATTTTAAATATATATAAAGGCCCAATGCATGCAAAATTCAATAAAAATAATATTAACAATCAATTAGTTAAATTTACTTGACTAACAAAAAAAAATAATAAAATAAAATAAAATAAAAATATATATAAATAAATGGACACGCACACACACACAGAGTCACACTCACATGCCCTCTCACACATACACCTTCAACGGTTTAACAATTTATGCCAACCGTAATTATTCATGTTGGATCCCTTCAGAACACTTGATGTTATGTGATTCATCGTTTTCTTTGTCAGTCCCAATCTTGAAAAGTCTCGCATAGAATCTCTACACCATATTCCTCTCCAGGTCAAAGTACAGGAAAGTCCATGAATGGCACCTTAATTGTTCGACCAATAGCCATTCTACAGTCTAAGGCTTTGTATTTGTTAATTTTTACTCTGTGCCAGTAAGAGGTACTCGGATTATCTCCAACGATCTGGGCATCTATTACGAATATCTTTCCCATTCAAGAACAAACGAGATCAGGTTTCCACTTCCTTTTGCTGCCTACGTACGTTTTTTCATTCATAATTTACTCACTCCATCTACTATTACAAACCACACAACTGTAGTCTTTGAGCCTTTCAGTTGACAGAATGACGAACTCCAATTTCAATAGTTTTTATTAATGTCATTTTAGCGATATTATAGTTGAAAAAGTTATCTATACGGAAAGTGAGTAAGTTGATTCCGGAGTAAGTGATTGCGGTGTTGAAATATAGAACTGTGAATAAAGGTATAAATTTTACAACTAAAATTAATAATAAAGAGTATTGGAATTGCAGTTAGTCATTCTGTCAACCTAAAGGCTCATATATAGCTACAGAGATTTGAAAGTATATCTGAATATTTAACCTATACATGATTATGGATCGTAGGACCATTAGTTATTAACCTAATGTTTTCCATTCTAAAGTTTACTAAAACAAAATTACGAGATTTCCATTGTCATTCCATGGATAGGTCAAAAGTTGTCACACTAATTGTAAGTGAATAATGTTGAGATTTCACAAAGGGAAAATTCATCAAATTATTCACTAATTTAGTTTTCTAAAAGATTACTTAGTGATTTTTTGGACTCAACGGCAGATAGACACCTAAATATTTAAATATAATATCTTACTTAGAGTTAATACTATAGTAAGTATATTTGAGGTTATAAGCATATCCATGAAATATTTTTATATTTCACTTCTTCCTTCACACAAGTGCAATGAAATAGTATTTTGAACAATGACATTGGCTTGATTAGCAGGATTTCAAATACTTTTTTTTCAATCTTCGAAAAACATTTAAAAGTTTACATATAGTAATAAAATTTTATTTAATTTCCTTGGAAACATGTGATTTACGTTAAATAATGTTAGTTTTTCGCCATAGTTATTTATAATATTTTTGCCACTCTCCTTTAAATACTACAACTTCCTTATTAGATATTGTTTTTTCTAAAATTCTTCGCTTTCCAACGGTATAGTATACGTATACCTTCTGACTGGTATTTCCGGAGATTCATTTTCGACCTGGATAAGCATTTTTATTTTTTTCTCCCTTATTAACTTATCAAATTCTTTCAAAAGTTATATTTAGCATTTTTTCGTAACTTTGAATAACTTAAGATGATTTTTTTTTTAAATAAACCATATTAAGGTACTTTAGTGGAAGACGTATATGAACATTAGGCATTTAAGCCCTGTAAAGTGACATCAATGGGGATAAGACCTGATTGATATTAAAGACCACTTAATTTTACAATGATACACCAAGTTTAATCAAAATCTTTAGAGCCGTTTTTGAGAAAATTTTAAAATGTGTTTCAGCGTTGTTATAAAGTGGCACTTTCGGTTAGCCGATTTTAACGAAAAAGTTGCTGTCACATCTGATCCATATACAAACCTTAAATACTTAATATCAGTTTCGTAATACTTTTCGTTTTTGAGCAAGACTGTTAACACAAACACACACAGACCATTTTGCGAGACTTGGTTATTTCGACTCAGGGGACCTCAAAACATGTATTGCCGTTGAAAACTGAGATTCGAAAATTTTCACGATCGCAATACTTCTCTTTACTATATATTTCATATATAGGTGAGTGAAAGTAAAAAAGTGACTTTTATAGCTACAAAAGTGTGATAAAAAAAGAGTCTCAACTTTAATTTTTTCCTAATATGTAGTCCTATTACTGTACTTCTGGCTTATGAAATTCAAGTATTGAAAAACTTGTCTTGTCTTGTTTTAAATATGAATTTTCAAAAACGCTGAAAAGTCGTTTTCGTCGATTTTTGATGTTATATATCACAAAAGGGACTCGATAAAAATTATGAAATTGATACAGTTTATACCTCGTAATGATAGGAATGTATGATCCGAATTTAATGAATGAGACGCAACTGGTTCTATTAGTTATAGTGCAAAAAATATGGCTGCCTAGTTCGAGTCAGTATTAGCATATCCTGTAACTGCGGCATTTTTTTAGATATCAAAACAAAACAAAATCTAAAATTATTATGATGTTTTACTATGAACCTCACAATATATCTCATAAATAGTAGGAAAGTTGTTAAAAAAAAATTACAACTATAAAATTAAAATTAACATTAAATCAATACTTTGGAATCTCGAAAGAGGCACGCTAACAAATTTTGTGTGAAATATTTTAGTTTTATGGTGTACGCCGCATTTTTCTTTTTCCCCAGCCTGTGATTATCAGCGACGAGTGCCGCTCGATTTTACAAGATGGTGGATAAACATTTTCACAGCTCGAGGAGGTAGATTGGGAGACCTAGACGACGCTAGCTGGAATAAGTTCTCGCTTCCTCAGAAGACTCAATGAGCCAATTTGGCAAAGTTCACTATTGAGATTTTGTAAATATGTATATATAAGTTTTTTTTCAAACCTATTTTTTTTCAAACATCTGTAATTGGTGTATTGTTTAGTTCTATGTTAAAGTTTATTTCTATAATCTTTTCATATTCTTTTCTTTGATAATTAAAGTTTATTGTATTTTTTTATAAATTTAATTTCTTGTTCATTATTTTCATTTCCTTTAAGTGTTATTTAAGTCAATAAAAATAAGTAAATTCATAATCGGTATTAATGATAGCCAGTTTTATTTTCTTCTGTGTTTTAAAGTTTTCAGGTTTTAAGTATTATTTTGATATTTTTTAAAGGTTTAATGAAGAATTGTAAATCCCTGTTGAAGGGATTAGAGAAAATCAATATTAGCCAAGTAAGAAGGTACGATAGGTTACAAGGTTAATTAACATATGTTTTTAAACCCATAGGTTTCGTGTTCGTAGCTCGCTCCGCATTCAATTTTTTTTTTTTTTTATTAAATATATTTATTAATTTTTTTCATCCTCACTACCAATGGTAAGGAAGCATATTGTTCGAGCAAGAGGTTAAAAAAAAAATGTGCTTAGAATCAAAAATTTCCACTCACGTTTTACGTTTCAAAGATCAATAATCAAATTTGGTTCAAAGTCTGTCTGTATTAAAATCGATGTGACGGGCATATCTGATTTTCGTGAAATTTTCAGGGATTGTACTTATTGGTGCCTAGATAGTCCCATATCAATTTTATCAAATTCCATCCAGCACTTCCGCTTACGCACGCGCAAACGTAATGCTAATTTTAATGAATTCTGTCCACTGATGTCTGTTATATATGAGCAAACGTCTTTTCTTTGATATGTCTATATCTCTAAAACTGCATGTACGATTTGGCTCAAATTTTAAGTTAGGGATTGGTGAACAGATAATAAATTCGGTATGAATTTTATCAAACTATATCCACTATTCCTAAAAAAATACTTTTGCGTTTGGATCAGTAAACGTATTATTTGAATAGCCAATAGTTTGAAAACTGCGTGTTCAATTTGACCCAATATATAATATAATGGCAGTGAATTGTAAAAGGCACTGATCATATGGGTTGGGATTTAGGTTAAGACGATTCTAGATTTAAGGATACTATTTCAGGATCAGAGTAGATAAAATCTAAATATAAAAATCGTTTTTTGAACATTTTGCTGTAACACCATGCTTATACCTCTCTTAAATATGTAATATCAGTTTCGTCCATTTTGTAGTATAAAAAAAACAGACACACCTTTTATGGGACTTGTTTTTTTAGATTCAAGAGATCTCAAAACTTTTAATTACGTTCAAAACTAAGATTCCAAATTTAAGATCACAATACTTTTCCTTCTATATATTCCATTTAGGGTTGAGTAAAAGTCAAATATTAAACTTATTATTAGCAAGATATAGCATTGTGTACATGTTTTGATATATTATATTCAATGAAGAATATTTATTGGACTAATGAATTGTTTTTATTAGATTTATCTTTGGATTCCCCAGGCGCTCCCACGTCTCCAGTTGCTATACCGAGTTGAAGTGGCTCTATCTAGTTTTCCGACGGAAATATTTCCTAGTTCCTCCTTTTCCGAACATTCACAACCAAAAAACCTTCTTTCCTTCTTGATTTCCTTACTCCTTGTTCCTCTGTTCATTCGTTCAACACGAGATCCCAATCCTCATATTTGTCTATTCCTTCTCATAGAAATGTTTCCTTTAAAAAATCCTCATCCTTGACCTCATATAAATATAATTTATGTTTTCATCTGCTCAGTAAAAAATCTTCCTAATATATGTAAAATAAAGTTATGTTGTACTTTGAAGATGTCAGTCACACTATACCGATATCTTGCAGATATCAATGTTTGTGCCATATTGCTTATTTGTTCAAATACCTGAACTCACCTGTATGTAATCATCTTTAAATTCATATGTCTTCTTCAAGATCATATGTTTACTACAATGTCTTTATTTTTAATACTAAGAATTTTTAATATTGTGAAAAATTTGCATGTTTTTAATTTTAATATTCAGATTGGACAACTTTATAAATTGATTTATTTTTAATTGTCATTTAATTATTCACAATCGCCAGACAGTAGTCATTTCTCTGTACATTGTAGTTATTTTGAGGGGACTAAATGTCCCAGAATGACTTTCTTTCATTCTTTCTTTATAATAGAAAATTCTTATTTTAATTCAAGAGGAATAGGAAATATAAATAACGAAAGAATGAAAGTACTTTATTACGGTATTTTGTTAAAATATCAATTAGGAGAGTGAGTGAAACATTTATAATACGTTTTGTCCTATACCACATTCCATAATTTAACAGTTCTAAAATCAAGAAATGTTTAACATTGTAATACAGTTTGTATAGTAACTTGAGGAGTTCAGTGTGAAAAACTATAAAACTATTGTTTTTCTATCAGTTAAAAATTTTCATTTAAGAAGATTTTTTTAACCCACATGTATCAACTTTGTGTTAATTGAATTGACAATTGAAGGACATTTCCTGAATTTGTTTCTTACAGGACCTTCTTCCGTAATATTAACAATAATTATGACAGATCATTCATCCTGCATCACTTCAACGGGTATTTCCTGAACTGAGTGTTGTGGCCATGTCCTTTACGAGTGTTTTGGGTTGTTCTTGTAATCTTTTTAATTGGGTCAGTATAATTTCTTTAACAGTCGAAAGATTGGAGCTAGTATAATTTAAAAAACAAAAACATCAGCAATGTTTTTTTTTAAATATAAGAATATAGTAAATATTTATATATAGTAAGGTTTATTTTATCAACTAGAATAAGAGAGATATAGAGTCAAGAAGCAAAACTGTTAAGAAGCAATAAGATTAAACAGTTAGAACTACATGTCTATTGTGATTTTAAAATGTAGAGAGTAGTGTTGCCCAAATGCGAGACCGATACGAGTCTTGGTCATAATCTTGTTCTTGCGCAAGAGTCTCCTAACAGTCTTGCAGTCACTTATTAGCTTATGACTGTAATTTCTTAGAAAGAAGAAACCTAACTAAGCCGGGATGAAAAATTAGAGGAGTTAAATGCAAAAGTATATTGGTTATACCAATTATTAACATATACTATCTGAGATTTTCAAGTATTAGTAACTGTTTTGCCTTAATTTTTATTTTAATAAATCGATGTTTTTTACCAGTCCTGGTCTTGGTCTTGCAACAGTCAGGTGGCCTTGGTCTTGGTCTTGCAAATTGCTTTTGGGCAACACTAGTGGAGTGCAATACAGCACTAGAGGTACTCCTGCTAACATATATCAAATAGAATATTATGTATTGGTAAGGATTGTTATAAGGATAACAAGATATTGTTGTATATAATTAAAAAGTCATCTACATTAAAATTAAGTTGTTGAGTAATACCCTACTGTTCAAAACTAATGTCTATATTTCTGATAATTGTTACATAAGGTATGAATACTTAAATGTGATATAGTTTTAAAATATATATATTAATTTTGTCTATTCAGTCATTCTTGACATCACTGTAGATACCGAGTATGTGAACTGCAGAATCTGAAAAAAAAATTATAAAAAAATATCATAAATCACAATTATGTTATTTAGTGTTCATATAAATAAATATAAAATTGATATACCTTTTAACATTTTGAATATTTTAACCTTCCATTTTATAAATAAATAAAACCCATTGAAAAATTCTCTTATTTTATTTGAAAATTTATTTTTAATTTTCTAGTCATATCCCTCAGGTTTGGTGCCATTTTCTCATAATTTATCATATATCTATTTTAGGCCAAAGGTCACCAAAAAAAACACAGTTTTTTTATCTCCTGTATGCTTTATTCAACGATTCGGCTTCAGGAGCCATTTTCAAGAACCTGCAAAACTAATTTTAATTTATTTTTTACCATTCAAATACAGCCTCAGACACATATTATTTAACAACCACAAGTAATACATTTAGTTTAAAAATTTATTTTTAATTTTGAATAAACTTATATCATCCACCTACCATGCACCGCGCCATAAAAATTTTAAAAATCGCGCAATGATAAATTTTAAAAATTTTTTGCCGCGGTGCTTGGTATGTGGATGATATAAGTTTATTCAAAATTAAAAATAAATTTTTAAACTAAATGTATTACTTGTGGTTGTTAAATAATATGTGTCTGAGGCTGTATTTGAATGGTAAAAAATAAATTAAAATTAGTTTTGCAGGTTCTTGAAAATGGCTCCTGAAGCCGAATCGTTGAATAAAGCATACAGGAGATAAAAAAACTGTGTTTTTTTTGGTGACCTTTGGCCTAAAATAGATATATAATAAATTTATGTTTACTTCATTATAAATAGAATAATTTTTCGTAATAAATTATTGTTTGTGTTATTATTTTAATCTTTTTACTACCCTGTTCTTGTAAGTAAGTTACAAATTGTAGCTCCCCCCCCCCTAATTAAGGAGGTATGGTCTACCTTCTAGCTGGGACTAGCAAAAATTACTCAAAAAATTCCTAGTATAATATGCTAACCACTCTGCTATTGGGAGTTGGTGATGTTGACAAAAGGGTATAAAAATTACCATAAATGTCGAGTCCAGAGAGTATCTGAAAAGTATTTGGAGGATTCAAATTTTGAACTAGCTTACGCAGATGAGCTCTCACCTATGTTGTTCAATTTAGAAATGAAGAAGCCGATAGCAACATTGTGTGAAAATGGAGGAGTGCACGTCAGATTGAATCAATAACTCTTTGGATATGCAAATTATAAAACTGTCTTGGAAGGAACCACTCCAATTATATTTCTATATTAGATATGACTACATTAGGAGATCACGGGGCCATCTTCTTTTCAGACTCCTCTGAGAGTTATCAGGAATAGAAGAGGTAACAAGAGGGTTCGGATGGTTCAGAAGTTTACTATGGTAAGATAGGTATCTGGATTGAGCTAAATCGGAAACATATAGTACATTAAAGTCGTTATGGATGATTTTTTTTGCGACCATGTAGGGAGCATTGAGGATTTTACGAAGGATTTCGGATTGTAGGGATTGGATACGAGTGGAATTTGATGGTTTAGTAGAACCCCAAAGCTCAACTCTATAAGTCCAAATAGGCATTATTATAGTAATATATATGAGTCTTTTGTAAATTGTTAGAAGTTTAGAGCGTTTGTATAGTAAGTGCTGCGGTTTCTAGTCGTTTCAGTCTGGTATGGGGTTCCAAGTGAATCGTTTATCCAGGTGGAGTCCTAGGTTTCGGATTTTTTCAAAAGAAATAAGGGGGCTATTGTTAAAGGATACTGTAGGACAGGAAGTCATAGGTTTACGACGAAGAGTAAAGGTAATTTGATCATATTAATTTTAATCCTCCAGTTTTGACACCATTTTTCAAGACTTGTGATGTGTGATTGAAGAATTTGGGAGACAATAGATAGATCGTTATTAACTGATAGGATACAGATGTCATCGATGGCTATTCTAGTATTAGTAATTAAGGGTGTATAATGCTATGATGAAGCCAGTTCTGATACACGTCTGCAGGGACCTGGACAGTAACTACCACCCAAGAAAAATTATTCAATGATTTAAGATTCTCCGGACTATAACCCGAATATCTGGGATCAGAATACTAGCTAATGGAGAAGAAAGATCAATAAAGATACTGGTCAATCAATAACTCGTAATATGAATGTAAGAATTTTAAGATGGGCAGGCTCAGAGTTATCTATCTGAGAGCCTCAACACAATAATGAATGTCTTAAGAAGTCAAACGTCCATATGAAAGATCAAAAACCAGAAGGATAGATAGAGCCAATAAAGAATTAAATGCTTGCAGATAATTTGAAATAAATAGCCTAAGATAGGCTGATTACTGCCAACAGAAAACAATAAAAATAATAACAATAACAATAAAAACTCTTAAGAAAATGCTTTATAAATATATATTATATTTTTTTTTTTTATTGAGTATTAATACAGTCTGCCACACTGAAGGAAATTGGTACTAGGGCTATATTATTCATTCACACAATATACAGATATATGCAGATACTCCCCAATCTTTTCCTGAACAACTCACCTATCTCATTCCATACTTCCGTAAAAAACCTTGGTGTTACATTCGATCAAACCCTCTGCTGGAAACCACACATATCCCAAATTTCCCGTCGTACTATCTCTACCCTGAAACAGTTTAACCGTCTCCGCTATCTCCTTCCATATAAATCCCGTCAACTCTTGTTTTCCTCCCTTGTGTTCCTCCACTTCGACTATGGCTGTCTGGTGTACAGAGGACACTCGGGAGAATTCGAGGCCAAACTTAAACGCCTAATGAACTGCGCAATACGTTTTTTTTTCGGAATCTCAAGAGATACGCACATAACCCAGTATTACACCAAGTTGAAGTGGCTCTCCATCCATCCAACCGACGTTTGTACTTCCTTGCCACTTTTCTATACCAAGTCATCAGAACTCAGCGGCCTTCCTATATTTTTCACAACCTACAATTCAAATATTCCATTCAATCCCGTCTCACTAGATCTCGTACCTCTATCCACCTCCTCACCGAACTGCAGCGTTTGACAAATCCTTTATAATTCAAGCCGTCTCCTGGAATACCATCCCTCCGGATATCCGACATGTACAATCAGTTTCCTCATTTAAATCTCTCCTTTTTAAGCACCTACTTCTTTCCCAACCCGATTGATCATGAAATGTAGATAAGAGAACTTTTAAAGTTCCCCCAGAAATGATTTTCTTTACTTATGCTATTTTATTTTATTATATAGTTTGTATTATACATATCAGAATGTTTTTAGTGTAATAGTTATATTTTTTGTTTTATTATTTTTTCTAAATCTTAATCTTAATAATAAATGTAAATAATTAATTTTATGTATGGCCACACAGGCATTTATTCTGTATCTGTAATTTGTCCTAAAGGGACAACAGTCACAGGATAATAAAAAAAAAATATTTTTCAATATGTGCATAAGAAAGAAAAATAAATAAAAATAGCCAAATAAGAAAAAAAATATAAAGTAATATACAAGATAAATAAAATAACAGATTAAAGCTGAATGATAATAAAATAAATAAAACACATTCACACCTATGTACAATATTTTCATTGACCGAGAGGAATCTGAATCAAGCTTTGTCCCAGAAATGTGGAAGCCAAAGCAGGACTTCAGGAAATTCTATTGCTTTTCTCCCAGCCGTGCCACTGGTATTGCAAGCCAGTGGAGGCTGATGGAGGGCACTAGAGCAACAGACGCTCAGGACTTGAGTGAAGAATCTGGCCAGTCACGGGGCCACTGCCGTATATTATATACTAGTGATACATACCGCCATCAAGGTTTCCACATTCACTGGGTACATCCGGATCGCGGTGAGAGTCACACCTTTCTCCGCTCTCAACATCACCATCTGCGCCATCTTGCGGAACTTGGCATCCGCCTTGTACCAGTCACTGTTGTAGATGGCGAAATGCAAATCAGAGCTCTGTCTGTGGAAGAAAAGTTAAAGAGAAGCTTTGCATTGTACTATGTATTGGATTCTAACATAGGATTTTTAAAATAATAAAAAAAAATATATAATTTTACAGAACGAACTTGCGGGCATTACCAAACTTAAACTTACCATTCTACTTTGAATAGAAACTTTCTTCTGCCAGATGCAGGCTCTTTCACAAAGTCCTTAGAATTTTCTCTAACGAATTCAATAACGTTTCTCCCATTTCGCTTCCGGGGTTTGCCAAATTTTAAGATTCTTTTTATACTAAATGCCAAATTTGATTTGGCCAAGTTGCGTCCAGTATCTAATGTAAAATGTTTTTGTGAACGAAAAAAAGTTGGTATTTGCTTTTTACTCCTCAAAAATATCGTAAATATGAATTTTTAAAACTTGAAAAATATATTTTTTTTATACAGAGGTTGGACATATATGAAAATATTTTCGACAACCACGAAAATACTGATAACTTCTAGACGAAACAACCAATCAACTTGAAAATTAATAGTAATTTAGGATCCTATAGCATACAATATACAATTCACCCTCGGTAAACAAATGAAAACCAAGTCTATAGACTAACGATATTTGAGGTGTTTGTCTTTATTTCACAAAAATAAAATATTTTTCTTTATTTTACATGATAAAAGGTGTAAGAAATTGGTCTGGTCGAAAGGACATTTCATGTTTCTAAAAATTGCATTAAGTTTGATTTTGGGAAAAATTCTAAACAGTTATAAATACTCAAGTTAAAGACCGAAAGTAAAACAACTCCTGCAAAAAATTCAAGTAATGAGCAATATATTTTTTGATTTCTAAAAAATTCGAATTTAAACTTTAAAAAAACGATTAAGAAGTATTAAATTTTCGTTTTCATGTTTAAAATTGATTTTTTCTACCTTAATGGAAGCAATTTTTGGTTTTTGTAATTTATAATACATTATAAGTCATTTAATACTATTCTGTACATAAAGAAAAGAGAATTGTAATGATTTGAAAACCCTAGCAAAGAAAAGGCAAAACATAATTAATATATAATAATTTGAATGTATTTGTATTTTTTTAAACGCTCAGGAATCTGTCTAATATTTTCGATTTAGAGACATCATATTTTTATTTAATCGGTTATCCACTGACTGCGACCTGTAAGTGCACATTGCGATTCCACAGATTATTAACTACCGTATACTTTTCCGATAAAAAAATTAATAAATTTATTATTAAAATTCATATAATTTACTGAATTAATTTTATTTTATTTATTTTAATTTTAATAACTTGCCGAGATCTATCATCAGTGTGATATCATCAGTGTATAAGAACATAATCATGGCAAAGAGAAGAGCCCGTTAGATATGGCAGACTAACAGACTTCCCTCAAATAAACTATCATTTAACAGACTGAATTATGTATCTAAACGACTCATACAAAAATTCTATGTACTCCTGAGAAAAAGTAGAGTTTATTCTGGGACGAGGTCGCTTATGAATAACAGATATGAATAAAAAAATTAACAGAATGGTTTATAATGAATATACAGAAAAAAAAAATGGTTCATGGGCTTTGTCGGATAGGGAAAAATCTGAACTACTTGGTGACCATCTATCATCTATATTTACACCATTTATTATCTTTACAAACACAGAATATGAGGCTCTAGTATTTAACGTATTAGATATCCCACTTCAGCTGACACTATCACCTCCTTCTTTTACTCCATCTCAGGTTGCACTTCAAATCAAACAATTACCGAAAAGAAAAACTCCTAGTTATGACTTAATAACAGCCAAAGCACTCCAACAATTGCCCAAGAAAGCACTAATATTTCTGACAACAATTTCCAACTGTATACTAAGGACTTCAAAATTTCCTTTACAATAGAAATACTCACTCATTAAGATGATTCACAAACCCGGTAAGGACATATATAGTTCTTCATCCTACAGACCCATTAGCCTCCTTCCTATATGCTCTAAAGTTTTTGAAAATTTAACATACAAAAGACTTGTCGGCATATTGACTGACCAACAGGTAATACCTGACCACCAATTCGGCTTTCGCACACTCCATTCGACGACACATCAATTGCACAGAGAAACAGACTACATTGCTGGAGGTTTATAACAAAAAATATATGCAACTGGAGTATTTTATATGTATTCTCTTAAAACTTAAGACTATACGTACTATCGTATCCTTCAATCTTTCCTCTTCGACAGATTTTTTTCAGTTCGGCAGGGCTCGGAAATGTCTTCAGTTCGTCCAATCTTGGCAGGAGTTTCCCAAAGTTCAATACTAGTCCCTCTTCTTTACGTTATATACACTTACGATATACCTATTGACGATGATATCTTGACTGCTACATATGCAGACGATACAACAATTTTCACAAAACATCAAGACTCTACACAAACAATCAAATTCCTCAAACGGAAACGGTACTTTACCTTGGACTCACCTTCGACAGAAGGATGACATGGTGTCCGCATGTTAAAATGAAACGTAAGACACTTAATAAATGACTCAAACTACTTTATTCCCTTTTTTCTAAATCTTCAAAACTAGAACTCAAACAGAATACATATACATACTCACCTAAGCCCATATGGATGTACTCACCACAAATATTCGGTATCGCTAAAAAGACCCACCTACAAAAACTTCAAACGTTCCAATCAAAATTATTGCGACTATTAACAAAAGCACTTTGGTATGTGACTAATAAAACTCTACATACTGACCTCCACCTTCCAACAGTTGACCAGCATATAAAGATCCTTTATCAAAGATTTTACACTAATTTAAACTTTATAAACTTACACACTAATAAGAGACATGTCCACAGCTGACATACCTAACATGAGGAGGAGACTAAAAAGGCTTTGGATGAGGAATCTCCTTCCTTAAACAACCTAAGTAATTGGAACAAGTTAGGGAAAAGATACTGCTGAGAACTTTCTTTTCCTATGTCTGTCATGTCATTATTTCATGTGTCGCCATCATATTTGCTAATTGTTAACAATAAGTTGACAGGCGCAAATAAATTTTTATAGACAAAAAAAATTAAAAATTAACTGGTATATTTACGATTTGAAGAGGAACCTACAAACTTAAGAAAGCATTGGGGTCCTTTATCTATTGATATGTGACATAGTCCTCCTCTCAATTTTTTTTATTTATGCTCGTTTGAAGTTAACTAATTTGTAAGGATTTGTAATATTTGGTTTGTTTTTAAAATTAATTATTATTGTTACTTACGGCAGTCTCGAGGGCCGAAGAACCGAAACAGATCGTAGAGACTTCAATACCTTGGTAAGCCAAAAGCTGGATAAATCTGAAGATATAGACAGGATCTCCGGTTTTCGCCTGAAATAAAATGAGAAACTAAATTCTAATGTTTTTATTTTTTTTAAACTATTATTACAGTACTTTTTGTTCAATAAATATAGTTAGAGAACAATAGCTATTACATATTCATACAGTACATAAATATACAGTGAAAAATATTGAACCAATAGATAATGTTGAAAAATATTGTGTTTAGGTGATAAATGAATATCGAATTTATTTTAAAAATAAATGCAATTGCTAAATTAAAATAGTTGGTTATGTCTGTTGGCTGTTTCGAAATATAATGAAAAGATATTTTTTGTTTTCTGGTACTTGGATATTAGTTCGTTTAAATTTATTTATTTTTTTACATCCATATATTTATTTTTACAACATACCAGAGGAAAAAACAAAAGTATTCACATTGAAAATATATATATTTTTAAACTTTATTGTACTATATTATAAAATAAGAATGAATTTTCAAAATGTAATAAACAGGCGACTGAAACGACTGTGCTATTTTTTCAGCCAAACCATTAAAAACTAAAATAAGCCAGAATTAAAATAATACAATCCGCTTACACGGAAATATGCCATACCAATTTATTATTCACTGTATAATATATGCAATGGCAAAAAAAAAAAAAACTACAAACTTAAAAGATTATTATGAAAACCTTTTTGGTAGGTAAATAGCAAAACTAAACATTTTGACATGTAAAAACCGTCGACAAACACATCCTATATTCACTATTATAATTATCATAATAAATTACAGAGGCATAATTACTAAAAAATGAATAATATATTTATTTTTAAATTTGTATCATTTTTCACATTTATTCCGTATGTGAGCGAAAATATAAAACTAAGTCAATAAATTTGGTTGAGACATTTTATTCATGAAGAAGGATAAAAAAAATCAATCCATCATCTCGGTTATGATTTAGTCTCTTA
The DNA here is from genome assembly GCA_928085145.1 of Nezara viridula. Lineage (NCBI taxonomy): Eukaryota > Metazoa > Arthropoda > Insecta > Hemiptera > Pentatomidae > Nezara > Nezara viridula. The sequence goes on along the minus strand of OV725083.1, from coordinate 9,851,679 downwards.
TTTCATAGGTCTCTCGTCGAGCTCCTTTTCATTTGCTTTTCAATAAGCATCCAAACTGTGGCCAGTTGTTAGTCGAATGTCGGTTTTAATAAGATCCTAATTTTTATGTTTGTCTTTTACTAGCTAAATATGTGAAGTATAAATAAAAAAAATGAACATTAAGCATACGTATTCTCAAGGTATTTTTCATCTACAATAAAAACCATTCCAATGCTGTATAAGCTCTTTATATATTTTTTAAATATATTATTTATTTATTTAGAAATATAATAATATGTCACGTGTACAATAATTATAGTGAGATATGAACACATTCATACCATACATGCAGAAATTATAAAATTAACAAAAGTAAAATAATAACTAAATAATAATCAAACAACTATGTACAATAAAAAATAAAATAACCTAAAGATAAGTAAATTAAAAACATAAAAACTCAGTCATTCTTATATATAATTTATACAATCAGTTTGGGAAACCCAAGCCAGGCTTGTCCCTCCAACTATAGAGAGAAAAGCAGGACTCCAAGAGATCCCTGCGCTACTCTCTCAACTGCGTCAATGGTGCTAAGGCCATTGGAGATTGAGCGAGAGCGCTTTAGCCACATACACTCATGTTTAGAAATTAATATTACTTACGAAAAGAAATTGAGAAACTCCAATAATCAAAATTAGAACTCCCATGCCAAGTGTCATTGTAACCAATGGATTGTATACACTCCTGAGATCGTCTGTATATCTGAAAGATAAAAAATATATATATATATATTTATATGCCTAATTGAAATCCAAAAATAATATGTATGAATATTTCATAAGATATTTTACCTTAACAGTTTCTGGTGTTCTTTTACGATCTTATGGAGTTCTGTGTAAACTGGAAAATTGTTCTGCATATTCTTTCTAGATCGAACAGGCTCTAAGGAAGATATGTGTTGCCCAAGGACAGCAAACTGCGCAGAAAGACACATCAAAACTTGATAAAACAAACAGAAATAACCTTGCAAAAGAAATCCACCCCAAGTGAGAACAATTGCCTCAAAAATGAACATCATTTCGTAGTAAGGCGATTCTCCCATTGGTATAGGATACCAACATCCCAGTATCTTGTTCTTTCCAGTTTTAACATCAGCCATGTTTCCAGTATGGTATAATATATAATCCACTGATACACCAGGATAAATAATATAAAGAGCAACGATACTAAAATTCACAATCAAGGACATCGTACAACAGAAATTCGATGTTTTACTGATTTTCTTTAAAACATTTTCCTTATCTGCCAGATTTTTTAGAGGTAATTCGAGAAAATCTTTTCGCAATAAGCTGTAAAGCCTGCACTGCCTCTCCATACAGAACCAGAATGTAAGTAGCCTACAACACATCTGCAATGCTGGTATCGTGTTGAAATTCAAAATGGTCACCTTCTGTATGTCGATGTCGATTACGAAGTAGCTTATCATTTGGGAAATTATGCTCGGTAACGCAAGGACTAGCGTTGCTAATAGATGAAATTTTATTATGACGTTCTTCTTTCCAGTTTCTCTGTAGTCGTTGATGACTTTCCATAGCCCATAAAGCTTGAGATACCTAACACTAAGACCATCTATGATATCTGAGTCCTTTATGATGGGTTGATGGCTCATGGCTGGATGACTCCCAAACCAGAACTGATAGGTCTCCAGGAACCAGAATAAGAAATTGACATAACGACTATATTGGCTTATTAATGTTCCAATTACTCAGGACAGATGAGTTTACCAATAATTGATAGTCAATTGGTCTCTTCTTTGGAATAAATAAATTGTTACCCCATATGTATCTCTATATTCAATGAAAGATAAAAACTCATCTTACCTGTTTACTATTTTACTTTTTATGCAAAGAATAAATTAATAAACATCCCTAGTAAAGACAAAAATTTAAAAAAATATTTTTGTAAAGGATCAAAGTTCTCTAGATTGAATGAAATAAAAATATTACCTCAACTTTTCGATAATTTATAGCAATTTTTCTTATTTATTATTATTTCTTTTCAGATGAGAAACATGTATGCAAATCATGAACTAAGATTTTTTATCATAAACTCAATAAAGAAAAATATATCTTTTTAAAAATTATATTTGGATAAACTATCTTGACCTTAAGAATCAATTCTATAAAATATAACAATGTTTTTTCTCTTTTCTACTGTATTATTTGTAACTAAGAAACAAGCCATTTTATGAGTGCTATAACATCTCATATTGTAAATAACTAAGAGAAAATATATATTTTGTTTTTGTCATTTTCCATATGTTGTACCAAAACTATCAACACATGGAGAAATAAAATTGACTTTTCTTTTTCACTAAGCAAATGATCATTTTAATATGGGAATGCGTGTTTTCATAGGCTGAATAAAACAATTAGCAACAATATTTCTTCTGCACAGTGAAGAATTTATAATGAACAATTCACACTTTCAGTCGCGGAGTTATAATTTGATAAATTATAACTTATTATATAATTATAAGCAATATATCAAACTTAAAATAGATTATAACACAAATTTTCATATTTGAACTTGTCATTTATTATTTTTGTTAGAATTTTGACGATGGCCTTAATCGAAATTGGTTTATATTTTTTTATTCTTGTCAGAAACTTAAATATAAATTGCGTACTTTTCAAAATTGTAATAAATAATTGTAGGGTACAAAAACCAGTTGTGGGTGATGATTCAAAAAACATAGTTCCATAGAAGTTATAATAACTACAACAAATCCAGATAAAATTATGTAAAAAAAGCATTACTAAGAACTTTAAGATATAAAACAGCATCCTCAGAAGTATTATAGGAATTCGAATAAGCTGAACCTACAGAGTACTAACACAGAGAAGAGAAAGGGCAGTAAAGAGTTGCTAACAGAAACTGGTCAATAAATATCTCCTGATATGAAAACAAGGAGGTTAATATTAGACAAGTTTAAGTAAGCAAAAAATCACATGAAAGAACAAAACACAGATGAATAATTCGAATCAACAAAGATATAATAGCTACATGAAAATAAATATTCAAAGATAGATAGAAATGAAAGGCTTATTAAGATGGCAAAGGAGCTGGAAAATGCTGGTAAAGACCACAAAAGATCTATCAAGCAGTAATGTCAAAAAAATAAAATAAAGAAATCCAATATCATTTCCTAAAAAAATTAGGGGACACTGCACTACCACAATTTAGGAAAGTGGACATCTTCAAAAAGTATCTTAAAATGGAAATAAAAGTAAGAAACGCAGCAGGCAACAATGTCTTTTAGCATAATGAACCTAAGTTAAAGCTAAGTTACTATTTACAAAACAATCATGAGGGCAGTTGTCACATACGCTGGTGTAACTCAGGTCCTGACACAAAAATACGAGAAGAACCATCAGATTTGGGAAGGGAAAGCGCTTACATACATAGTATATAGTAGTATATAGTATGAGTATGTATAATACTCGTCTATACATAGTATAGACGAGTATTATACATAGTCGTCCAAACAGATGTTTGGACGACTATGTATAGATGGCCAATGGAAGATAAGAAATAATAGTGAACAATGAAATGAACCAAACATAGTCATTGATGATAAATCAGGCCGCATAAAATGGCTTGGAGTAATGGAAAGAATGTGAGAAGATAGATATCCAAAAATCTATTATTTAGAAAACCAGGGGATAGAAGGTCCAGGCTGCGAAAGATCGATGAAGCGGAAGATGATCTGCAGAAGATGGGAATTGGTCAATGGAGAATCCAGGCTTACAGGGAGGATTGAAGAGAAGGCGAGGCCCTATAATGGATGCACAGCCAAGAGAAAAATAGTTGCTTCACAGTTACGTACACTCACTAAACGAGAAACTATAAAATAAAATACTTTTTTCAGAATTAACTAATTTGGTCGATCAATTATTTTTTTTTAACAAAGAGACCTTTAGTCTAAAAGAAAAATGTACTTTCCAAATGGCGTATCCAAGGTTATAAGCTCTCATAGTTTTACTATGTATTCGATTTTTAACAACGGTGATCAGTTTGCTCTCATCTATAAATAGTCAAATACTGTTAGTAATAAGCATTAATTATCTAATGAAATTTTTTGTTTATTTTATTTCTGTACCTGCACCTGTCAGTAGTAATGGCAATTAGTGAGTCTGCTGGCTTGATACGCGTGAGGGAAAGGAGTGCCAAACGGTATCACTTCTTTACTTGAGTTTAGTAAATTTTTATGTGAAGAAATCTCTCATCCAACTCCTGTTATCGGACATGTTAATCGTGGCCATGTTTTGAATCAGTGTGATAGTATGTCCATGTAAGTTATTGTGGAATAAATTTATGATGGCAATACAATTGCCATTATTTAACACATTTCAAAATCATTCAATTATATTATTCTATTCTAATTCATTTCTGGACTTTGAAAATAAAAATCACGATGTTCCTCGCATTTCGCATAATTCTTGGCACAAAAACGTACGATTATTTCAAAATTAAAATATTTACAATTCTGGATTCTTATATTCTTATCTTTTTTATAAATATTAATCTACACTTATCGATGACTGTTAACATTCAGCAGATGGTCTAATTAAAGTAACGAAACTGACATGTCAGATAGTCAGGTATGGAGAATACAGTACCCCGCGGTGTCTCTTTCCTGGCTTGAATCAATTACCAAGGTTTGTTAAGGAAGGAGGTCACCCATTCAGCGCCTATTTAGTCTCCTCCTCATATTGACAGACACGTCACCATATCTCTGCTTAGTATGTTCGTATAAATTATTGTGAAATCGTTTGTAAAAGAGTTGTTATATGTTGCTCATCTGTAAGCTATGATCTTGTTCCTTGTCTCAATCACATCAATTTGCTTTGCTTAATTAACTCCAAGGGGTTAAGCAATTTATGGAAGAAACATATTGTTTTCACGATGCATTATTGCTTTCTTTGATAATTTTATTAGCAATATATCTTAGTTTCTTGAACTCTATAGCATCTTAAAAAAAAATTTGTTTTTAGATTATGGGCTCGTTTCTTTGTTGTTATATTTTCATTACACTTCTAATTCCATCATGGTATGTTCTTATTCTTTTCAACAGTTGGAATAGATTATCTAATTAAAATTTTAAATTCTCTAGTAATAAGCAGATTGGTAATAAAATTTACACTAACTTTTTTGAGTCTGAAACTTTATAAACATTACCCAAGTGGTTGTATAATAAAATTAACATCCATTTATAGCCTCCAAAGTTCCTAAGTATAACTAATATTGATATCAGTAGGTGATACTTTACACAAAAAATATTTGACTATATAAACTTTATTTTTATTAAAAATGTTGTATTTAACGTTTTTATATAACAGTGATTAACACTTTAATCCCCTCTTTTAAGTGAACCAAACTTTCACCAGTTTAATTATACTAATCTGTTTATATAAATATATTCCATATAATTATAAATACAGTATTACTACGATGCATTACATTCAAAAATATAGTCTAAGAAACTAGGTCGAAAACGATTAGTGAATTGCAATCAAAATGACTTCAGTTACTACCATAATCATGAAAAATGTTGTCTCTTTTTACTAAATTATTACCATCCGTTTAAAACCTGTGTAGATGGCTTCATGTTATAGTAACATACAACTTTTTTATTAATTTAAATTTCCGGAACTGAGGCGTTGTCAATATGGACATTGGTGAATTGTATCTGTGAATTTACGTACTAAAAATGATTTAGTTTCGATTTGAAAAGTAAGATAATTAAATCAAAAAATTTACAAAAACATTTGCCACCAAGTATGGGCCATTTGGCTATCATCCACTCCCAACAAACCAAAAATATCTAAATTATAATAAGACAAAATTAAAAATTATTGTAGGACAAATAGCCCGATGCTTTTAGGGCACTTTTTTTCTCAATGTTGTGATTAAATTATCTTATTATTCAAGTGGTAAGGAAATCTATATTCATGAGTTTGTAGTGCCTCATTAAAATGATTAATTTAACGCGAAAATACCCAATTTCTGCAGATAAAAAAGTAACAATACGATTTACTTTTACCATTTACAATTTTTTAGAAGGATGTAAATAATTTGATAACAGCGGTATGTACACGGACTGTGTCTTTAAATAATCTTTCAGAAAAATATAGACACTTAGGCTAAATAAATCAAGGGTGTTTGTAAAAATATCGATATTAAAAAGACTAATAACAATTTTTTTTAGAATTTTAAAAAAAATTTTATTATTAATCTTTAATATCATGTGAAATCTACATGTAAGTACATCAACCCTGGAGCTCTTCAGGCGCAATAGGATATACGATCCCGCAACGCTTTACAGTCATCTAAAACTGTCTCAGCCGACATTGAAGGCGCAGATACTCTACTCTTCTACTGAAACTTTTTCATCTTGCCAAAGTAAATTAATAAAATATGTTTGTTAACAAATGTTTAGCACAAGCTAATAACAAATAACCGCATTATAATAACTAATCTAAAACGGCTTTATTGCTCATAGCAATTTTTTGCGGTACTAATATATAAAAAACTTGTTAAAATCTTTATTATATTATTTTAATGAAAAACAATGAAAACTATTATTTTATTATTTTCCTTAAATTATATATTTATATATAAGAATTATATATATTAAATTATATTATATTATATATTATAATTATATTATATTATATTATATTTAATATTATATTATATTAAATTATATATATATATTAAATTACATATAAGAATCTTCCAGAATAATTTAAAGAATGCTTTAATTATTTTAAAACTTTATATTTTTTCCAATCATTCTTACAAAAGTCAAGCCGTCGGTACAATTTAATGTACAATACTTATATGAAGATTTAATCAAAAATACCTACTCAGGAAGAAATCTCTACAAAAACGTATAATTTTATAATAAAACTAAAAATATTTATTGTTGACATTTTTTTTTCTTATGCCTTCATTACACCTTTCATGTATGGTTCAAATGTGTTGAATTTGGATTTGGCATTCAAGGCTTAAGGAATGCCTCACTTATACTTTGTTTAGTTCCTTAATTAAGGAAAGGAGATCTCTCTTCTAATTCCTTTTCAGTCGTATTTCATGGCTTTGTCGTTTATAAGTCTGTTATGATTTATGTGTAGTTTAAAATTCAATCGGGAGTTAAGCCTATAAATAATACAATTGAAAAAAATATTATTAACTTTTTTTACCTTTACTTTTTCGTTAAAATCAGCCGATATAAAAACTAAGGATATCATGACTTATTTTTTTCTATTTATGTTTTTATCGAAACCATAGTTGCAATAATTATATATTCAAAGATAATATATTTTTCTTTTATTGAAATTTACAACTGTAGACATATATGCAACTAGTAAATCTGCGTATATAACATGAAAGTACTTGTGAAAAAAGCCACCCATTGGTAACACATCTGTTAAGGCCACTCACTATTAGCCATAATTACAAGCACGTGAAATGGTGCACAACAGTACCTCCATCTATTGGTGATTAGAACAGCGTCATCTATTGGTGAAGATGATTAGCCAGCCCAAAATAGTGTGTATAGGTGTATGTATGTATATTTATAAATTATAAATTATATTCATAATTCAGTTTGGTAATATAATATAAAGTTACATTGTTGAATTGAAAAACATCTGTTTATAAATCATATGGTGTTTAATAAGTTAACGTGACTCTCAGGACTGTGGACAGGGATTTGTATTCTATTTTAATGTTTTAGGTCTGTTCTCTACTATTTTTTATTAATACTTGTGTTTATTAATAATAAACTAATCTCTTATCAATCGTCTACAGTCTTTGTCTATCAGAATTACATATATACATATATATATATATATATATATATATATATATATATATATATATATGTTTTTTTTGTTTTTTTTAATTTTGAATGAATTATTGTTCGATAATTGATGGGTCCAAGACATTTGTAACAATTAAGACAAGATTAATGTTTAAAATTAGTTAGAAGAGTTTGATTAAAATGTCAACTCAAGTAATAGGTGAGCTGAACCTCGGTATTATTCACATCAGGTATTTGAAATTCATAAAAAAATATAATAACCTTACAATGCATTTTAGCAGTAAAGGGTTATTTATAGAGCAGAACAACTCAAAGAATTCATGAAAAAATATTATAAAAAGGGCTAGAAAAAGTATTAAAAACGCCTAATGATACAAGTGTATGATATAAATGGACTCATTAATGATTTCAAAAATTACAATGTTTATATTAATATTAGAGGACAACTTAATAAATCAAATATCCTCTATCAGATAAATATATTTCAAAAGGAATTGGAAAAAAAATAACAACAGAATGAATATATTTTATTACAATGTAAGTACATTCTAAGTTTATATTAATATGCTATATGACGAAGAAATATTAAACCAAATTTATCTACTTTAAAACTAAAAAAAAAAATTATTCCGCCATTCGCGACATTAGAGCTGTAACTGAGTATGTAAACTGCAAAATCTGAAACATAAATAGATATTAAAATAATTAAGATTGAAATTAATATATACTCACCAACATATTATTTTTCAATAAATCATGTTGCAAGTTGCAATAGGTTTCCAATTATATAATAATTGTATTAATATACCCCATTGATAATAAAGATTTATCTAGTATTCCTATGTTATTACTATTATCTTGTTCTTTCTAATTAACATTTCTACTAATTTATCATACAGGGTGTTTCAGGGTTAAGTCACCAAACGGCAAAAATTAACTAAGGGCCTCAAAACAGGAAAACAATTTCCTCTGAAGGTATGTCCTCAAACGCTTGGTTTAGGAGATATTCACACCTAAATTTCGTTGTTATGAATTGTTTACGTTATATGAAAGTCCAGTCAATGACCTTAATTCCTTACGAAGAAGGATAATTGAATTTTGTGAAACAATAGAGCATATCCAGTACCGTTCTGCCACTGCTGCTGTTGAAGAAAGATGCCGAGCTTGTCTTAATTCTAAAAGAAATCACTTTGAACAACATTTAATATTAATGTTAATGTTTACATTTAATAAATAAAGTAGTTAGAACAAATAAATAGGTGTTATTTATTTTATATAACGTAAATAATTCAAAACAACCAAAATCTTTAGGTGTGAATATCTCCTAAACAAAGAGTTTGTTTTGAGGTCCTTATTTCATTTTCGCGGTTTGCCTACTTATTCCTGAAACACCCTGTATATTTAAACGGCATTTTTCTTTTTTTTTTTTTTAATATATTCATATTTTATTTCGTTTTAATTCATGTATTAAATTTATATATGTATTATTTAATCATTATTTAATATACTAAGCTACTTTTTAATTTAAAAAATTCATAAATGATGGTATGATGGATTTATTTTGTAACTTTTAGCCCCCATGTAACATTTCTTTGTACTTATTATACCACCTGTCTAAATTTTGGTGGTATTTCTATATTTTTCTTTTTATATAAAATATTTTATCGATTAGGTTATACAGGATTTCAGTTCACTAAAGATTGTCCACACTTGGCAATACCCCCATATAATATATAATCTCCATGACAACTATTAACAAAAATATAGAAAAGTATTTTTCAAATATAACAGTGAAACCTAAAGGTGATATGATATTTTTAAGAAATGTAGTATCCGTACTATCTTACATAGTGGATGCGATAACTTTCATCTTAAAAGGACATCATAATAGTTCACTTACAGCCATTATAGTTTCAACATTGACGGGGTACATCCTCAATGCAGTAAGAGTCACCCCCTTCTTAGACCTCAACATCAACATCTGAGCGGTATTCCTGAACTTCTTATCAGCCTTGTACCAATCACTGCTGTAGATGGCGAACTGCAAGTCAGAGCTCTGTCTGCGAAACATGAGTTAGCTAAAAGGTTTGCATTTATTTATAAATAATCACATACTTTCATAAGTATTGCCAAATTTTTATGGTACATCACCGTCATTACTTCATTTAAACAGACGACCACGTACGGAAACACTACAAAATATTTCACGATAACTTACACGGATACAATCTATATAAATAAACAATAATTTCGACACGAAAACATTCATTACATATATATCTCGGAATTTTTCCATCTCAGACAGCCCCAGAAGGAAAAGGGAAAAATAATATTTGAAAATACTAAAATAAAATGAACTTTTAAATGTTTTAATCGTCATAACATTTATTGTCGTTCTATGCTGTTTTTTTGTTGTTGTTGTTTTTTACTTTAAATATTTATTTCCACCTGTCAACTTGTTTCGCCAATCAGAAAATGTACTGAAATACAAGAAATAATCTCAAGCATGAGGAAGGACAGTTCACAGCAGCATCTCTTCCCTGACTTGTTTCAATTACTACGGTTGTTTAAGGAAGGAGATCTCTCATCCAACGCCTTTTAAATCTCCTTCTAATATTCAGAGGTATGTCAGTTTTTGTTATATCTCTTAATTATCTATTGTTGTATCCGTTGACAATGTCTTCTAATAAATATAACTTCTACAAATCCTACATACAATATATCTCCTAGATTTCCTCAAATATTCATATTTTTTAAAATTAAAATTCAAAACCATGAAAATAATTTAAATAAACCAGAAAAATCTATCTGCTTCCTCATTATTTCTATCGGCTAAAGAATTACGTAATTTTCAAGGTCTGTTGTATGATTTGCCTTTAAATAATAAAATTTAAGGGTGAAGCTGTTTTGGTGGACGGAATTCAGTAAATCTATATTAAATTATAGAGGTATCAACCCTCAAAATCTCAGAAAATTTCCTCAAATCCAACTAACGACAGAAGATTGGTTATACTCGTCAGATAGATTAGAATATAGATATACGTTAAATTCAAAAACTGTATTTTATCAACAAATATCCCCTTCCATATGTTCATAACACTTTCCGAAACCATAATATACTTTTCTAGCTATAAAAAATTTATTTGCGCCAGGTTGGAATGGAATGGATGGGGAAGGAAAGTACTCAGCACCTTCCCAGATTTTCTACAAATACTTAGGTTTTTTAAGGAAAAAGAAATCTCATTTAACTACTTCTTATTATCCTCCTCATGTTATGGGGTATGCCACCAGTGGTCATGTCTGTTATTAATCCGTTGTGATGTCCGTTTAATTCATTAATTCATTATCGATTAATAAGAAAATAAAATATACAACCTATTAAAAGATAAAGAAATCAAATGTGACTTTATCGATAAATATAATCGACAAAGAAAACAAAAATTAATTCAAATCTTCATTTTTGTTTGGAACCAACATGTTTACAAATTTCAGTAAGCTGTATCTAAAAGTTGTCTGATTTCAATGATTTTTTTTTTTCATTGTTTAGGGAATTTAGTAATATTTTATATAATCACGGGCATAACCAAGGGAAAAGTGTGTAATTTTTTAGTTATTCGCAAATAAAGTTTGTTTTCTTTTATAACTTTTTTGCCTGTATTTTTGAGATGATTGGACTATTTTTTCCGCCTGAAGGAGAAGGAAGCCTTCGAAATTGGTGGCTCAATCTTGAGATTTGGTGAAAAATTGACGATCAAAAACACCATCTATAAATAATATAAACTCCTCCTCTCTCGATTATAGAGACCTCAAGTCGACGAAATGAGACATGCATTCAATGACAGTACTACAATTAATGTAAGGTTTTGTGGATGCGAACACTATGCCTTGCGTTATCTCGAAATAGTACGTTTTTGGGCTTAAAAACGCAGGATCCGATAGTTCCGAGGGAACTATCCGGGTCTTGCTGTACGCATAAAAATCTTCTAGATCCAATTTGTCCCGTATCGATCTACAAACCTATCACTGTTCACTTATTGAAGCCTAGAAAAATGTTTGTATCGAATTTATTTTATTTTAGAAAGAAAAACAAAAGTGGAGAATACGATTCGCTAACCCCCCGTGAAATTCTGAATCCAACGGTACCCCATTCATGGTAATTGAGCATGGCAGGAGCTTATATTTGGTACAAAACCGATTTCGAGTCTTACTGTAATAATATATGTACGGAAACGGATACCTAAATGTTAAGAAACTATTTTAATTTTTGAAACATAACAAATATTAAGAAATTTGAGGAAACTGCAGTAAAGAAACCAGAATATATTACACATTGATAATTAAACCGTCCAATTTCTTGGACCGTCACATTCTTAGCTAGTCCCAATAATGTTAGTTCGAAGAAATGTCTGTTGCAGCAATTGTACGACATTCAGCTGAAAAAAACCAATCATCCGAAAAAAATATTTTGAGTACGCTCAAGTCCAAGTTTACTCCAACACATTAATTCGCCAAATTTACTGACCTAATTTTATCCTACATTTTATCCAACTTTTTTTTTCTTAATATTTTCATATTTGCCAATAAGCAGATGTGTTGTAACTGTTGAAGAAATTGGCATTTTAGGCATGAGGAAGGATAGCACCCAGCAGCAGCTCTTCCTGGTCTTGGTTTACTTCCTTAATTAAGGAAATGAGATCTCGCATCCTGCTCCTCTTCAGTCGTCCTCTGATGGGCATGTCAGCTGTGACTATGCCGTTAATAAGTCCGCTGTGATGTCCGTGTGGTTTAAGAAATTGGAAGTAGAGATTACATATGCTTTAGTACCAACAAATTTATCTTATTAGTCATACAATTTTTGGAATTATTGTAGTTTTTATAAGTGTTTTTTTTTTTTTTTTGCAGAATCGTATATTTATGAGGCATATGTCCATATAGATTCGAGTAGGTAAGTGTATGTATTTAGTTTTTGTCTAATTTTCAATTTTGATTTTGGAAAAAAGTGAGTATAGTATTTTCAGTGACTTTTTAAAAGTCTCTCGTTCCATTTTGACATGTAGATCCCATTTCATCCTTTTGTCGAGTATTAGCCCGAGATAACGTGCAATGCCCGTATGAAGAATTCGATTTTCGCCGATCTAACTGATTTATTATATTCTGTATTAAATGCTCTATCCTGGCTATCCTGCTATCATTTAACATTTGATCATTCAAATATAAAAATGTTTAAGAACATTTTCCCCTTTATTCCCAAGGTACAAATATATATATATATATATATATATATATATATATATATATTTTTTTTTTTTTTTTTGTCTGTTTTAATACGTAAAATCCTGGTGTCATCAACGCATATTCTTCATTTTTGTTTAAATCAGAAAATTAAAATATTCTTTAGAGAAAAAAATTAATCAAGTAAATTTGTATAGTGTAATAAGAAAATACGCTTATTAGCATATACCACTAAGGTTGCAATTATATTTTAAACGTAAACACACTCCATTATTTGTAAAATATTTACTATTATTTCAATATGTCTACATTATTTCATTTTATATTTTTGTAAATTTTTCGTTATTTAATGCATGGAAAAATATATGACACTTGACAAATTACAATACCCTCTTTTTCCTAAATCACCAAAACTGAAACTGAATACATATACATACCTATTTAAAACCATATGAACATACTCATTACAGATATACGGTATTGCCAAAAAGACGACTCTATAAAAACTTCAAACTTTCCAATCAAAATTATTACAACTCATAACAAAAGCACCTTGCTACTTGACTAAAAAAAAGCTCTATATACTAACTTTCATCTTCCAACAGTCGACCAACACAAAACGACCCACTATTGACGATTTTATACAAGTTTAAACGGAAATAACAATAGATTAATAAGAGACATGACAACAGCTGGCATACCTCGGAAGATGAGGAAAATACTAAAAAGACGTTGGATGAGAGATCCCCCTCCTTAAGCAACCTAAATAATTGAAACAGGTCAGGAAAGAAGATCTACTGAGTACTATCCTTCCCCATGCCTATGCACAGGTCATTATATCTTGTATTTCAGCACATTATCTGATTTTCGAGACATATTTACAGGTCCAAATAAATATTTAAAGTGAAAGAAAAACTTAATTTTATTTTTTACAATAAGTAAATTTTGAAAAAGTTTAATAGACCGAAAATTCTCCCACAAATTTAAAAGCTTTTTAAGAAGAAACAACTTAATAATTTCTATGTTGTATGGTATTTTCAGATGTTCAGACTGTTGTTTTTGTAATTTTGAATTTTCGAAAATGGGTTATAAAAGCAGAAACCGAAAATAATTAAAATTATTTTTGATGTTAGAAACGATTTTATTTGTGCAGAGTATTTGAAGAAGTATTTATGATCCTTTAATATTTTGTTTATTATTGATATAATGTAAAAATTAAACAATTATCCCACTTATTTTATGATATCAAAAAGAATTTTTGAAACATATTTTCAATATTTAAAAATTAATTTAATAAATAACTTTTCTTTTTTTTTTTTTTTTTTTTTTTTGTCTATCAAAAATATATTTGCGCCTGTCAACTTATTGTTGACAATCAGCAAATGTGATGGCGATATATGATATAATGTCATGACAGGCATGGGGAAGGAAAGTACTCAGCAGTACCTCTTCCCTAACTTGTTCCAATTACTTAGGTTGTCTAAGGAAGGAGATCCCTCATCCAACGCCTTTTTAGTCTCCTGCTCATGTTCTGAGGCATGTCAGCTGTGGCCATGTCTCTTATTAGTTTGTTATTATGTCCATTTAAATTTGTGTAAAATCGTTTATAAAGGTACGTTTTCTTCGGTCAACTGATGGAAAGTGGAGGTCAGTATGTAAATTTTTGTTAAATAAATAAATAACTTAAAATGATTATGAGTCAAATTGTTATCAGTGACTTACCGCCTTCTCGATGGACGATGAACCAAAGCAGAACATTGAGACTTCAATTCCTTGATAGACCAAAAACATCAGAGATTTAAATATGAATAATGGAGTTCTTGTGCTTCCCTGTTAATAATATTTATCTTAATAATAGTTATAAATATTTGTATAATAATATTTTATTATTTAATTTTAAAGTTAAAATAAAAATTACTTACAAACAAAAATTGAAAAACAGCTATAATCAAGACGAAGATTCCCATTCCAAGTATGATAGTTACAAGAGGATTGTATATACTTCTAAGTTCATTAGCGTAACTGAAAATAAATATTTTTATTTTTGGTTTGTTATTGACAAATGATTACATTGGAATTAATAATTACCTTAAGAGTTTCTTGTGATCTTTTATAATATTATAAAGTTCCTTGTATATAGGAGAACGACTGTGATAGAATGTAATCTTGTGAACTTCAGTAGTTTCTATTTTTAAGGTTGCTAAGTGATGTCCGAGTACTGTAAATTGTGCGTAAAGACACATCAGGAGTTGATAAAATAGACTATCGTACACAGCCAGGAGTATACCGTCCCATATGATAAGCATCGTTTCGTAAACGAATATGGCTTCGTAATAAGGATACTTATCTATGGGCAATGGATACCAACCGTGCATTATCTTCATCCTTCCTCCTTTTACAGCGCCCATGTTGCCTGTATGATACAGTATATAGTCAACAGATATCCCTGGTTGAATTATATACATAGCCACGATGCTGGAATTAACGATAAATGCAGCCTTACACAACATATTAGAAGTTCTTGTGATCTTCTTGTAGATGTTCTTCGCTTCATCGCGTTTTTTCTCTGGCAAAGTCAAAAAATCCTTCCGTATCAAGTTGTAAAGCCTACAAACGTTGTCAATCCGGAACCAAAACACCAAAACTTTAGAGCATATCTGCAGAGCAGGCAAGGAATGCAAATTCAAGAACGTAGCTTTCTGCAAGTCGACTTCAATCACGAAATAACTCAGATACTGGCAGAAAATATAAGGAATTGAGAGAAGGAGTGTTAGAAATACTTTGAATTTGATTATTCCGCTTCTCTTCCCCGTGCTTCGGTATCGGTTTATGACACTCCATAAGCCGAAGAACTTGAGGTACTTTATGCTTAGACCATCGAGGATATCTGAATCTGTGATGACGTCTTTACTGTTCATGGCTCCGTGCAGGACTGACGTCCACGCAAGTTGACGTTTTGTAAATATAACCTGGAAGCAGGGTATGTTCTCCTTTATTAATGTTCCAATTACCGTAGGTAGATGAGAATGGTAATAATTGAGCATCAATGAGGTCCTTTTTATTAATTGGGGGTAAATTAATTGTCAGCTCATCCGAATGAGGTGCATATTGAAACGGATCATCAATGGAGAAAAAGACATCTCAACTACAACCTTCTTTGGAGTAATTCTGTAAACAAAATGATTGAACTCACATCATTTTAATATTAAAGAAATATCGTATTTATTTTTACAAATATTCATAATCCTGTGATTATGAAAATGAAATAATATTATAAGCAATAATTATTAAAAAATATTTTTTCCGATGTCCATTCATTTTCATCTAAAGAAATAAAATAACATACTTCATTCTACAGTTCGAATTTATGGTGTCTTACGTCGTGCTTAAGAAATAGGGCATTAGTTCAATATTTTTCATCTTCATTATATAATTTTGACATTTAAGCTAAACTAGACTTTTACATAACAAAATATGTATAAAAAAAATGTAACATTTTATAAAAATTAGAAGTTCTGGTTACCATAGGTTTATATTCAGAGGTTGATCAACTACTTACTTTTTAAAAAAGGAATAATGGTTCCATTTTAGATGAAACGTAGTCCAAAATTACAAGAAATTGATGAAAAGTGATGAACCAAAGGACTATTTCTTAAACACAATGAAAAAAAAAATACAGTTGCATTTTGAAAAAAAAATTAGTTTAAGTAACTTTGGAAAATTTAGTTTTTTGCACAGGATAATGAAAATATGGAATTCACTGAATTTGTAAAAATGTGTTGGTAATTTATTGTAAATAAATAATAGGCAAATACTCTTTTCATTTTGGTAGATTTATTTTTAGTTACTCTATTTATCGAAGAAATAAAAAAAAGATATATAAATAATAATACTAAATAAATGTACACATGGCAACTGATACCGCTTACTTTGTTTTTATTATTTCTTTCATTTATAATATATTATATGAAATATATTCTAATAAATATCGTAAGAAAACGTATTTCATTCATTCATTCAAATACACATTTTTATGTCCTTTGAACTCAGAAGTGACTATTTGATAGTCAACAACAAAATGAAGGAACAGCTCTTTAATACATTTAATTATAAAACAGTAACAAATAAATTGTACGGATTGACAGATAAAAAGATATTGACAGCTAAGATCACAGAAACCACCAAGTGCAAATAATATGTTTTTGATGATTGGAAAAACATTTCATGAAACGTCAAACTAATGATAATAAATAATATAAAAAAAACTACCATCATAAGAAAGTTAAAATTGCTAACAACATCAGTAAAACAAGAACTTCGCTACCATAGAAAAAAAGTTTGTTATCATTATTTTTTTAATGTTAATGTATTCTTTGCCAAACTATTGACAACCAACAGATGTTCTAATGAAAATTATAGAAATGGCATGTCTGACATGGGGAAGGATAGCACTCAGCAATACCTCTTCTCAGACTTGCTCCAATTGCCATGGTTTCTTAAAGAATATCTCTCATCTATGTCCGTATAAGTTAGTCTGATATCTTCTGTAATGTGTTCGAATGCGACCATTAACCACTGACATGTGAAAATTTTTAAAATTCGAAAATTAATACAAAATAATGTTTTTTAGATGCAATGTAGCTTTGGTTAGTCTCAGATGTTTTAGCAATTTATTTATAAATAATTTAGACCAAATTAAAGGTGGTGAGTGACTTTTTTTTTTATTCGAGTACCACACCGAATTTCAAAGACAAACAAAAAAAAATTATTAACTTTTTTAATTTTAATAACTGATTCTCTTATATTTTTAGGTGCTGAATCCATATGTGGTCTCAGTTTTTTTTATTGCTCATATTCTCTTGCGATTTCACTTTGTCTTAAGCTATAATATTTTTCTGGCAATAAAGGGAATATAATGATAATGTCGTTTGTATTGGAAACAAGGTTTTATTTGCATGATACAAGATACGTATATACATCTTTAGGTTTTATTTGTAAATTGGAGTTGGTTTATCGTCCTCCCCCCCCACCTTTCTTCTTAAAGCTTCTGATGTAACTGCTTGTCTCTTTTTCGATATTTTGTTACCTACTTCTAGTGTTCTTCCTGACTCCAATAATCCTTCCCATTACCACCTATATTCTGATGATTTCCAAATTTACCAATCGTTCCAACCTTCTGAGATGCCTGAGCCTACCAAAATGCTACAAGAAGATATCGACTGCATCAACAGATGGGCAGAAATAAATGAGTTTAAACTGAACGCAAAAAAATCGAAGGCTATTCTCATCTGGTCCAGGCATCTCATTAGTTCCTTTCCTTACACTCCTCTAATTTACCTCAATAACTGTCGCATCCATTTTCTCCCAAAATTAAAAAATGTCTTAGTAACCTTTGATCAGAAGCTTTCATGGAATAACTACATTTCACAAATTACCCAAAAATCCATAATTGTCCTTAAAAAAAACTCTTAAGATTCCGTAATTTTACTCCTTAAAAAACTACTCTTTGTAATCTCGTTTTGCCCCATTTCCACTACGGTTGCTTCGTGTGTGGAGGGTTGTCCGAAAGAATGATGATGAAATTGAAGTGACTCGTGAACTGTTTTATAAGATTCATCTTTGGGATTTCCACGCGTTCTTGTGTTTTCTACTGGTACGCCGAGTTGAAGAGGCTCTATCCTACCTCCCGATGACAATTCCTACTACTTGTTTTGCTTTTCTAATTCCCGAGAACCAAATATCCTCCCTACATTCTAGAACTATCGGTTCATATATCCTTTCCCATAAAACTACTTCCTTCAACAAATCCTATGTCACTCGCGCATCTCCTTCTAGAATTCTTTAACTATCATCATACGTCGATCCTCATCTATAAATACTTTCAAACAACTCTTATTCCACCACCTACTTCACATTCAAATTTCTACATCTATATAATATTTACTGGATTATGTAATTACAACTGCTCATCAAAATTTAATCGACAAGTGCTATTTGATTTTTTTTTCATCTATTCTATTTTATTTATTTTTCATACCTGTAAACCATACAGAATGTAATTGTATTACTTTGCATGCTGTATAATTCAATTAACTATATTCTTGCAATTTCAATTGTAATTATTATTCAACTGATAAGAATCTCTTTGTATTTTTCCAAGTCAGACTAATGGGCCAATTTGTTGTAGTGTGTTATTATTTTGGGGGGACGACTTTAGTAACAGAATAAAATTATTTGTTCATTCGTCTCATTCATTCATTGCATTCATACTGCCAGGAAGTTTTTTTTTAACCTAGAACCAACAAATTCAGCCAGGTTAAATTTCTAACCAAACCGTATAGCTCAGTTTGAGTTTACTCAGTTTGACTTAGGTTCTTCATTGTCAACTGTACATTGAAACTCATCATCATAATGTAAATCAGATTGTACATCAGTAAGTAAGTCTAAGATTTCAATATCAAAATTGTCTGGTGGTTTAGAGACGAGTTTATCTGTCTGTACGGTAGGCGGAAGGTTAGGATACCATATTACTATTTTATTTTTTGAGTTGTACTCAGTAACATCAACAGTACAAAAGTAAATATCGTCAGAATGGTTCTTTGACTCCCTCCATGTCATTGGAACTCTAAACCTGAAGGCTTTCGAAAATATCACAACCGACCTCACCCCAAGAACAGTTGTGACAGTCCTAGGAATCGTCAGTTATTAGTGCAAAGGTACACCAAAATATTATGAATTCACTTATATTATACAATATAACAATTTTTTTTTTGTCCTCAATTTTTCATCCGCACCTGTCATGGTAGTGACAATTAGCCGATCAGTATATAAATATAACAAAATAAATCTAGGAACGATATAATCGTTTATAACTAATAATTCATTAACAACTGTGTAGGAATCAACTTTCAGTCTATCACAAATATTTTCTGTTTTATTCTTTAATGCAGTAAAATGATTTAAGGCAGTAGTGTACCCAGACCTTTATCACCAACTGTATATAACAGCAATTATTCAAAGAAATATAATAAAAATGGTTACGTTTGTCTGTTAGGCGGAGTGGCGTAGCTCAGTGGTAAAGTACTGGGCTTGCAATGTTAAAGGTCTCAGGTTCGAATCCCGGCTCATGGCAGAAAAATTATTTATTCTGTTTCATTGGTCGTGGGGTGACCCTGGGTAGTTAGACCCTCCTAGAGCACACCCAGCTATAAAGTCGGTGCCCTTAATTAAAAGAATTAATTAAGGAGAAAAAACTGATGGTTGAGCGTGATCTCGGTCAAATCAGCTCCCTATCTCCGTAATCAGGGTGGACAATCGTAGACCAAGAAACAGCGCTTTCACTAAATAGTACTGAGCACAAGACCCTTCATGAGTTGTAGTGGTACAGGTTTTTTTTTTTTTTTTTTTTTGGCTAATAAGTAATGAAGGACTCTATTGACGTTGCTATGCGGCTGCAATACTGTTTACTAAGTTCAGACTGGCGCATCGTCTTTTTTTTTCATATAAATCTATCAGCTATTCCTTATAGTTTCGCTAATATGAAGATTGTCGCAGCCGTACTCTGGCACTAGTCTCTACTACCTTAGGTGGCACCCAAAATTTATCTTGATCACATAGACCGAATATATGAAAAATATGCTTTGTTTACGAACTCTTATACGTTTCTTTGATTTTATTTACAGCATACTCACCATAAGTGAAACAGAAACTGTTATCAACATTTTTATAACAATGTCTAAACATTCCATTTAGCACATCCACTTAATGATATAATATGAGGTTATGTTGACTGTCGACAAGCATGTACACTGCTTCTAATCCATTTTGAACTGCTTTTTAATGTTTTAAGGTGCATTCAGACATTTCACAAAATAGGGGGAACACAATTGTTTAACTTAAATAACAGCGACATTATTGCTCAACCAAACTATTTACTGTATTTATCTTGATACCAATAGCAGATAGAAAATATCAAAAATGAGAAACCTAAATTCTGGCATAGAAAAATAACCAATTATATATTTGTTTCCCCATAGATTGTGAAATGTTTTAACGCACCTATAGATAGTTATATAAATTTCAATTACAATTATTTATTGTGAATTTAACTGTATCAAAACTACGTATGGCATTTAATTAATATATAAAAAGCAATAAACTTGCAAACAAATATTTATTGTGTAATTTAAGTGATAAAACTTTTGAAGTGTCATGCGCTGTTTTTGAAGGTTTTAAAAAAAACATTAAAACATCGTTTTCTCGTTCAATTTTTTTTTTGCATCGTTGGTTTATGTTTTAAATAATGTGTGGAAATTTATATTTAACTTAAATAAAACAAATAAATGGCCTAACCTTTTTTTAAATTACTTTTGATAAAAGTATTATTAAGAATAAGTTATTATTTAGATTATACAACCTTTGAAAAAAGTAAATAATTTCTTGTAAAAATTAATATTTCATAAAATTAACAACCCAAAACGTTGAATAATGTCATTGGTGCGATTGAGAAAGTGTCTGAAACTGCTGGAGTCTCGATTTTTCCCAACACATAGAGGAGCAATTCTCGTTCGGAGTTCTCATAGATAATTGCAATTAATTTGTAATTTATTTTGTTTTTTATTATTATTTATCATTTTATTTTCTTTATTTGTTTTATTTCTATTTTTGTAAAAATTTAGTGAATAAACATTTTTCTCATTAAAACCATTGTTCATTTTCTGAAAGAACGTTTAATTCCTCAATAAATATTTTTTAAAAACTAATAATAATTGCAAACCAATTTAACAGAAAGAACATTGTCAAATATTTAGGAAATAATGCTTGCTTGCCTATTATTACATTAAACATTACATTAATCTTTAAAAGTAGTAATAAACATAAATCCCTGTTGTTTTTTTTTAAGTATTTTCTTCATAGATCTACTAGTATATAATAATAATAAGCATCAGCTAATGTTCATATATATGATGATTCAAATATATATGATATAAATTCAATATCATTGGAGGTGAGTTTCTGCGCCTTCACTGCTAGATGCGACAGTTTTAGATGGCAATGAAGCTTTGCAGGACTGTATATCCTGTTGCGCCTGAAGTGTAGTAAATCTTAAAAGAAGGCTGCCTGCATACAACGCATACACCCACACCATATGTTTGTGTGTGTGTATATATGTGTATATATATATATATATATATATATATATATATATTTATAGATATATGTGTGTGTAAGTATATATGCCGTATATATTATATTAGATAATTAATAGTAACACATATACAATCAATTTAAAACTCTTCTCTCTCCTAATTGCCAACGAGAAAAATTCATTTTTATCAATAAAAGGTGTAAGTAATATGAGACCATTTTGTGTGTGTGTATTTTAAAAAAAAAATTTCTAGAAAATATGACAGACATTATTTTTTTTAAAATATATTTATCTAAAAGAAACATGTTTTTCTTGCTCTTGCCACTCTTCCTCTAGTGATACAATTTGACCGAAGGCAGTATTTTCATCGAATATAATTTCTACTTTAACTTGTTTTGATTTTCGCGTTATTGGAGTGTTTCTAGGAGCTATTTTAGAAGGGTCATTGAAACTCACATCGATTATTAAAACCTTTCGGGTTCCATAAAACATACTTTGTCATTTAGGATTGGATACACCCCAAATATTAAATAGGTAGGCATTCACGAAAAAAGTACAATATGTCCCGTTAAACCAACAGTATGCATAGGCTTATATTTTTTTTGTTTCTTTTTAGAAGAAAAACAAATTCCTGAATTTTCAATGTTTTGTAAAATGTATTGTTTAAGTTTTGGTTTCGGTGGTCTGAAAAAGCAATAATATGAGGAAATGGTTATACTTGTGCCTTTTTATTTTTAGCTTGTATGTATAATGTTTTTGAATTAAGTAGGAGGTGATTATGGATTCGTAATGCTTTTTTTAACGTTTTGCAAGTCTCAATCTTTTTTTTTTTATTATTCGTCTTACCTAATATTAGTTGTAAAATAAAAACAACATTGAAAATATATTTAACAGTTGGTAAAATACTAATAAAGTATTGCATACAACCTTTTACCTTTGCGATTATCATTCACAAATATGTGAAATATGAAATCAGACCTTGTATAACAATTTATGGTCATCTATTTTTCTATGTTCTATATTTACCGTAATAAGTATGATATATTAAATTTTAACTGATCATTGTACATTTGGGATATAATAAAGAACAAAAAATAGGTTTTTCAGATTAGTTGATAATCCTCTACTCCGTCATTCGAGACATCAAAGTAGCCATAGAATAGGTGAAATGAAGGATCTGAAAAACAAAACAATAACACAATTAATAAATAAGATGGTGGAAAATGATTTTTTTTTCATAGCCCTATTTATTTTTGTCTTTAATCCTTGGATTGTCTTAATAATAGTTCTTTTGCTGCTTAAAAGCATTGTAAGGTTTATTTATCGATTTTTTGTCGTTTCTGAGTATTTCGTTCTCCATCTGTAATATAAAAGGTGATGGGGCTCACCTCAGGCTTGAGTTCACCTTATCCTGTAGAGCTTACAATTAAATTAATAAAACATCTATCCCATGTGATTTGTTGCCAACGTTTTGGAATTTTGGCTGGCTCATGGGTTGTAGTGGTGCAGCTTTTTTTTTCTTTTTCTTTTTTTACGTAAATTTAATATGTAATTCAGTGTAAACCTTTTAATAATGAACTTAAACGACAGATTCAGAATTTCGAAAGAACAAACTACGACAATTAAATTACAAACCTTTCGACTGATGATGGAAACTTATGGAGATAGACCAAAAAACTTGCAAAACGTCGTGTGGTGTCAGAACCTCTCCGAAAAGAAGACAGTTCCTGAGCCGTATCAGGCCTTGAAAAATCTGAGCTTTTTTCCAACTATTATTCTTCTGTTTTTACACCACTTACCGACTTCTCTAACATTAAACACATGAGAAATGTACAAAACACTTTAAGCATTCCATTACCATTGTCATTACCTCCATCTTCCTTTACTATCACTCAAGTTGCAGAGAAAATTAGACAATTGCCTAGAAAGAAAGTAGTGTACCTAGTGTGTACCTAACATTAATATATAATGCAATACTCAGAACGACCACATTTCTCTTGCAGTGGAAATATTCATACATTAAAATAATTCATAAACCTAACAAGAACACCGACTTTCCTTCACCATACATACCCATTAGCTTGCTCCCTATATGTTCTAAAATCTTTAAGAAACTTCTCTACAAGAGATCTCTTGACGTACTGACAAACGAAAGCATAATACCTGAACACCAATTCGGATTCCGTTCAAATCACTCAACCATTCATCAGCTACGTCGAGTGACTACCTACATTGCAGCGGTAATAGAGCATAAATTATATTCAACAGGATCATTTCAAGATGTTGCTCAAGCGTTCGGTAGAATCTGGCATCAGGGACTTCTTTTTAAACTTAACGATGCTCTCTTCAACCTACTAACTTACTCTTCAATCTTTTCTTTCTTATAGATTTTTTTCAGTTTGCCAAGGCATAGAAATTTCTAACATTAAACCGGCTTTAACAGGATATGATATTCCACTCAGTTTCGAAACTCCCTAACCACTTACTCAGACAAAACGACAATCTTAACAACACATCGAAACCCATTACAAGCTTCACAAACTCTACAAGATCACCTAATTAAATTTCATAACCGGTATAAGCTGTTCAAAATTCGACTCAACCCAGACAAATACATCATCACTTTTATTCGTCGACGAAAAACTTGCCCTCCTATTTATTTCGGCAATGTTCTAATCCCTCAGACATACAAATTTCAATATCTTGGACTAACATTTGATAGAAGAATGACATGGGGCCCCCATATCAAGAACAAAACAAAAACACTAAATCTAAAACTACTTCTGCTATATTCACTCATTTTAAGACGTTCGAAATTAGAACTTGAATACATACACTCAGTTACTTAAGTCCATTTGGGCCTATCCCTCACAGATATTCGGGACAGCTAAAAATACTTGCATATGTAAACTACAGAATTTTCCATAGAAAAACTTGAAAGACTAACCAAAGCTCCCTGGGACGTTAGTAACATTACATTACATAAAGAATTACAGATGCCAACAGTTAGCGACTATATACGAACAGGCTACAAAACATTGCACGATAACTTACACGGACACATCAACTCACTAATTCAAGGCATGGCACCTGTAGGAGGCCGCGAGATAGAAAAGGAGACCGCGGAGAATTCCTCTCCCTTAGGCTTACCAACGTCTAATTTCTTATTTTTCTCAACCTTATAAATAAAATAAACCTTTTAAATACATACAATATTCACATGTTATTAGACAACTGACTCAATCCCCATTGGGACATTGATAATAAATACTAATTTAGTATTGCTTTGATTTTGTATGAGACCACATCTGCTAATGGTCAATACTATGACAGGTGTGGCTATCCACCTGTATGAAGAAAGAAAAAAAAATTTTGCTACATATAATAGACGATTAATATCACTAATTTTTTTTTCTTTTGTCTTCAATTCTTCATCCGCACCTGTCATGGTAGTGACAATTAGCAAATTTGTTGTTAGGTAGAAAATGGCATGATAGGCATGACGAAGAATGGAACCCAGCAGAACCTCTTCCCTGGTCTGTTTACATCCTAAAATCAGGAAAGGAGATCGCTCATCCAGCTCCTTTTCAGTCGCCTCCTGATGAACATTTCAGCCGTGGCCATGTCGTTGTTAAGTCCAATTTGATCTCAGTGTAGTTTAAGATGAAATCGGGAGCAGAGAGTACGTATGTGCTGGTCAATGGTTGGTTGTCTTAGGTCGGTATGTAAAGTCTTGTTGTTGGCATACCACGAGGCTGCAGATATTAGTCTTAAAATTTTAGATTGAAAAGATTGTAGTTTTTGTAAATGAGTCTTTTTTGCTGAACCGTAAATCTGTGAGGCGTCTTTTTTGCTAAACCGTAAAGGCGTATGTCCAAATGGGTTTCAGCAGGTAAGTGTATGTATTTAGTTTTTATTTAATTTTCAATTTTGATTAAGAAAAAGTGGGTATAGTATTTTCAGTCGCTTGTTCAAATTCTTTCTTTTCATTTTGACATGTGAGCCCCAGGTCATCCTTCTGTCAAATATTAGTTCGAGGTAGCGTATAGTGTCCGTCTGAGGAATTGGATTGTTGCTGATATAAACTGGTGGGTATGTGTCCCGTCGAAACGTAAATGTTATGTGTTGTGATTTGTTATTATTTAATATAATTTTCCAAAGTGGATACCAATTTTGTAAATTTAATGAGGCTAGTCTGGGGTCATGGTGTTTTGTTAAAAGCGTTGCATCGTCAGCGTAAGTAGCAGTATAGAGTATATTTTAAAGTTATATGAATTGTTCTTTTCTTACAGACATGATGGTTTGGACATTGACCGGGTACATCCTGATGGCGGTGAGGGTTTCTCCCTTCCTAGATCTGGTCATTATCATCTGCGCTGTCTTCCTGAAGTTGATGTCCGCCTTGTACCAGTCACTGTTGTAAATGGCGAACTGCAAGTCCGAGCTCTGTCTGCGAAAACAGAATTAGAAAGAGAGATCGCCAAGTTCAATGGAGTAATTTGTGGACTTTTACGTTTAAATTAAATTAAACTTTTTAAACAGATATCGAATATATACTTATATTTACAAACATATTTAGAAATATTTATTGGCTTACTGCAATCACTCCCAAAAAAAACAAGAGAGCGCAGTAACATAAGCTAATTGCAGCGGATCCCATCCAGCAAATTATAGAGGTTGTGCAACTCTAAAACAACTGAGAGAAGTACGCAATCTCCATAAAAATATTCAAAATCCCCAAAAAGCACACACTAGCGCACCCCCAGGTATAGACGAGTTTCCTTCTCCTCCGCAAATTCAGCAGACAAGTTCAGGTCCTTTAAAACACGATTCCCAAAATCTAGGACCAAAGCTGCGAACCTCTTCTACAAAAGTACCAGGAAATCGCTACATTAGCCAAAGCATCCAGAAATGAATAAGGGCATTACTCAGCCGCCACCACTGACTTACAATCACCCGGCTTCAGCTCAGCTCTTCAACTTAGTTAGTGGATTGAATAATCTCATCCAGCCTCTTTTTAGCCTTCTCCAAGAACTGCCTCACGTTGCACAAACTTTATCCTCGAGTTATAGCTACTAATCGGCTGACTGTGGGCTACATGCCCGTTCTTCTCTGGAACGCAAATAGTATAAACATACCCGATAGCACCCGAAGGAGGCTTAAAAGAAGCTGGATGGATCTTCTCCACTAACTATAAATAATACATAAAATACAGGAAGGACGCCACTGGCCACTCCTCTATTTTCTACTACATTACAAAATGTAGTATACGTTTTGATACTTACGGCAGTCTCAATATATGAAGATCCAAAACAGAACATGGTGACTTCAATCGCTTGATATGTTAAAAACTGGAAAAATTTAAAAATGAACATTGGATTTCCCGTTTTTCCCTAAAATATAAAATAAATAATATTAATATACAAATCATGAAATGACGTTATGTTAAAATTCAAATATCTTGTGATATTATATTGACTAAATAACTATAAAATACAATAGTGTGAAAAACTCTATGAACAACCCCAATTTTAATAAAAATGATAAATATTTCAATTTAAAAGCGTGAAAATGTAAACTGATATAACCTGAAATACACTGTGTTGGTCTTGGTCTTGGTGTTGCGCGCCAAGAGTCTTGCAAGTCTTGCAGTTAGCTTATTGCCATTTAACGTGTTACTTTAGATTTTAAAAAAACGTTACATAATAGGTACACTTAGAAGTTTTATTGACATAAACACAGTAAAGTCCAAAATAATTAAATTAACTTGACAACACATTAAAGGCATTCTCAAGAAAGATATTCTTCTATCTTGGAATGGATGAATTGGTGAGTAAACACAATTTATATAATGTCACCTATTATTTAAATAAAAAATCTGGTAAGTACACTCATGCAACTTTCCTGCCGATTTTAAACTTATTTTTTATTTAAAATATGTTCATTTAAAATAACAATTGGATAAGACTAATTTGCCTGATAATCGATCAGCGAAATCATTAGAGTACGATTTCTTTAATGAACTAAAGCATTATAAATGGACAAGTGTTATATATTATTATAATCAGTGTGTAAAATTCAATACACTTTGATGTTGCTAAAACTGGTCTGATTTAGGGGATTTTTTTTATAGTTTTGTCGGAAATTTAATTATTTTTAAAAATCTCGAAATTTTATAAATTTAAAAAACCACTACATACTATAGAGATATTCCTGTCATTTTTCAGAATGGGGAAACCTAACTAAACTCTGAATGAAACGTTGGAAGAGTTAAATACAAAAGTATGTTACTTCTACAAAGTCTTTACATATTATAACACATATTGTCTAGTATTTGTTGCTATTTTGCCTTAATTTTTATTCACAAAAACGTTGTTTTTACCAGTACATACTAGTTTTTACCTGTATGCAAAGTGACCAAACCTAATTTTGAGTAACACTTCATTGTAGATTTAGTATATACTTTAATTAGCATCATTTTCAATTAACAACAAACCAAGGGACCAATCCATTGTGTTAATATTTTTTTATCCTCTGAATAATGCTACCTTATCATTTATATTTCAATACTTTGTTATCCACTTCAGTTTTTACTCTTTATTGTTACCATCAAGAGCCATTAAGTATAAACTCTTGAAAGCTGAGTTTATCTCTGGAAATGTTTCTAATATTGGAATTCTGCGTTTTTTTGGTAATTGAATTAAACTGTATTTCATCATTTATTTTTCTGTTTAATGTTACTCTTGTTATAGTAAGTGAAGAAATATCATATTTTTGAGCCACATAAAATTATAATTTTATATCAACGTTGGGTTACTATCAGTAAAATTCAAAAAGAAATTGAAGGATCTATTTCTGGTATTCATTATGTCATCAAAAATTTGTTTAAAACAAAAAAAAACTGAAGACTTGAAACGTACAGGTAGGTTAAAAAAGATAGGTCTGTTGTTGAACAATATCTTAAATTATTTCGTTTGCATAACCGCGAAATATCTTGTTGAGAACTACAAGGACCCATGTTTCCTTCCTTTTTCCTCAGAAGGAAACTTCTATCATTGGGCCTTAAAAATTGTCTTTTCAGAAGAAAACCATTTTGTTTCGATCTCTAAATAAGTGAAAATGACGTAAGTTTTCAAAAGAAAAAGAAAATTGGAAAAACGAATAGAACAATTTGAGAAATGAATAAAAATTTGAAATGTGTGATTTCAAAAGGAGGTAGTATGTTCAAGAAGATCTGAATTGGAATTTTCGGATGAACGTTTCCACCAATAATGAAAGTTATTTCGCTTCTACTTCTTAATGATTTGGAGGTGTGTTTTTATATCTGGAGCTGGAGGTCTCTTACGTATGAATGTATAAATAGAGGTAAAACTGGATGCTAAACGTACCACAGCATCCTACCATATCACCTAATACCATATGAGCTTCAGCTGATTGGGCAGAACTTTATTTTTTCAGCAAGATAACAAAATAGTAGTGTTTTAACATTTTCAGAAATAAAAGTAAAGTTAAATAGAAGAAAAAAATATTTTTTTCAATACAGAATGTTAAATTAAATTACCAACAAAAAAAAATCTAACAATAAATTCCAATATTAGAACAATTTTTACAGATGCACTCATTTGTCTAGAATTTATAAAACGGCTCCTGATGTTAATAATAAAGAAAAAAGACTGAAGTAGATGACGAAGTAGTGAAATAAAACCAATAAAGTAATATTATTCAGAGGACAAAAAACACAACGGAATGGTCCCTTGCCTTTTAGTATTTTTTTATTTATTTTTTTAATTTTTATCCTTCTGGCATTACAAACTATGTCGATATTTGGCCATATTCACAAACCCCATATTAAGGACTGTGTACAGCGGACTATTTTCTTTGTATATTTTTTCAGAAAAAATATATACACTTAGGCTAAGTAGTAAATCAGAATATTAGTAAAACTATCTATATTAGAAAGATTAATAAGAAAATTATTTTGGAGAATTTTTAAAAATATTTTTATTAATCTTTATTATCTTGTAAAATGATGTATAAACTACTACGAATATGTATGTACTACTAGGATGTATGTACGTACATCCTCCATATTGCTCTTCAGGCGTAATGGGATATACAGTCCCGCAACACTATAATGTCATCTAAAATTGTCGCAACCAGCGTTGAAGGCGCAAATACTCCCATTTACTGAAACTTCTCATCTTGCCGAACTAAGTTAATACAAAATGTTTATCATTTTACGGTTAGTATAAGCTAAAAAAATTAAAAGTATTATAATATCTAATAACTAAAGCGGTATTAGTTCGCATAACATATTTTTTGTCGTTCGTATTACAGAACAAACTTATATTATTTCAAATTATATTATTTTAATAGAGGTACTGCTGAGTACTTTCCTTCCCCATACCTGTCATGTCCTTATTTCCTGTATCGCCATCACATTTACTGATTTTCAACAATAAGTTGACAGGCGCA
This sequence comes from Nezara viridula, assembly GCA_928085145.1. Taxonomy (NCBI): domain Eukaryota; kingdom Metazoa; phylum Arthropoda; class Insecta; order Hemiptera; family Pentatomidae; genus Nezara; species Nezara viridula. The sequence continues at coordinate 9,820,954 of OV725083.1, read as the reverse complement.
AACACATTTTTATAGACAAAAAGAAATATTATTTTAATGAAAAATATTAAAAATCAAATTTTATGATTTTCGTTAAATTATATAGTTTTTTTTTTGTTTTTTTAATCATTGGTATTTTATTTACTTTTTTTTTTTTTTTATCATTTCAGCATTACAGACTATGAAAATCTTTTGCCACCCTAACAAGCCTGCTCCACCTCTGCCTGTTTGGGGATATTTCTTTCCATTTTACTGCACACAACTCTATTGCATTTTTGTTGATTCTATCTAACCAGCTGCTTTTTGGATTTCCACTTGGTCTTTTGTTTTCTATTGAGGTATTCATTTCTGCTACTTGGCTTACTGTTAATTTAAAATATATAACAAATTTTAAATGTCTGTAGGGTTAAAAAAGTTTAAAATTAAGAAAATAAAAATACTTTTAAATTGAATCATTTATCATTTTTTATAAAAAAAAATTGGTTTGTTCCAAGAATTTTTATATCACTGTATATTAAATAACTAAATTTTTACGGTTTATGGTTCTTGGTGGTCATGGCTTTATATTTTATGGTTCTTACAGAAAATGGTTCTTGAAGCCAAAACCTTTGTTCGAAAATATCTTTGGGTAAGTGTTTATTTATTTAAATTTATACTTACAAACAAAAACTGGAAAACAGCTATAACCAAGACGAAAATTCCCATTCCTAAAATCATAGTAACTAAAGGATTGTACACGCTCCTCAATTCATTTGCATAACTGAAAAAATAAATTTTACTATTTGTCTTCATATTATATAAACATTTTTATAATATACTATTTAATCAATGGTATACAAATTACCCTATATTTACATTATGTGACTTTATCGGGCAATTATACCTTATGAAAATCTTTATTCATAATTATACACAATCACTATTTTTAGACATTGAAGTTTGAAAATGAACATGGAAATGAAAATAATAAACTTAACCATTGGAAGAATTCAATAAATTCCTAGAAGAACATCGTGATTGTAGACTATAAAAACCCAATACCTACATTCTTGTAAATTTTTTATTAGAAACCAAAAATGTTATTAAAAATGTATGATATGAATATTTAGTTCCATATCCTTTATTATAAAGTACAATTAGTTATTTATTTGATTCAAAAATATTTGAAATAGCTCAAATTCATAAATAACTCAACTGAGAAAACTTAGCCCATACGAATTTTATTATATTTTAAAATAGATTTCTTCTCTTGAAAATGGCCTGAGTGATAAAACGTTAACACAGAGAGAATAAAAGGAAGCAGGACTGTTGTGATATGATATGTGTTTTTCTTGTTACTAATAGTGAGGTCCTAATCAACCAAATTGAAATATGTATATACTAAATAAAATCAATTTAATTAAAGTATATTTGCCAATGTTAATCAAATAAATATAAAAAATCACTCCCCAGAAAATATGAATAAGTTATAATATTAATAGTAATAATAAGCTTTATTGACATTAATTAATTTGACAAAAGCCTCTCCCTAACGAGAAATTTTAACGGAGTTGGCTACAGCACAAAAAATATGTTTAAATTATTACTTTTTTAAGTGTTTAAAATAAAACAAAACTGATATGAATTTATTTTATAAAATAACAATGTAAGACGTAAGACAAAACAAAAGCTATATATTAATAAGTTATTAATACACATATCATATACTGTACGCAATAGACGCAGTTGAAGAGCTTCTAGATCTCCTGAAGTCCTTATTTCAGATGATTATGTCCAAAATGTATTAAATCCATTTTTTATAATACACCAAGAAAAAAATAACTCGTTATAAATAAATAATTCGTTATTGGAAATTTGCAATATTCTAACATGATTTTAAAGGAGTCCTCATTTTTTAAAATTGAAATGGGTTGGCAGATTTCAATAAAACCAAATCATTGGAACATAAATATGCGTCAAATTAAACTTTTCAGAAAAATTACGTTTTAGTAACTTACAGAAATTAATGTTTAATTTTTTTTTCCATAAATAGAGGAATTGGTTGAGGTTGGAGATCGTAATGCTTTTAATCAGTGTACGTACAAATAATTTTGTTGATATATTTTTTTTTATATGGTTATTTCTTCTGTTTTTCTATTTTTATTCCATCAATTTATATCTTAATCCCTTATAAATATAGCCCTTATTTGTGATTATTGTAATATTTGATGATTAAAAATATATCTTTTTACAAGGAGTATTTTCAGGATTCCTTACGTAACTACCGCAGTTATCATTTTAAAAAAAAAAAAAGGTTATTATTTTATTTTATTTTTTTAAAGCATCTTTTAAGAAACTAGAAGATTTTACATATTAATTTGATGGTCCATGATCGGAGACAAAATGATTTTTTTTCATATAATTATTGATATAATATTACTTATATATAAAGAATATATACACTTATAAATAAATTAGCTATTAATAAATACCTCAAAAGTCTCTGATGGTCGTTTATTATGTCACGTAATTCTTTGTACATAAATGAATTGTTCTTTTGGTTCCTTGAATATTTTTTACAACTAGGTTCAAATTTTAATGTAGACAAGTGATAGCCAAGAACAGCAAACTGGGCATAGAGGCACATGAGAACTTGATAAAATAAGCAGATATAAGCTGCTAGAAACAATCCTCCCCAAATCATCACAATCATCTCGTAAGCGAAAATAATTTCATAGTAAGGATATTTGTCAATAGGCAAAGGGTACCATCCGCCCATGATCTTCTTCCTTCCAGTGGTGACAGCGTTCATATTTCCTGTATGGTAAAGGATATAATCCACAGAGATTCCAGGATCAATGACAGACAGGACAACTATACTTAGATTAACAAAAAAAGCTGCCTTACACAAAACGTTAGACTTTTTGGCAATATTTTTATAAATCTCATTCGTGACAGATCGTTTACTCTTCGGAATAGAAAGGAAATCTTTTCTTATTAAATCGTAGAGTTTGCTCTGACTGTCCAAACGAAACAAGAACACAAGGATTCTGCAGCACATTTGCAATGCAGGCAAGGTATGCAAATTTAGAAATGTAGCCTTTTGTATATCGACTTTTATCATGAAGTAACTCAGATATTGGCAGAAAATGTAAGGCAAAGCTAGCAGAAATGTTATAAATACTTTGATTTTTATTATCGCGTTTTTCTTCCCGGAGATCCTGCAGTCCTTGATGATACTCCAGATACCGAAGAACTTGAGGTATCCGACACTCAGACCATCGATGATATCGGAGTCTTTGATGATGGATGGGTAGCTCATGGTTCGTTCGCTGCTATCCCTGCACTGATAGTCCTGGGCCTTCTTGATTATCAAATATAAACTGTCAATAAGGACCATCTTGATTAATTGATGTTCCAATTACCGGAAAGATGAGGAGAGCCAATTTATTAATTGTCAATTAATAAATTGTTATCTCATCTCAAGCAGATTGCTATTCAATTAAAGGACGAAAGGACATGTGTGACCTTGAACATGTCATGGTCATGAAGTCTAATATTTTATGTTCATGTTGAATATTTAATCTTTTTAAAAATGCCATAACAACAAACACTTTATATTTTGTAAATCCAGCACAGATTAAAAAAAAAAAAACTTTATTCGTTATTTCTTTAAGATTTTTTCATTTGTCAGTACTCCATTTCTTCGTTAAATCAACATCAAATCGTTTGTTTATCCCTTTTTTTGAAGATATTTTTACGATCTAGATGGGAAAAATAGTTACATCTTTCAGAAATTTCAGGAAAAAAATTATAAATAAAAAGTAAATTTTTTTTCAAATATCTCAAAAACTAAACGTTGCATTTTAGATTGTACCTTCAATAGTTAATTAACAGCAAATCTGCTAATTGTCACTACCATGACAGGTGCGGATGAAGATATAGAGTCAAAAAAAAAAAAAAAAAAAAAATTGTACCTTCAATAGTAATAATTTGAAATATTACTGAATTCCCTACAAAATCATACAAAATTATCATCGAAATTGGATCATTATTAGCAAAGATAGTATATTGTAATTTACCAACATGTTTTAAAATATTCATATTTTAAAATGATTTTCACTTATTCCTCACTTTGAATTGAAAATCAGACAAAAACTAAATACATACACTTACCGACTGAAACCCACATCGAGATACGCCTCACAAATTTATGGTTCTGCAAAAAAAAAAAAACCCACTTACTAAAACTACAGACATTTCAATCCAAAATTTTACGATTTATAACAGTAGCTATTTGGTAAGTTAACAACAAAACTTTACATAACGACTTACGACAACCAACTATCGACCAACACGTACGTGATCTCTACTCCATATTTCATCTTAAACTACACGGACATTATAACGAACTTATTTATTAACAACATGTCCACAGCTAACATGCCTATCAGGAGACGACTAAAGAGAAGCTGGATGAGAGATCTCCTTTCCTGAATTAAGGAAATAAATCAAGACCAGGAAGAAGTGCTTCTGGGTACTATTTTTTTTCCTCATGCCTAAAACGTCAATTTTTTTTATTAGTTATGACACATTTGTTTATCGTCAAGCAGATGACAGGGGTGGATGGAAATATGAAGACAAAAAAGAAATTGTCTATCCGTTGGTGTTCTACAATTACTGTAAAAATAAGGATTGATTCCTCTGTCTTATTATACAATGCATTATTTAAGTTCCTTATTACTTTGATATTTATTCACTGAACAATATTCTATACGAAATATTCATTATTGTTATTTTCATTATTGTGAGTAATCTTTAGACATAAAAAAAAGTTGCATTTCACTCACTGATTTACTAAATGTATCTCAAAAATGAAAATACTTATAAGCCTGTAATTTTAATTGGTATGTTGTGCTTCTTCTTCGTTTTAGTTCTTTCCTCTAGGTGGCTATGTCACATTAAAAATATTAAATTAGTGGTCCTCCTCAGGTTCTGTGGTCTGTGGGTTGGGTCCATATACCCTCCAAATGATGCCAGTTTTGCGGAATATACTCTGTGGTTTGCTCATTTTGGCCACATTGACATAGGGGACTGGATGGTATCTTGAACTTTCTGAAGAGATGTAATTTTAGGCGGTTATGACCATTGCTTAGGTAAAAAATGACAATCTGTTATCTTCAGACTACCTTGAAATAATCGTCATGGGGATTGTGATTTGGATGACTTATTTTCAATCTTTGGCTTATGGCTGCTTTGTTGACGGGAGTTTGTAATGGCTGGTTTGTAAGTAGCGAAAACAAATTTAAATCCTTTTTTTTTTCAACTTCATTTATTCACCCACACCTATCATAAGCAATGACAGTTAGCGGGTCTGCTGTCGGTAAGTGTACAGGTAGTGGCTTGATCGGCGTGATGGAGAGGAGTGCCCAGCGGCATCCCTTCCTGTCTTGATTATAGCATTTTTTTAAGTGAGGAAATCTCTCATCCAGCTCCTTTTGAACCTCCTAAGTGTGTTTTCGGGCAAATTATATCATAGCCATACTTTGTATAAGTGTGTTGGTATATCTATGTAAGTTATTGTGAATTCGCCGTATGTGATCGTTAACTGTTGGCATTTGAAGGTCTTTATGTAATATAATGTTTGTGACGTACCATGGAGTTTTAGTTATGGTCCTGAAAGTTTTGGACTGAAATGTTTGTAGTTTTCGTATGTGGGTCGTTTTGGCTGTCTAGTAAATTTGTGAAGCTTAGGTCTATAAAGGTTTAAATAGATAATTGTAAGCGTTCAGTTTTTGTTTTAAGTTTGTTTTAATTTAATCTTGAGCTTCTTGGGAGAAGTGAGTATAACAGTCGTAGTCTGAGGTTCAAATTATTTAAATCCTAAAAATAAAAACTGTTCTTCTCGAAATAACTCGTCTCTTATTGTTTATTGATTTGAAAGCTAATAAAATTATATAAATTTGATCTGTATTAGCAAGAATATAGCGTATTTGAATTAATTATAGTTACTCTTATCATTAAAACAAACATAAAGCAAGAAAATAGACATGAGGCGATTATGTTATAAATGGAGAAATCCAAACAACAAAGCCATGAGTATCCAGCATACAAGCGAAATGTTGGCAAGTTAACTTTTCGCTTGTACCTTGGAGATTAGTGGCTTTGTTGTTTGGATTTTTCCATTTCTATCATAGTTAATCTTATCATCAATTTAAGGATGTTATCAGGATAAATTGAACTGAAATTGCAAAAAAGAAATATTTGTGAGTAAAGCTGAGGGTAAATAAGAGTATATAAGACGATCCTGCAACCAGTTCTTATATATGTAATTGAGTGCAAGACAATCACACTCAACGAAGAGGGGCGATTGAACAGGTGGGAAAGAAAAATTCTTCATATAATTTATGGCCCTACCAAAGAAGTAAATATTTAGCGTATGGAGACAAATGACGAACCGAAGAAGCTATTAAGAGGATTTAAAGTCCCTGACCTCATATCCACCATAAATAGAGGAAGGGTAAGATGTTTGGGCCACGTAGAAGGAAAAGAGGTAGGCCTAGACTTCTTTGGCGGAAATACGTAGAGAATGATCTAAGAAGCCTTGGTGTAGGCAGATAAAGAAGAGCGGAAGAAGACAGGCCGATTTGGAGGAAGATAGTAGAGCAGCTCAAGGTTCGGAAAGGACCCATAGATAGCGCCATTGGAGATGATGATGAATGCTAAGTAAATAATACTTACCAATAAAATAATTCTCTGTAAGAGGATATATTAAAAAAAATAAGTTACCCACATTAGTTTCTCTCTTAGGAAAGCCTCATGTCCACCCATAACGATTGCCAATAATCCAGTGCCTTCAAAGAACTATGTACGGTACCTTGGACTCTACTTAGACAAAAGGCTTACTTGGAACATACATACGAAATTAAAAAGACAAGAACTTACTAGACGATATAGCCAACTTTCACATCTTCTGGACTACAGATCTTCACTTAACTTACGAAACAAGCGACTTATCTACAACGCCTTACTGAGACCAATATGGACATATGGAGCAGAACTTTGGGGTTCAGCAAAACAAACACACATAAACAAAATAAAAACAGCACAATCAAAAATTTTACGAAAAATTGTTAACGCCCCTTGGTACATTTCAAACACTACTATACATAACGACTTAAACACCCCAACAGTAAAATCCTACATCCACGACAAATACACTACATATCATTCTTCAACCCAAAATCACTCCAATCCTCTGGTTCTTTCTATCTCCTGCTCCCTGTTACCTGAGCAACGAAGATTAAGAAGAAAATGGCCAAGAGACCTACTTTATCAATAAAAAAATCAAGCAATTACACCAAGACAATAAAAATACAACAAATTTGCTAGATTCGCAGCTGCGCAGGTGCAAATTACATAAAATAAAATAAATAATAATAAAAAAAAGTTTGAACATTTTTTAACTATTAATCACCTTAATCTACTCGTTCTATTACTTTCTGTTTACCCGTCTACATATAATGAAATTTCATCTATTCATAAGAAACAACGTGGTAAGTCGATAAATGCTCCTTAATATTTATGTTTATATAGAAATATCGAAAAAATCCAAATATTTTGTCTGTATCAGCTTTAACAGCTGTTTTCTATAGAAGAAAAAAAATTGCTCTAAAAAAAAGTACAAAAGGAAATTTTCCAACGTATATGGAACTTTTTTCTAGACATATTTGTTTTCTCACATCCCATCTAATCATCTATTGAATATAACGTTCCTCTACTGTTTTTATATAACATCCCGTCTCCTTGTTTTTTCTTTTTCCATATGATCTTGTTTTTATTTGTTTTTTGTCCTGTTGATTCCATAGTTGGCAAAACGTTAGTAGATTAACTGTTAACCTGTAAGTTAATAGCTCGGAAAAGAATTTTTTAAAAATCGAAATAGTTTTTGTTAGTATTCATTTAATATAAAACATATTGTGTTAATAGAAAAAATATTTTTTCTGTGAAATGATTCTACGGTTTTATGAATCATCTTTGGTCTTTATTAATATTTTGGTAATGTACAAGGAGAGGGTTGAGAAAATTGGAAATTACATATCAATATTTTTGTATTTTATTGTAGAAATCCAAAATCGGTTTAATAAAAAAATTGTAGTTTTTTAATATTTTTTTTAACCAAATGTTCTTACCTACATCCTTTTTTGTCATTCTTTCTTTATTCCGACTGCAATCGCGAATCTATGAGATTCATCAGATTTATAGGAGCCGAACATTAGAGTTTAGAGTCTTATTAAACCGATAACAACTATCTGGTATGACTAGATGGCAACACCTATCGGTTTATGTCATTGATAATAAGTAAATAAGATTGAGAAAATTACATTTTTTTTTTTCAATTTCAAATATGGTCATCCATACCAGAGCTCATCAATCCATTACTTGTTCTTGGATGCCTCAAGAATTTCTCTCCAGCTTTCCCTGTCATGAGCAGCCATCCACCAGTTCCTGACTCCCTATAATTCTGGCACTTATTCCAATTATCCATCTTAATCTTCCCACTTTTTATTTTCCACCCGGCTCCATGCTTTGGAGTTTAAGTCTCGTCAGTCTGTACAACGTGGCCCGCCCATCTCAACCTTGCTATTCATATATATTTCACCACATCCGACTCTTTGTATAAGTTGGGCACTTCATGGTTACGTCTAATTCTCCATTCATCGTTCCCTTTCACTGAGCGAAATATCTTCGGAAGGATTTTTCTTTCGGAAACAAACATTTTTCACTCACTGGCCTTCGTCAATATCCATTTGTAACACCTTTATGTCAAAACCATTAGTATGAGTACTTTGTACAGAAGTTTAGATGATCATACCAGTGATAGGCTTTTCATATACTTCAGGAGAACATCATAACATCTGGCGTTTGTACATTTTATAACAGTTTTCATTTTTACTATCATTTTTTGTTTATCTACTATAATTACTTTTTTTTTCTCACTAAACCTATCAGCTAAATATTTTATGGATAAGGCGCTCATGCCCTAGATTTTTTGCGCTTATAACATCAAAACAACGAATCAACCAACATCTGTTTGCGTCCCATTCTGATTCTTGTCATTATGCGCAGTCACTAATAATACTAAATATTTGAACCTTTGAAATTTTTCGAAGTGTTAATAACCAACTTAGTACAGTTGGACCAGTTTGACGGCTGTCAGTTGTCATATACTTGGTTTCAACTCTGGGTTTCAAACCAAGCATGTGGCTCATCAATGAACAGGGCATGTTAACAGCACAGAAGGTTTTCAAGTACTGGGTACTGAGTATTTCAAAACCTTCATTGCTAATAACATCCCCATCCCCTTAAGATCACATACTTTGGTTGAAACGTCGGCAACAATTAAAATCTTAAAATTACTGACTATTTACCATCCAAATGTAATATAATATTATATATATATATATATATATATATATATATATATATATATATATATATATATATATTAAATATTATAAGAACGATGGGAGATATAATTATATATATATACATATATATATGAATACTTGGCGATAATAATATATGATATCAATCAAAATTTGACTTTCGCTCGTTTAATATGGATAAACAATTCTCACTAGGTCCTTTCCAGCAAAGATCGAGGCTTTTTTTTTCACAAAGTATTTGACCACCTCTATCTACTTTCGGACACATTCAGCCACTTTCGGAATTCTATCTACAGTGTGATCCTGTGATCATTTACCTAACCACCATATTTGAGTGAGCATACGGCTTTCTTTCTATGAATTTATAAATTATCTTATAAAGATCATTTTATATTATTTTTTTTCTCTTCAAGTCTTGATCCGCACCTGTCATTAAATTGACGATAAGCATATGTGTTATTTATTTATGTTTAAGAAAAATAAGTTTTCTTATTTTTTTTTGTTTTTTCAAAAATTAGTTTTTGTATACATATTTGAATAATAAGTATCAACGATTCCTATGCAATGATCTAAATATTAAAGCAGTTGTGAACAAATAAGTTTTATTTAACTAATATTTATAAAACGTATGTGCTGCAAATAAATAATTTATTAATTCGTTATTTTAAAAATATTAAAATTTTATAGCAAATATAGAAATAATTTCTATTAATACCGTTCAATAATTTCTCTTTGACAGAAAAAAATAAATAAAAATATTAACCATAAAAATTGTAATATAACTATTTTGATATTCAGCGTATTAGATAACATAAAAGTTATATTTAAAGCTGATTAATAAGAATATATAAAGATCGCTCTTTCATCGTTAACTTTCGGGCGGTCTAATTTTAAAATTCCATCTACAGTACGATCATGTGATCTAGGCCGCGTTTTCCTCAAGTAGCCCATCTTTATAGATATATTTTTTTTGATAAATATGAGTATACAAATAAAAATATATACACGCATATGAGACATTAACTTTTTTTTTAAAATTGATTTTTCACTCACACCTATCGGAAGTACGACAAACCGCGATTGTGATTTTCAGTAGAAGAAAGGAATAAGTCGTTGGAAGGCGTGAGGGAGAATAGTTTCCAGCTTTATTCTTCATTTTAATATTTTAGTTAGTGGAGAAGATCTCTCGTCCAGCTTCTTTTGAGCCTCCTACGGGTGTTATCGAGTATGTTGGTTGTGGCTATGCCTTGAATCAGTGGGTTGGTGTATCCATGTAAGTTATTGTAAAATCTTTTATAATTTGTGCTATGTGGTCGTTAAATGTTGACATATGTTTGTCTATACAACATTACTTTATGTAAAGTAATGTTACTCACGTACCAAGGAGCCGTGGTTATAGTCTTGAAAATTTTTGATTGAAAAGTTTGTAGTTTACGTACGTGAGTCTTTTTCGTTGTCCCGTATATCTGTGAAGCACTGGTCCAGATGGGATTAACTAAGTAAGTGTATGTATTCAATTTCTATCTAAGTTTTAATTTCGAACGTCTTGAAAGGAGTGAATGTAATAGTCGTAGCCTTAGTTTTAGAGATTTTTTTTTTTTGACCTTGTGGGCACCATGTCATTCTTCAGTAAAATGTCTGTCCAAGATCGAAAATTGAATTTTATCTGTCTGAGAAATGTGAACATTTTCGAGGTGAATAGATGGGCAAGTTTCAGGTCGAAGGCTAAAAGGAATATCTTGTGATTTGTCTTGTTTTTTCCAATTTTCGAGAGTTTACACCAGTCGTGAATTTATTTTAGAAAATTCATTATTTTATTAAATAGTAAAGTCATGCTTTAATATTACTGTAGTAATCTGTAATGTTGTTTCAAATAAACTGTTCTATTCAATATGAAAAACAGGTACAGAAAAAAGAAAAGAAAGGAAGCATATATTCTATGAAAATAATACAAAAGAAATTTCATATTTTCAGAAAATAATACACATTTATCATTAAAATATTAAGATAATTCACATTTTCCTTAATAATTCCTAAAGTAGTTCTCAAAAGACTGCAAAGTACTTATATATTTTATTCTGTCATTCTGGACAGCAGGGCAGCGACTGAGTATGTGAACTGCAGCATCTGAAATTAAAAAAAAAAAAAACTTACATATAATAAAAACTACATTCTGTGTACATAAGAATGTGTATTATGTAAGTGTTTATTTTAAAAAAATATACAAGATGATTAACTAAGATTTTTTTTATTATACTAAAAGTTGCTTATATTATCACGTTCTACTATTAATTTTTAACTAAAACTTATAATCTGTAAATTAAATCACTATTTAAAATAATACGGTTTTCACCAAACAAATTTGATAAAATAATTTATTAACCCAAAGTTCATAGCATAAAATAACCTGTAATAGGTTGTAAATATTTAGTTGGGCCTGTTGTTATATATAAAACACTAGGTTATAGGATCTTCGTAAACATTTAATTTACCAAAATGACAAATTAAAAATATGTTCACCTCTTACAAGTATGTTTTAATTGTAAAAATGTATCCATATTGCTTAAGAATGAATATGGATATTATTAGTTTTGTATTATTTATTTTCTCTAGTATTATTCTGTTAATTTCATCATAAAATACATTGAAAAGTAACACAAATAAAATTTGATTTGTCCTTGGAAAATTTTGTTTTCAGTATTTTTTCAATAGTGGCATTTACATTATAGTAAACTATATGTGAGAAAAATCAAAAGAATCAAAGTGACAAAACAAAGTTTTGATCGAAGTATAAAGTTAAATCTCTCTAGTAATTATTATAATAATATTACAGTGTTGTAAATCTTTCAGTATTTCTAAAGCCACACTTATAGTTTAAACAAACTTTTACCAAATTAAAAAATTTGAATTATTTTTAGAATTATAAGTTGCTCAAATAACCTTTTACAAACAACTAATATATTCATAATGGTAATTTATGATATTTCCAAGATTAGGCCCAGTGTCGGTTTTAGGAGTTTGTTTTTTGTAAATATAAACTGGATAGCAGGATGGTAAGAAAACGTTATTTACGTTTAGTTGCAGTCAGATTTATCATGATTTAGTTTGTTTATGATTCTTCAATTCTCAAACTAAGACAGATACTAAATACATATTCATACTAAATTAAGCCCATGAACACTTACTCATCAGAAAACCTTCCATTCAAAATTATTACGATTCATAAAAAAAAGTACTTCGGTACGTGAATAACAAAGCTCTATACACTGACATCCACCCACCAATTTATAATCAATGATTTTATTAAAATTAAAACGAAAATAACATCAGTTTAATACTTGACATTTTAATTAATACTTGACAGTTAATATGATATGAGACAAAGAGACTAAAAAGGCGCTGGATGAGAGATCTCCTTTCGTAAACTAACAAACAAATTTAATGAAGGTAGAAAAGAACTGATACTGCGTAATGCTCTTCCTCGTGCCTCTCATATGTCTTTCGTCAATATACTGCAAATATGAAAGCAAATGTCTAAAGATATTTTTTTTTGTCTTCATATTTTTAGCCACACCTGTGGCTGACCTTGACAATAATCAGATGTGCTGTAACTAATACAAAAAATTGACAGTTTAGGCATGAGGAAAAAAAGCACCCAGCAGCTCTTCTTCCTTCTCTTAATTTATTTCCTTAATTTAAGAAAGGAGATCTCTCATCCAGCTCCTCTTTATTCGTCTCCTGATAGGCATGTCGGCTGTGGCCATGTCGATATTAAGTCCGTTTTGATGTCCGTGTAGTTTAAGATGGAATCTGGACTAGAGATCGCGTATGTGTTGGTCGATAGTTGGTTGTCGTAAGTCATTATGTAAAGTTTTGTTGTTTACGTACCAAGGAGCTCCTGTTATAAGTCGTAAATTTTTGGATATTTAAAAAACAAAAATTATATACTTAAAAAAAAAAAAACATACCGCCATTAAGGTCTCTACGTTGACCGGATACATCCTGATAGCAGTAAGAGTGAGTCCTTTCCTGGCTCTCATCATTACCATCTGCGCCGCCTTCCTGAACTTTATATCAGCCTTGTACCAGTCGCTGCTGTAGATGGCGAACTGCAAGTCAGAGCTCTGTCTGTGAAACGAAAATTAGAAAGGTATCTTGCAAAGTTGAAACATGAAGTTTATAGATCTACAGTTGGTAGTAATTACTAATAATAATTAATCAAATAATTGAATTTTACTAACAATTTGTATTTTACACATCTTCATAGAGTGGATATTATATACCAAAAATAATTAAGAAACGCATAGGTTTGATTAAAAAAATAAATTCAATCCTGCAAAGCTCACTTGAAAAAACCTAGTCAAATTATTTTATTTGTTCTTCTGTTATTTTATTAAACCTTCTGTCTATTTTTGAACAGAACTGTATATTGAAGCTATATAAAATTTTATTAATTTGTGAACTTGGCTGTATAAAGTTAATTGGAAAGAAATAACCTAAGATAAGCAGAGATGGAAAAGTTTGCTTAAGAAGCCAAAAGATCTACAAGGTTTGTAAAGCCAATAGGAAAAAAAAAGAATATAGGTATGTATATATATATATATATATATATATATATATATATGAATATTTTGTAAAACAAATTGTAATTTGTTCAATAATTTAATTATTAATTGTTCACGTCGTAAAGCTTTAGGCGAGTAGAAATTTATTATGTATTTAGTAAATTCATCAAATGAGTATTTTTTTTAACTATTAAAAAGAACTACTACTTGTTTAAATTACCTGGAGAATGCTCCATATTCATATGAGAGGGGACTGCCATCATGAATGCTTTATATCTTATAAGAGAATCTAAAAAGAACTACTGGGTAGTTGTGACGGACTCATACAGTGTTTTAAATGCCATCGATAACCCATATCCTAATTTTATAATTAGAGAAGTACTTAACATTTGGTGTGAGACTAAAAATGAAGGAATATCAGTTGTTTTGGTATGGGTACCAGCTCATTGCGGAATTTTAGGGAATGAAAAAGCTTATCATGCAGCCATTTAGCAAGAAGAGGAGGAGAAGAAGAGGCAGTGACTAGATTGAAATATATCACTTTAGAACACTGGGTATACTAAACAAAAAAAAACGGAAGTGTTGGAAAAAAATTGGAAAATCATAGAGTGTAAGCTGAAAGAAGTGAATCTATTTGCGATAAATGGCTCATTAGCACCAGAAGTTCCAGGCGTGAAAAAATTATACTGTACCAGTTCACTCATAGCTATCTTTTAAGAGGTCTAGAATCTCATACTTGCAAAATATGTAATAATACATCTCAAACTGTGAAACACCTTCTGGTAGAATGTTCCCAATTCAAAATCCACAGAAAAAAAATAGATCTAGGAAAAACACTAAACGATATTCTATAAGACAAAGAAGAGCGAGTCTCTACCGTATTTAATTTTTTAAAGATTGCAAATTACTATAATAGAATAAAAATTATAGGAAACTCCAATGAACTTTTAGGGTAGAGGCGAGTAAAATGAAAAAGCTTATCATGCAGCCATTTAGCAAGAAGAGGAGGAGAAGAAGAGGCAGTGACTAGATTGAAATATATCACTTTAGAAGACTGGGTATACTAAACAAAAAAAAACTGGCAGAGTGGGAAAAAGTTTGGAAAATCAAAGAGTGTAAGCTGAAAGAAGCGAAATCTAATTGCGATAAATGGCTCACTAGCACCAGAAGTTATCTTTAAAGAGGTCTAGACGCTACTACTTGCGAAAAATACAATAATACTCCTCAAACTGTGCAACGCCTTCTGGTAGAATGTTCCCAATTTGGAAGCCACAGAAAAAAAATAGATTTAGGAAAAACACTAAAACATATTCTACAAGATAATGAAGAGCTCGCTCTGTCGTGTTTAAATTTTTAAAGATTATAAATTACTATAACAGAATATAAATTATAGTAAACGCCAATGACCCTTTAGGGTAGAGACGAGAAAAAGAGAAAAAAAATATATGTTACAATTAATCATACAAATGGATGTTCCGTTCCTATTCTTTTTAGACGAGAATATGTAGTATCCTTCAAATAATAAATACAATTATATAATATTAAACATAAAACAAAAGTTAGAAGAAGGATATATATTAGGGTGGATCAAAAGAGTTTTTTACCAGACAACTTTCAAATAACATTCGAAAATTCCCTTATTAAGTCCATAAAAACACAACAAAATTTCGTTGTTTTATATTTTTATCTTAAAGTTCCACTAGAGGCTTAATAAAAATAAGATTTTTTATCAACAAAATTAAATTTTACTTTAAAACTTTTTTATAAAGTTTATGCTTTAAATGTACACTTTCATTATTAAAAATAAATTAGTTATTATTTTTATTTCTCTTAAAATTTGAATCCGCGACTATCATAATAAATTGTGTCCGTGTATTAAAATATAAAGTCGGAAGTAAAGTGTACTTATGTATAGGTGCATAGTTGGATGTCGTAAATCGGAATGTATAGTTTTGTTGTTGAAGTACCAGGCAAGCTGCAGTTATTTCTCTTAAAATTTTAGATTAAGACGATTGTAGTTTTCGTGTGTCTCTTCTTCTGAACCGTAAAACTGTGAGACATATGTCCAGCTGGGGTTGTATACATTTAGTTTTGGTCTGATTTTACGTAAGTATAGTATTTTCAGTCCCTTGATTCAAGTCTTTCTTTTCATTTCTAACCCAAAGTCATCGCTCAGACGAACATTAGTCCAAATTTTTATCGCCGATAAACTGCAGATCACAAAGTGTAAATGTTATATATTGTGATTTGTCATGTTTTAATATAATTTTTCAAAATGAGTGCGAATCATATAAATTTATGAAGTGATTTTTTCTATTGCAAATTAAACAATATATATTTTTTTCATGAATAAACTATTATAGAAATTTTCCATATTTTTGTTTATTATTTATTTTTAGTCCATATTTTATTATCCATAAAACTGAAAACAATCTGTAGTAGACGAAATTTTATTCTCTTTAGGTTTCCTCTAATTAAAAGTTTTACTGTATATCATTACTATTATGAAGGTAATTTAAAAACTTACCGCTGTTTCAACAAATGAAGAACCAAAACAGAACATGCAAGCTTCTGTTCCTTGATAAGCAAGGAACTGCAGAGATTTAAATATGAACATTGGGTAACCCGTGCTTCCCTAATAAATAAATAAAGATTTTATTTATATTTATATATTTTATTTAGTGTATATATATTATGGATTCAATACTTACAAATAAAAACTGAAAAACAGAAATGATCAATACAAGTAAACCCATCCCAAGAATCATTGTTACTAAAGGGTTGTAAACACTTCTCAGTTCATTGGCGTAATCTAGAAGTTTCTGATGTTCTTTTATTATTCCATATAGTTCTTTGTACATTTTAGAGTCGGCTTTTTTGTCTTCTATTAATTTTTTGATATCACTACGTTCTGGTCCAATCTTTAAAGTAGACAGATGATATCCGAGCACGGAAAATTGGGCATAAAGGCACATCAAAACTTGAAAAAACAGGCAGACATAACTACCCAAAAAAATTCCTCCTAATAAAAGGATCACAGATTCGTAGACGAATATAGCTTCAAAATAAGGAGACTCGGACATTGGGAAAGGATACCATCCTCCCAGGATCTTCTTCCTTCCGGTTTTCACCGCATCCATGTCTCCTGTATGGTAGAGGATGTAGTCAACTGGTAAACTAGGGCATACTATTGAAAAAGTCACAATAGTAGCGTTAATAAAAAAAGCTGTATTGCAGAAAATATTTGATTTTAAAGAAATATTTTTATAAATTTCTTTCGCAATAGCTTTTTTACGAAGAGGTATATTCAGAAAGTCCTTTCTCACTAAATTGTACAACCTGCATAGACTCTCTATACGAAACCAGAACACGAGCATCTTACAAAACATTTGAACACCTGTGACCGAATGCAGATTCAAAAAAGTCGCCTTCTGTATATCCACATCGATGTGGAAGTAACTCAAATATTGAAACAAAATGTACGGCAATACAAGTAGGGAAGTTATTGCTAACTCCAATTTTATTATTGCGTTCTTCTTCCCTGTTGTCCTGTAGTCGTTGATGACACTCCATAACCCGAAGATCTTGAGATATCTCACGCTTAGACCATCGACCAAATCCGAGTCATCTATAGCTTGGTATGTCATGACTCCAAGGATCCCTCAGCTCGACTGAAGACTCTCCTGGAATATGACTACTTTATATAAACTAGCCTCAGCTACTTTATTGCTTTATTAATCTACCAATCAGCAATCCCTAATGAGAATGGTAATAATTTATTGTTGTTGAGGTTCTCCCAATTAATCTCAATTGGTTAATTACTGTTTTGTCTAAGGAAGAAGTTCGGTTTTATTCATGTTTAGGAGGAAACGAATAATACGACATAGGAATCGTTAAATAAACTTTACGAAATTCAACTATTTAAAACACAAATACTGTAAGTTATACCAAATAATGTTGCATTTTCTGAAATAATTTTTGACACCAAAGCCCAATGATTAATGCCCGTAAAAATTTTCTTACAAATTGAGTAGTGTAATTCATCTTTGGTAAGAAGAAAAAAATGTGCTATCATCCTTCTTTTTTTTAATAATTTGAAAACGAGATTCTTTATTTTAAATTACAAATATGTTCACTAAATTTTGGAAATTCAAAAATTAAAATCCATAATACTTTAACCGACGTAGATACAGCCATCTCAATTATATGATTTTGCTAAAAAGATCCTTCTAAAAAACATCCAATTTTACAATAAAAATATTAAGACTGATATCAAAACTGTATTTATATATAGGCCACGATACAGACTCCTTTTTCGTTCTTAAATTATTAAAATCCGCCTATAACTTTTTGAATGGTTTCATCTTATCGTAACTTTCAACTTCTTTATTTTCGAATTTCTCATTACTGGATCATTTACTTATTCAATTTATTAATTTAATGACGCACTAAAAACACATAAGTTTCAATCTGCTTTCCAGTTGAATCCTAAGATAATTTGACCAATGTGCATGTGCATCAAAGATAATGCGCATCAATGTGCAACCGTTGGAGGGGAGAGGCACCTCTGATACCCGCAAAATCAATGCTATGGTAAACCGTATAGCTGAACTTAATAATTGCTAGTTTAAATTATTTTAATGGTATCGTAAAGTATTTTTACTGCATGTGTTGATTTTACAGATTGTGCTGATTAAAATAAAAAAAAAATATATTAAGTTGATAATATATTAAGTTAACTTACAATATATATATATATATATATATATATAGAGAAAGAGAGAGAGAGAGAGAGAGAGAGAGAGAGAGAGAGAGAGTGTAAGGCTGTATTATCTCACCATATTTCTTTATTTTATATTGGCTTCGTTTCAGCTACGATGCCACTTTCAAGCCATATTACTCTCTAATCCACTAAATGTGCTTAAGGCTTCTTTGAATGACTTCCAAATCTTCTGAATCCTTGATATATTTAACCTCTCATTGGTCATGTATAAATTCATTTATGTTTTTTGTTTTAGGTGATATTATGTTTAAATGAGTCGATTAGAAAGTGGTATGGCTTGAAAATGGCATCATAGCCGAACTGTAGCCAATGTCAAAATAAGTATAGTGAAATAATACAGCCATACTCTATATAACATAATTTTAATTTTTTTCCTTTGACGCGGTTCAGAGAGTGGCGCAGGAATCTTTTGGAGTCCTGCTTTTCCTTCTATGGTTGGAGAGGGAAGCCTGGCTTGGGGTTCCCCGCCTTATTGTGTATATTGTATATAGGTATGAGGACTGTGTTTTTTTGTTTTTAATTTACTTATATTTAGGTTATTTTATTTTTTTATTGTACATGGTTTTTTATTATTATTTAGTCATTATTTTACTTTTGTTAAATTTATATTATCTGTATATATGGTGTGAATGTATTCATATATCACTATAATTACTGTCCACGTGACAGATTGTTATATTTATAAGTAAATGAAAAAAAAATCAACTACAACAAAAAACATGCATAAATAAGAAATCTCTTTTTTTTGCCTTATTTTAACAAGACGT
The DNA here is from genome assembly GCA_928085145.1 of Nezara viridula. Lineage (NCBI taxonomy): Eukaryota > Metazoa > Arthropoda > Insecta > Hemiptera > Pentatomidae > Nezara > Nezara viridula. The sequence goes on along the minus strand of OV725083.1, from coordinate 9,801,432 downwards.
AAATTTTAAAACTATCGTTGAAGAAATTTCCGAGGTTTAACCCTCCTCTATAAATTGTGAAAATGGCTATACAAACATAAACGTTGGGTCGTATGACCTCTTACGCCATAAATGCAATCTTTGTACCAGAAAAAAAAATATTAGTGTTCAGTTTCTTTTTTTTGAACGTTAAAGAAATGATATTACAGAATATATAATACAGACCTAAGGCATTTGAATGATTAAAAAATCATCAGTCTTTTTAATCAATCTCTTCTTCTAAAAACTATTCTATTCATGAAAAATCTGCAGAAAGGCTGTGCGATCAAAGAAAAAACTAATTTACATTAAATAATTAATGTATAAATAAAGTTTTTAATGGTATGAAAGCATTTACTGCTGCAATGTCGAGAATACCGAACCTCAGAGGCACTAGCGGATCCAGACTTTAATTTTGGGGGGGCTTCAGCCCGAAACCTTTTTTTTCATAAAAATGACGATAATTACTTTGGAAAAACAGAAAGAAACTAACTACCTATATGAAATGGTGTTTAAGTTATTCCTTAAGTACTTTTAAATGTAGTTACACGAACAATAATACTTTAAGAGGTATTTTTAAATTTTTTTTCCTATAAAACATGGTTATATTTTTCCATGTTGGGGGGCTTCAGCCCGAAATCCTCGCCCGTAGATCCGCCCGTGCTCAGAGGCTATTTTTGTGATTTTTTCATGACAAAGCTTGTCTAAAACATCTACAACTCCATTGTCATCTTATAAAATTCGTTCATTTCCTGTTTTTCAGGTAGTTTATTTTCATTCTTTGTAGAGTACACTGGAGAGGTTAAATGGAAATATTTATTTCTTTTGGGGAGAGGGGTGGTGAGAGAGGGGTACGAATGCATCAGTATATTATCGTGGTAGGGACAGAAGCTATAGATATCAGTGGTTGTGGAATCTAAGTTTTATTTTTTCTTAGAGTTCTAAGTCATTTTTTTTAAAGTTTTTTTTAGAGTTCCTCAGTTTCCTCTAAAGATGCGAACTAATTGTCGGAAGTTACATTTGTATTGCTTTCTTTCAACGAATCATTAAAGTGTAAAGTACATTTTGAAGGTAATCGTGGTTCATCTTTGTTCTTATTCCCCAAGTCTTCGAAAATGTCGGGTATCTATAATGCCAAACTTCACAAACAACAAAAATTTTCGGGTAACACTTCGCCATTGGAAACCCATCATTCAATATTTTTTCTCTCCAAAAAATTCAAGATATTGTATGGAAATTAAATGTAACATAAAGAATAATTTAATTTTCGCATTTCAAAGTTTTTTTACTGTTTTAAAAATATTAACATTACCCACCTTATTCAACTTTACTGGATGAAGTTGACAGTCACAAAGATATAAAACAATGAAACCATTGGTCTCACCCATTTCAAATAAATCTTAATCTGTATCACGATTTGATAGCATATCTCATTTCTTTCATCACTTAATTCCCCATCAGATTGATCCATAGACGCCGACTTATGAAAATTATTGTCAGGGAGGGGTTGGCGAACAATAACATCATGAGGTTGGAGGAGTCTGGGAGGGGGGCGATATTGTTTGAGATATATCCTGTTTGCTTATATGCAATATATAATATATTTGAATTATTCTGTTGTTTCAAGACCTTCCTGATGTCAAAAAAGTGTTAAGTCACACCAGATACTTTAAAGGAAGGAGATAGTCCGGGTTTGTGGTCATAAATAGACTAAAATAGTGACAAAACTATATTATTTCAAGCCAACGTTTCGACCCGACTTTGCAGGTCTTTTTCAGGGCTAGAACGGACAACATACAAAAGAATATAGAAAATTGTGGAAGTTGGATAATATTTAGATAAATGTTATAAACAAGATGAATAAACTTATTGAAATTATGAACAGTAAGTACGTTGATATATTAAGAACAATAAACTGTATAAACAGAGTAAACTAACTAACAAGATCCTAAACTGAAAAACAAATAATCAACACAATAAAGTAAATACAAATAAAAGAATATAAATAGAGACTTACAGGTGTGTTCATCAAGGAGTTTAAGTTGAAACTGGAAAAATTTGGGTAAAGCACCCTTGAGGAAATTTGCTGACCTGATTGGAGAGTGGTGAGGGGGCAAGTAGTAAAAGCAAAACAAAAATTATAGTATCTAAAATTTGAAGATATTGATGGATAAAAGAAAAAATACGATATCTATGAAGTAATAAATTATAAATATATACATATACATATAAAATAGAATTAAGAAGTTATAGGTATATGTATAGAGGATTATATATGTATATTCCTCGCTGAACACACCAGTAAGTCTCTATTTTTATTCTTTTATTTGTATTTATTTTATTGTATTAATTTCCTTTCTTCACATCCCTTTATGTTCATTATTTCATATTATTTATCCTTCTTTTCCAATCTCTCCTTGAGATCTGTAGGAATATATTCATAATTGCATATGTTATACCATAAAAATAGTTACCATTTATTTACTTCAGTTTAGGATCTTGTTACATAGTTTACTCTGTTTATACAGTTTATTGTTCTTAATATTTCAATGTACTTACTGTTTATAATTTCAATAAGTTTATTTACCTTGTTTATAGTTTGTATCTAAATATTATGTTAATTCCACAATTTTCTATATCAATCTAGATATCTGCAGACTTATACATCGAATATGTCGAGGAATTTATTTAAAACTCCTCTACATATTCGGTTAAACTCTACTAATAATATGCAACGAGATATTCAGAGACGGATGTTTTCAGCTAATAGATGCTAGTATAGACTAAGGGGCATTTTAAAAGCAATTCTCTCCAAGTCCACTAAGATACGTATGTATAAGACCCTGATTAGGCCTGTCCTCACCTATTCATCTGAGTGCTGGACGATGACGAAAGAACTAGAATCAGCTCTGTTGGGCGTCAAAAGCAAGATTCTAAGAAGAATTATGAGGCCTGAGTGTATCAACGGTGTATGGAGATCGAGGAAAAACTCTGAGCTTATGAATCACTACAATTGCCTTGATATCATCAATTTAATAAAGGCTGGACGTCTAAAATGGGTAGAGCATATTGCATGCATGAATACTAATGAAGTCCCGGAATTGCTCCTAGAAGAAAAAATATTTAGACGCAGAAGAGTTGGAAGACCTCGCTTGAAATGGGTGGATTGCGTAGCACTAATTCTCAGCAACTGTTGGGAATAAGAAATTGGAAAGCAGCAGCGCAGAACAGAGAAGACTATTAGCTCCGACTGGGGGAAGCCTTGATTCTGATGAGTTGTATTACTATCGAAGAAGAATCTTAATGTCTACTAAAATACTTCATTTATTATTATTATCTCTTTATTTTCCACATATACAATGGTGTTTAAGTTATGTAATAGTTGGGGACCTATTAGGTCAGCCAAAAATTACATTTGTATATTTTCTTAATTATTTGATATTTGTGAACTTCCTGACTATACTTGCTGTTCCCAACAACACCGCTTGTTGCATTCTTTCGATCGTCTGAGATGGTAGTTCTAGTTGTCGCAGAGAAGATACAGTTTCTTCCGATATCAGTCCGTTGCACGAGATTACAATTGGCAGAATTCGGGTTTCCTTTAAATGATATAATTGTTTGATCTCTTCAGCCAATTCTACGTAGTTTCTCTTTTTTTCCGCTACTACCTTGTGTAGGTTATCATCAGAAGGAACTCCAATCTCTATGATAAACGCAGATTGCTTACCTTTATCTATTATAAGAATGTCTGGTCTATTGTGGGGGATGGTGTGATCCGTCAGGATCGGTTGATCCCAGAACACCTTGACATTGCGCATGGAGTTAATTGGTTCTGGATGGTATTTATAATACGGGCAATACTTATCGACGAGTTCCATTTTCTGAGCCATAGCTTGATGCACTACCTTAGCTGCATTGTTGTGTCCCTGCAAGTATTCCTTACCCGCAAGTATTGTGCATCCCGATATTATATGTTGGATTGATTCAACTGCCTTTTTGCATAAGCGACATAAGTCATCGATGGCCTCTCCACATATATGTTTTCTGTATGCTTTTGTGGCTATTACCTGTTCTTGAATAGCAAACAAGAATCCTTCTGTTTCCGGAAAGATACTTCCACTCTTCTGTCATGTCAATGACGCCTCAGCGTCCACTCCTACATCCATTAATGAGTGATAAAATCGTCCGTGTAAAGGTTTTTTTTTCCATATTTCTGATCGAGTGCCATCATCTGCTTCACTAATCGGGATTCCAGGGCTTCGTAAATTCAAAGCTGTATAATCTATATCTAATGATGCGATAGTTGAAAGGATATTGGAAGTATGGTTTATAATGTAGTCGCGAAGATTATTTTCTTCCTTTCGGCATAAATTCAAGAGGCTGATTAGACCACGCCCTCCCGATTTCCTATTATTATTATTATTGTTATTATTATTATTATATAATATACTGATAGTATAATATTATACTAGACAAAGTAGCAGTGAATATAGTCACCTGGTGTTTACTCTTCATGGCATAAGTGGCGTATTGGGTTTTCTACAGTTCTACGGAGATGCTGATGATACCTCGAAAAGATTCTGATACTGACAGCTGACAGTCGAAGAGGCAACGCACATCACACAAGTTTCACTTACCGCTCAACTTAGAACAAACAATGTTGGGTCATTTCAAAATTATGGAATTTCTTTCGTAAAAGAGCTAACCCTAAACCTTACACCTAACCTATAATTCATCGAGGCCATTAAAATAATATCGATATATCGACGGCAGCTCTATTAGTTCTTAACTTTTTATTTTTTTCCATTCTAAAGTTTACTAAAATGGAGTTACGAGTTTTTCATTTCCTACCACCGATAGGTCAAAAGTTGTCACACTAATTGTAAAAACGTAGAAAATCGATGATATGAAGTGGCACTTAGCCAATTTTCAGGAAAAGGTTGATATAACATCCCAGGTATATATCTACCTTAATTACGTAATATCAGTTCTCTACAACTTTTCATTTTTGAGCTAGGCTGTTCACACGCAGACCATTTCATATAATTCTTTATTGGTCCTTATTATATTATATTATAAAGAAAAAGAAATGGCCTTAATTTCTCACAAAGAAGGATGATTGAATCTTGCGAAATAATAACACATATCCAGTTCCGTTTTGCCAGTTCTGCTGTTGAAGAAAGATGCCAAGCCTGTCTTAATGCTCAAGGAAATCACTTTGAACATTATTTAATATGAATGTTAATGTTTACATTTAATTAATAAAGTAGTTGGAACAAATAAATAGCTTTTATTTATTTCATATAACGTAAATAATTCTAAACGAAAATCTTTAGGTATGAATATCTCCTAAACAAAGCGTTTGAGAACATATCTTCAAAGGAAATGTTTTTCTTGTTTTGAGATTCTTAGTTCATTTTTGCAGTTTGGCCACTTAACCATGAAAAACCTTGTATACTACTATATTATACAATATAAGAGCACTCTTTGCAATTATTCATACAAAAGATTATAAACAGTACTCACCTCAGGATAATCTTCCCTGGGAAGACCCAAGGTTGGGGGGAAGGAGATTAGCCTAACCACTAATGTCCCGAGGACAGGGCGTCTAGCACTTGGTCAATCACACGTCTGAAGTACAGCAGATTCAGCGAAATTTAACTCGGATGTAGACAATCTTCACAATATCTACTTGGAGCGGTTAAGGATACACGAATAGGAATTTAGAACATTAAAACATTGACTGGAAAAGAGGTCGAGCTGGTGGAAAAATGATAAAGTACAATATATAAATTCTTGGCATAGGTGAAGTATGGAAGAAAGGCAGAGGCGAAATGAGGTTAGCCAGAAATTACTCTTTAATTTATACTAGAGGGACTTTTCCCAATGAAAAGGGTAGCCCTAGTGATGTTGACAAATATTTTTGATAGTTTGAAGCACTGGCGATCAATTTCTCCATGAACTTTCGTAGCAGATTTTAAGATTTCCATTGGTGATGTGTCCATAGTTCAGGTGTATGCACCCACTTAAGATGGCAGTGTCATGGACCAGGAGGCAGTTTACCGGATTTATAAAGAACTATAGACAAAGTTAAGGGAAAAGGAAGATCTGTAATCGTGAGTGGAGACTTTAATGCCAGAATGGGAAATGATGTTGGACCAGGATATGGTGTTCTTTGGCTGCATGGCGTTGAGAATGTGAAGAACAACAAAAGACAGTTTTCCCGGGACGGAGGGTGGACGGAGGAATAACACCAGAGTTAAAAGTCCCTCTGGCACCGAGACGCGAACTTGTAATTATTTAATCACATTAACATCTGTTCATCTGGTCGCTGGGCAACGACAGTGTTGTGTACACCTTTAGTCCGATCGGTCGCCAAGCCCTCTCGTCCCACCGAACCGCTGCTTTTGAAAGATCTTTTATTATTCGATCCTCACTACTATGCAATTCTATCTCTTCCTATACCATCTCTCTACTACCCTCTCCACCTTTAAATCCCGCCAGTTCCGTTGGAGTGGTCAGTTCCACTTTAAACTCAAGTATCGAATTTTCCTTTCCAGACATATATATCTCTGGAATACATATATACATAACATATATACATATCTTATATACATAACATATATATACATATATACATATATACATATATACATATCTTTCCAGATATACATATATATATATATATATATATATATATATATGTATATATATATATATATATATATATATATATATATATATATATATATATATATATATATAATGGTCTTTCAAATTTCAAAATCTTGAGGTTTCTGAAACGATATCTGAGTCATCAATGACTTATTACTTCATGACTCCTGAACTTTAAAGTATTGATGTCCTGCACTCAAGAATTGTGAATATCTTATATAAACAATCTTAAATGGCGCTAGAAGTTTATTAATGTTCCAACCAGAAATCCTTGATAAGTGTCTTAATAATTTATTGTTGTTCAGGTCCCTTTAATTGATTGGGTTTGGTTAATTAAAAATTTTCTCAAAGGATCATATACAAATAATTGATACGAAATTAATTAATTGATGATTATGACGAATTATTTAAAAAGCTTTTCCAATTTTCTTTTTTATTGATGAGTAAAAGGGACATTCTATGTTAATGTTATTTTCCCTTTCGTCCCTTACACTGTATAAATTAGTATTTCGCTGTGGCTTATTTTTATTATATTATTTCTCTGGTCATTTTTATTGTATTATTCCTCTGGCCATTTCGAACAGGGTTCTCTTTTATTTCTACTTTGAAATCTCTTCATTTCGAAACCTAAATTTTTAAATGAGGCTTTAAATTGACACAATGTTAGAGATCCTCAAAATGTATAACAAATTACAGTGAGATTTTACTTCTGGTCCACTCAATGAATGATTATAGAAGGAATTGGCCGAGACAGAATTTTTGACTTTGGGACATTGTTTGGACTAGTAAGGAGGTTAACATACTAAAAGTCCCCACTACTAGGTGGGAAGCAAGATGTAGAGGAGGAGCGCCTAGAAGATAAATTATTTCGGGTTTTCGCTTAAATAAGGAAAACTATCCATCTCATCGATGTTCTATACATAATATGTTCAAAGATGTTCTATGCATAATTAAAGCTGATAAAATTGGCAATATTATTGATTATATAGCTATTTTCCCGAAGTTGCTTAGTTTTCGAGTTATCGTTCTCAACTATCGCTAATTTGGAAAAAAAATTAAAGCCTCATGTTTTTTACTCTATTTGACTAGCTTACTCTTGATTACTTCATTATACGAGTAAGTCATGGGGAAGAAAGTTTTTATTAATTACATTTTCTTCAAGAATATATATATATTATTTTACTAGTTTATCTCCAACGATTCAAAAAATAGATCAATTATAGCTGTATATGTGCATTCCGAGAATGTGCAGGAAAAAATAATTTTTTAATTTACTCTATTGTATTGTTCTATAGTATAGAGTACTACAGTTCCTATATATTATAGAATTGCAGCAATAATAACGGATATTATATTTTTATTTTTCAAATTCTTGGAATTTACATATAAAGTTATTGAACCGTTGAAGATTAATCAAATAAGTAATATATATTCTTGAAGAAAATTTAATTACTATAATTTTTTTCCTAACAAACTAAGAAAGATAACGAAAAAAAAAAATCAATGATATTGAAAATTTTATCATTTTTAATTATGTATAGAACTTCTTTGTCTATAAGATGAATAGTTTTCCTAATATATGCGAAATCCCGAAAAAAGTGACCTTCTCGGCGCCCCTCTCCCACAACTGGCTCGTCACCTAGGAGTAGGGACTTCAAGTATGTTTAACTCTTTATTAGTCCAAAGAATGCCCAAAGTCAAAAATTGGGTCTCCGTCATTTCCTTCTATAATCATTCATTCACTGGACTATTCCTAATTTTCATTTATTTTTTATACAACTAATATGATATTTTATAAAATTCTGTACCGCTACAACCCATGAAGGATATTATGTTCAGTACGTTTGTAAAGAAGTACTGCTTCTTGATCAATGGTTGTACAAGGAAGTAATTTGAATTTTTTTTTTTGTTATCCTTCCCTATATAACCTTATAGGCTATACGGGTTTTCTTGGCCCGTAGGAGGGAATTAAAATCCCCTCCGGCACCGAGACGCGAACTCGTACTTTTAAATCTTTCATAACTTCGGTTATCTTGGGTCGGGGTGGCGGAATGGGCTTACGTGTGTGCACAGCACCGCGAGTTGCCCGGCAACCAGAATCATTTCAAAAAATGAGTTATAATTCAAAATTATGTTTTTACGTGATGCCAAGACTGAAAGTCGTGAAGAGAAAAAGCGATAAAAAAAATAAATAATAATAATAACGATTGTTTTAAACATTTAAACTAAAATATCTCATTACCAATGATTTTGAATAAATATTTCAAAATTGATTTCTCAAAAGGCATATCAAAGTCTTTAGTTATTATTTGATGTCAAATGATCCAAACGAAAGCACAACGGAATATGGAACAACAAACAACGGAGTTGTTAGATATTTAGTAAATCCACTTCAATCAAAAGTATTCATTACATATTTTAGTTATCATAAAGCTATTGTTTCTTATTTAGCGTATGATACAAATTACAATCAGTCAGGGCAAAGTTTAGCAGATTAATTTAAAAACAATTATAATTTTATATATTGTAAATGTTATTTCTTTGTGAATATATAAAAAAATATATTTATATTCCATATTATTAATCCAGCCTTGTTGATATTTTTGCTTCTATAGATTTAAGTAATGAGTACATAGATCTTCAGTACACACCGTAGTTTTTTCAGAACCGTAAATCTGTGAGAATTTATTCTAAACTGGTTGTAGTATGAATTTTATAAGCTTTAATCTCATTTTCCTAAATGTAAACAATTTTCGTAAATGTTGTAAGTGATTTACAAAAGTTCTAGGGTCTAGAGATATTGTTAAAAATAATTTATCGCCTGCGTAGGTTTCATTTAAAGTTAATTATTTATTATTACATTATTAAATCAAAAGAATAAAATCTATACTTCTTTTTATTAATTATTATAAATTTTTACTACGCTTAGTATTGTTTTTAATAAGTGTTTTTGTTATGATTACTTTTGTGTGTACATTTTTAATAACATATCCTTCAATAATAATTTATATTTTTTGGTTTATTATTTTCAATAATGAAACATTTTGATCGACCAAAAAATTAAAAAGCATAACCCCGTCTCAAAATTTGAGGTTTCACGTTTCAAGACTCGTAGAATTCGAAAAACGAATAAAAATTTTTTTGTCCGTAAGCCGTACGCCGTACGCCGTCCGCGCATTTTCTCCTAAACTACTGGACCTTTTTTTTTTTTCAAATTTTGATATAAAATCAGAGGTTACCCGAGGATGATCCTCCTTCATCGACATTACTCTCCGCCTTTAAATTTCAAAATGGCGGCCGAAAAACCTGTGTTGCTATAGACTGTAGCTCCTAAACGAATGTACAGATTTCAATGAAACTTCGCTAACGTCATTTTCTCGACGCCCATTAAATTTATCTATATAACATACTTCAACGAAAACAAGGTGGAAAGAAAGTTACGAGGGATGGTAAATTTAAATTCCGAATAGCTCAAAAAGTTTACACTTTCTTGTCGATATTTTGGTTTTTTTTAAATTTTACGAAATTTCCTGAAAAACAAAAAAAAAATCGTTAAAATTGGACAATTAGAAGCAAAGATATGGTCTCCGGTTTTTTTTATGTGTTCTACTCCAAATGTGATATCCTTGGTTTGGTTTTTAAATCTTAAATGTGTTACTGAACTAATGCTATTTTTTTTTTTAGCATATTACTAATGATTAAAGAAAAACAGTTTCGTCCAATAATTGGAATCCCCTTTTGTTTTTTTTCTTTGTAACTCGGAATGTAATGTTACTTTAGATGTATAATCGTTTGGAGATAATAAACCATTGTGTAATAATTTGCAGCGTTTTTTTTATATTGATCCAGCTGATATATAAGAAAAAGAATTTTATTTTATCTGCGGTAATATTTTAATAAAATAGTTGTATTTCGGCATCTAAAGTATAATGGTAAGATAAACAATGTTTATAGTTCTTAAATATGTGTGAAAATAATAGATATATGGAATAATTCAAAAATAAATAAAATAACATGTATTCTTGCAGGAATGGGTATTATCACATTTTTTTCATGAACTTAGCCATATCTTACAATAAAAGAAACTGGAATCAATATATTAGTTCAGTCACACGGCCGCAGAATGTGATCTAATATATGTGTAGAATAATCGATACCAATATAATATATATTCATTTAATATATTTTTTCGTATGTCCAGAAAACAGTATTTAAATCAATTTGATACGCTTAATTCAAAAGAAAATAAATAACACTCCCATTACATTTTTTTTTTTATTCTACTCAATTCTAGAATTTTTCTGAATATTCTCCTGTTGAAAATTTAATTACATCGAAATAAGTAAAATTTATTTTTAAAATCGGTACATCAATGTGGCATATATTTATTATAATTTATAATAATATTAAAAAGTTTAATACCTTGAATCATGTACTAATTTTTTTGAAAAGAACGATATTATTTTAGTCTCTAAATCCTCTGAAACTGTTCAACTAATTGAAAATAGCCAAGTATAATAATCTTAAATTTATTAATGACAATATTTATCAGAAAACCTATATCAAGCTTATTAAATATAACTCCATACTGTCATTTTTTATAACGATTTTGTCTTTTGTGCGATAATTCTTAAACGTATATTTAATTCTTGAGAATAGTTTTCATTTAATTCGTAAGCAGCTTGACTACTATCATTTAATTATTGTATCTATTATAAAATATTAAAGATTCTAGGTATCATACCAATTATCATTCGTTAAATATTTTCGTTTTCTTTTAGTAGTCCGATTACGTTAGCATAGTTTTAAATATGATGAGAGATATTAAAAAAAGGGAAAAAGATATATATATATATATATATATATATATATATATATATATATATATATATATATATATATAAATCAAGTATAATTAAGTGCTGTCCAAAATGGATTGATGAATATGCTGTATATCGAGCAATCCTATATAGTAGGGCAGCGCTACTTTAAATAAAGTATTTCTCTCTCTGTTCTAACTAAATTTTTAAAATAATTTAGCTAAAGATGTAAACCGTACGGTTCATACATTCATCAAGATATTTTGTAAAGAATAAGTAATAGAAGTAAAGTAGGTCTGTAAACCGCTGCTCCTGAAGGTGCCCCTTCATTTATAAAATCTACAAACTTGCTTTGTTGTACAGCAATGCGCTACTGTATCTACACCTCATTGAAGGCGCAATGCTTTCAACATCACACATGGATAAATAAATCAACAAATATGCGTGTATATTTATTATTTTGTTCATTTCTTTAAATTTTAAGAAATATGATTTATGTTGTGGATCCATTAGTGTTAAGAAGAGTTTGTGGTTTCAATTATATGTTTTACAAATCTCTGCCCATCATACCTCAATGAAACATTATCCAATAACTACCATTATTTTATTGTGTATTGTAATAACTTATTGTATAATATTATAGCGCATTTTCAGAAATGCTAGTTTAAGTATAAAAATTGACATATAAGAAATGAATTTTATGTTAAACTAATAATATAATAAAATTCAAATATTTTATTTTTCAATATGTGACATATAAAATGTTACAATATTAATTACTTCTATTTTTGTTAATATTACTACATTGTATTGTTATGACATAGGGCCCACATGTCAAAATGAAAAGATCCTTAATAGACGACTCAAACTATTTTAGTCACTTATTTCCAAATCTTCAAAACTAGAACTGGGACAGAAACTAAATACACATTCTTCTATGAACATACTTCCCACAGATATAAGGTATCGCTGAAAATACTCACTTACAAAAACTTTTCAATCAAAAATATTACGATTCTACTATAACTAACTATAGCACCTTAGTACCTGAGTACAAAATTGTACATACTGACTTCCAGCTTCACATATAAGGACACTTTTCCAACGGCAACATACTAACATAGTAATAAGAGATATGGCTTCAGCTGATGAAAAGGCGTTGGATGACAGACCTCCTTTATTAACAAATCACTGCAATTGAATCAAGATATACTAATGGGTGCTAACACTTTTCACTTTTTTTTTATTATATTTTTAATGTGTATTTTCTTTTCTTTTACAAGTAGGTATTTTATATATTTGTTATTTTTATTGTATATATTTTTACTCACATGTTTTCTTCTTATTTCTTTTTTCTCAATTTTTATATAGCAGTAGGAATGTACACATAGAGAATTGATACCAGTGGCAGATTCTATTATTATTCTTCCAATAAAAATAAGATAATAATATTTAAAATATGACAAATTAAGCATTATTCAGAGAAAGAAATTTTGAAAATTCTATATGTAAGCCGCGTTAAGAGACCTCAATAAGGTTCATACCTAGATGGTTTCAAATAGCATTTAATTTTACACTGATAGATTTAAATCAAAATAGTTTGAGCCGTTTTTGAGAAAATCGTAAAAACGTGTGAAAAGATACAAAGTGGCACTTCCGGTGTAATTTAGCCTCAGTGGACCTCAAAATCTGTATTTCCGTTGAAAACTCAGATTTGAAAATTTTCACAAATTTTTCACTGCGAAAATTTTCGCAATACTTTATTATTAACTTTATTTCTTATTAAGATGTTTTCGCAATACTGCTATGTATTAAATTTATAGGTAAGTGAAAGTAAAAACACATAATTTATTCGATTGATTTGCTAATATATTTTCAAATATATCTGTATGTAAAAAAAAAAATCTAATATATAAATTCAGTTTTCCTCTTCTATTCCTGATAATCCTTTGAGGTGTCTGAAAAGAAGATAGTTTCGGGATCTTCTAATATAGAAATATAATTGGATTGTTACCAATAGGTAGTTTCTTTTTATATTGTACATGTCATGGTACTTATTTCATATTTACTTGTTGTATTTATCATTTGATAGAGTTATAAATTTCAATAATAAAAAAATATTTTGGTATATAGTATTACATTGTATTATTCGTTTTACAATAATTATGTTAATTATCTTTTCTTTTTTTTTTCTTCCCCTCCAAAATGTTTATTGAAACAATTTACATATATAGTATACATAAAAACAGGTTAGGTGTGTGTGTGTGTGTGTGTGTGTGTGTGTGTGTGTGTGTGTGTGTATTTTATTCTTAACATTGACTGACGTTTATGATCACTACCTCCTATGAAACCAATAGATTTTTAACTAGATGTTATGATTATAATAGTTGCAATTTGGTATATATTGGTTAGAAAGTTTTATAAACAAAAAACGTGTTGTTCTTTTAAATAGTATAATTTAAAACTTATCATGTCTCAGCAAATAATTGGACAATAAATATATTTTATCCTCATTTCTGCATGCACAACTGTCATAAAAGTTAATGACAATAATAAATGTGATGATAAAATGATTTAGTTGTATGATTCTGAAAAGGAGGTCTCACATCCAGCTTCTTTTTACTCGCATCCTAATAGGCATGTCAGTCCAAAGTCATATTGTAAATCTTTTGTTTTGTGTAGCTTATTTTGAAAACGGGAATCAAAAGTGCATATGCATTAGTCAATAGTTTATTTTTATATTTTTATGTTGCTAGTTTTATTGTTTACAAACAAAGAACTTCTGTTATTTTTTATTTTAAATTTCTTTATTGAATTTTATTACGTTTTGTCACAATTAAGGACACTAGTAATAGTGATACAGGAGTTCATTCACACTCTAGTACAATAAATAAACATAAATTAAATGCAATAAATACTAAAATTAAATATATACACGTATGAACAAAAAATGAACTTAAACTAATCACGATAAAAAATTAAATAGAGGTATAATTATATAAAATATTTATAAACATTCATTCAGGGGAACTGTGAGCCATGTCTTTCCCTCAAATGTGGAAAGGAAAAGCAAGACTTAAGGAGATTCCAGTGCCTCTCTCTCAGCGGTGTCACTGGTGGAAGCTGAGCAAAGGCACTATTCCGCTATTAATCATAAAATTTTGTATAACATTCTGTAAAGTGTATATACAAATTAGTTTAAGTATATATATAATTAAGTATTTAATTTCTGTCTGATATATATTGATGATTAGAAAACAGAGAGTAAAGTAAATTCAATCGTTTTGTTTGGAGTATTTCTTTTAATTATAAGGTTCGGCTAATAATGAATATTAAGGCGAGACAATAACAGAACATACTATTAAAATAAAGGAAATAGTGTGAATCAGAACAATATTACAATTTTTTTTATTATTTTGTTATTTCTTTGTTCGAAAAATTGTTCTTATTTTATAAGATAATATTATTTAACACAGGTTTCTCTGCAAATCATTTGGCAATATTTTTTTTAACCCTCATTTTATGTAAATGCATCTACCACACATGCGAATGATAATCAACAAATGCGTTGATTAAAAGATTTAGCCTTTTGAGAAGGTCATACATCCAGCTTCTTTTTATTCACATCCTAAAGGGCATGTAAGCCCAAGATTGTTTACATTGTTTATATGTAGCTTGTTTTGAAAATATAATTAAAGAATACGTATGTATTGCTTAATAATTGGTTTTTATATGTTGGCAATTGTTTTATTTACCTACCATGGACTTCTTAGTCCTAAAATTTTCGATTAATTTATACGAAAATACCTATTAAATTTAATGAACAAAAAAATAAAATAAATCATCAAACATATATACAATAAATGAAAATGACAAAAAAAATATTCCTTTATATCAAAAAATAATATAATAAGATTTCTCTGGTAAAAATTGTTAAATAAAAAGAAGCAATGAAAATTAATTTTAATAAAAATGAAAATTATATCTGATATTTAAATACACATAAATTTACTGGATTATTTGTTTAATGATAAATATTGCAATCTGTCTCAATAAAGGACATTTATAATAGAGTTCTGAGAGCTCATTCACACTATATTTACAAATTAAAAAAAAAATAAGGTAATTTCAAAATAATATAAAGCTAAATAAGAACAAAATAAAATATCATAGTGAAGGAAGAAAATATAAATAATAGTAATAATAGAACAAAAATAAATGAATATAATAGAATTAAAATTGCATATAAATAATTTTATTAACTAAAAAAATTATCCCAAAAAAATGTTCAGGTAATTAACGAATATTTTTTTTTGTCCTTCAAATTTTTTCTTTTTTTTTGTAATCAATAAAATCAATAGAATAAAATTTTTTGTTCTTAATCACTTAAACATCATATTATATAGTTTCTTTATTTTTTTCTTAGATTAATAATCATTATAAAAAATACAATTAAAAAATCCTAAATTCCCAACTGCAAATAGTTAAAATAAAAAAAGTGTGCTAAATATTTCTCTTTTTTTTTCTGTACATAATGCCTTTCATGACATTATTTTTCCAACGACCTTACATTCACTGGTTGTCATTACCACTATGACAGGTGTGAATAAAAAAAATTAAACCAAAAAAAAAAAATTCTTACTATAAAGAAATTTACATATATGTATTTATAATACTGTGTTTTTTTTAATTAGGTCTGTATTTATACACACTTACATATGTACAAATAAATATATTAAGATTTGTGTTAGTCATAGAGTTATTGTTGTGACTGAATCGCTAAGCAACCGTGTTCTCCCAGCGAGGTTATTGATTAGTCTAGCAATATTATTTCTTATGCTACCGAGTGCAAGTTTCATTAGTACCTTGTTTTATCTGAGTCAATTTATATGCTCCACGCTAATTGGATATTTGAATAATTAAACCAATTACCTTCCATTTGAGAATAATCGATAATCATTGGTGCTTTATTACCCCTCATTCAATATGCAGTAACAACAACGTCTTCTAGTCTAATAAAAAAAATCAGGTATAAGTTCGAATAATATTAAATTTAAAGAAAAATTATACATATTGCATAACTAGAAAGAAAGAGGGAAAAAAATCTGAATTCTTACGTTAAAATATTTGTTTGAAGGACCTCTTTCATTAAAATTAGCAACGAGACCTCAAAAATTAGTCCAAACATATACAGTAAGACAGAATAGTAAAAGATATGGCTTCCGTTAATTTGTCTACACTAAGGTGAATAAAAAAGAGCTTAACGAGAGAACATAATCAAATCCAGAAGATTATTATCCTTCCTCACGCCGAGCATAACATTTCATATTTCCTTTCATATTAGCTGATTGTCAGAAAAAAAAAAAATATATATATATGTATATATATAAACTTAAATATACATATACATATATTTTCTTTTTTTTTTCTTATGTATAGTAACCTTATGTTGGAGCACAGACGGATTTACGGAGAGAGGGGGGGGGGGGGCTTTCGTTCTAAAGCCTCCCCAAAATGGTAAAATATAATCATGTTTTATAGAACAAAATATTAAAAACTATCTCTTAAAGTATTATTGTTCGTGTAATTTAAAACATACTATGTCTCCTCAAATAATTGGAAATAAATATATTTTATCCACATTTCTGTATTCACACTTGTTATAAAAGTGAACGACAATAGTAAATGTAATGATAAAATGATTTAGTCGCATTATTCTGTAAAGGAGGTCTCACGTCCAGATCCTCATAAGTCGCATCCTAAAAGGCATGTCAGTCCAAGTCATATTGTTTATAAGGCTGTTTTTATGTGTAACTTGTTTTAAAAACGGAAATAATAGGACTTCAAGAATCACTTAAACACCATTCGATATAGGTAGTTCATTTCGTTTTCAAATTAATTATCGATATATATCTGGAAAAAAAAAACTTTCGGGCTGAAGCCTCTCCCAAAATTAAATTCTGGAGCCGCTAGTGTGTTGGAGGAGTTTCATTACAAAAGTTTACATTCACCATGCGAATTCGCATATTATATGTATGAATGTTATGTATAACTTTTATTTATGCTATCCCTTTTTTTTATCTATAAAATTAAAGAAAACAACATAAAATAAGAAAAATAAAAAGTAGAACTAAAGCTACGATACTTGTATGCATGAAAATAAGAATTTTTTTTATAACATATATATACGAAATAGGGTTAATTTTTTTAAGCATTGAGAACAATTAGATTATTTTATACAACTTAAATTTTGTGAGAATACTATGTTGGAAAAAAAAACGCCTAAATTAAGTCAACTTACAATTTTAAATATATATATATAATAAACATTGAAGAATAAAATACGTGAACAAGCACAATAGTAAGATAAACAAGATAAGATATGCATCTTTCAGCTATTGATTGTTGACATTCAATAAATGAACTGATTATTTCACTTCATAATTATGTCAAGATTGGAGAAGGTCTGTACCCAGAAGCACTTATTCTCTGGCTTGATTCAATTACTTATTTAACTACTTAAGAAGATCTCTCATCCAGCGCCTTTTCAGTTTCATTCAGGGATGTCAGCTGTGGTCAGCTCTTATTAAAATGTTTGTATGTACGTTGAAATTTGTATAAATTAGTTGGTAAAGTGTCGTTATATGTCGGTCAACTAAGGGCTAACGCTTGTGCACAGCACCGCGAGTTGACCGGCAACCAGATAAAAGAAGTTATGAGATTAAAAAATATATATAACTTCCCGTCCTGGTGCCAGAGGAGATTTTAAATTCCCCGCCCTTACCCTCCGGCTCGGGAAAATCCTGTATAGCCAAAAGGCGAGGTAGGAAAGAACAATAAAAAAAAAACAATGTCAGTCAAGTATTGACAGGTGGAAGTCAGTATTTAGACTATTGTTAGGCACATACTAAAGATATGAGTCGTAATATGTTTTTTGAAAAGTTTAATGTTTTGTAAAAAGGTTCTTTTTGGTAAAAGCGTATATATGTGAGGAGTGTGTCTATATCTGTTTGGGTGAATATTTGTAGGTATTTAGTTTGTCTCAGTATGCCAAGGAATTCCCGTTTAACTGTTTTCAAATAGTTTATGTTTATTAGTAATATAAAATTATAGTAATAATGAATTTATACATGTTTCGAATAAATACAGCCAAATCTGTGTGGGATACTATCTTATTATTAGAAAGTAAAAGCCCAGACAAATCCGTCAGGCATTTAAGAAATGGCAATGTTCCATGCTTGGCAACGAAATTCTTGAATGTTTAACTGATATTCAGTCTTCTTAATGTAGATAATATCGATAAAAAAAAAAATTACTCAATTAATCAGAAGGCGTTTCAGTTGTTTTTAGACAACGATCAAAAATCAGTCGGTGAGCTAAAAAAAATAATTCAAACCTCAGAGTTGAACGCTAACATTTCCTTTTATACTATGTAGATCCTTCTGCGTATTTAATAAACTGAGTTTACTTTATGTATTTCCCGATTAATAAGGTTTATGTTATGACCGATTTGATTTAATTTCTTTTGATGTATGAATGCAAATATTCATATTAATCAGAGTGTTATAACTTTTTATTACAGTCATCGATTTCCCTTTCTATAAAACATTGTAATACCTAATTTATGATTCGAATTATACTTATTGGTCCATGTTATTTTTAGTACGGATAATGTTTAATAATATTCAGAGTTAAATTTTGTCATGATGTATTTATGTAAAAGGTAATTTCACCAACAATTTCTATATTTATTTAATAATTTTATTTTAATCGGCTGAAACTAGAGCAATTATAAAGTTTTATTTAGAAACTATTTGGCATTCTCTCCATATTTTGTTTTCATTTATTTTAATATAATAACAAATATATAAGTTTGGTCGACTATCGTTTTTATAGGTTTACACTTCGATATTCCTCTAATGGTGAAATAATATATTATATATTATATAAATAATATATTATATATATTTTTATGTACATTTTTTTTTTCAGTTGGCTCTTCAGACCCTGTAGATCTTTGGCATCCTTCTCCACCTCAGCCTATCTTGGGCTAGTGCTTTCCAGTTTGCGACATGAAGCTCAGTCGTATCTTTGTTTATCCTATCTGTCCATCTGGTTTTTGGCCTCCCACGTGGTCTCTTGCCTACTACTCTGTCATTCATTTTTGTGTAAAGGAGTCCTGATGGATTGCTATGAGCTACATGCCCTGCCCATCTTAATCTCTTTGCCTTCATGTCATGAGATATTCACTGACCCGTTTCTTTCAGCAGTTCTTTATTGCTCCTTCTTCTCCATGTGTCAAGGCTCTGGTCCCATACAGGTCCTGTTATCCTACGTAGAACTTTTCCCTCGATTCTTTCAATTCTGGCTTCTACTGTGCCGGTCAAAGCCCAGATTTTACAACCGTACAGCAGAATCACGGCGTTGTACACCCTTATTTTTAGATTTCTGGAGATTTTCCTAGATTTCAGTACTCTTTAAAGAGAGAAGAAAGATCTGTTCGCACTTGTTATTCGCTGGTCTGTCTCTGTTAGTTGATTATTTATTGAGGTATTTGAATTTGTCTACTTTCTGGAATGACTTAAGAGTCCATGTTACCAGGATGATTGTTTCGGCTAATTATCATGTATTTTTTTTTTATCTACATTGGCTTGTACTCCGATTTGCTCTGCTTCTTTTAACAGAGTCTGATTGAGTCCCTTAATATCCTCTTGATTACTTCCGAGGACAGCTATATCATCCGCATATGGATTTTGTGTTTCAATCTCTAGTGCTAAGTTCAACAGCATCGGCGAGATTATATATAAACATATATATATATATATATATATATATATATATATATATATATATATATATAATATATATATATATATATATATATATATATATGATGGTTTTATTTTATTAAATATTGCCAAATATTGTATTTTATGTTTATATCTTACGTTAAACAAAAATAGATCTCTTAATAAATAATATCTGTGAAGTATGTCTTTTCTTGATATGAGGTTCAGCAATCCGGTATTTTTGTTTGTTTTTTTTTGTCAGCTGCGTATTATTTGAAATTAAGGTTTACAGAAACTAAAGTTAAGTTACAAACTAGATATTCAAAATGATGGAGTATGCACCTTGTCATGTTACAGTGGCTAAAAATAAATTTAAAAAAATATTCAACAGCCTTTCACTATATGCAAATTCTCAATAAATTGTAACAGGTTGAATGTATAAGGAATTGAAAAAATAAAGTTGAATAGTTTATAGGCTAAAATGTTTCAAGGATAAACAAGAAACCTAAGCAAATGCCATGATGTGTGTTATCTAATCTGAGAAGTTCAGTAGAACCTCTCATCTTGTCAAGGTATGCTACAAGCCATATATAGTCTGGTTTGAATATATACGATATAATTAAACTGAACCAAAGTAAACAAAAAAAAAGTATATATTTTTAATAACATTCAGAAAGTAATACGAAATTTAAAAAAAAAAAAAACGCTGCAAATTATTTCACAATTGTTTATTATTTCCAAACAACTATACATCTAAAGTAACATTACCTTCCTAGTTACAAAGAAAAATAAATAAAAGGTGATTCCAATTATTTGATTAAACTTTTTTTCTTTTAATCATTAGTAATGTGCTTAAAAATAGCATTACTTCAGTAACAAATTCAAAATTTAAAAACCAACCAAAGGATATAACATTTGGAGTAGAGCATATAAAAAAAAACTGGAGACCATATCTTTGCTCCTAATTGTCCGATTTTAACGATATTGTTTTAGGAAATTCCGTAAACTTTTAAAAACCATACAATATTGACAAAAAAGTGTAAACTTTTTGAGTTATTCGGAATTTAATTTTACCATCCTTCGTAACTTTTTTTTCCAGCTTCTTTTCACTGAAGTATGTTATATAGATAAATTTAAAGGGCGTCGAGAAAATGACTTTAGCGAAGTTTCATTGAAATCCGTAAATTCGTTTAGGAGCTACAGTCTATAGCAACGCAGGTTTTTCGGCCGCCATTTTGAAACTAAAAGGCGGATAGTAATGTCGATGAAGGAGGATCATCCTCGAGTGACCTCTGATTTTATATCCGAATTTTTGAAAAAAAAAATCGGTCAAGTAGTTTCGGAGAAATTGCGCGGACGGCGGACAGTCTACAGAGTACGGCGTTCGGCTTACGACAGACGGCGGACGGCGGACGGTTTACGGACAAAAAATTTTTATTCGTTTTTCGAATTCTATGCATCTTGAAACGTAAAACCTCAAATTTTGAGAGGGGGTTAAGTTTTTGAATTTTTTGGTAGATCTCAATAGTTGATTACTGCAAATAATAAACCAAACTATACAAAGCTATAAAATAATTAAATAGCAATATAAGAAGTGCTTTTAAACAGATTTTATAAATTTAAATCAAATTTACACGACCCAAGACAAGCATCATTGAATTTACAAAATCATTTACTACACTTACAAAAATGGTACTCATTCGAAAATTAAATTAAATCACAGCAAAAACGATCACACTACCATTAGTGTCCAACAATTTTTATATGCAACATCCAAATTCCTCAAACGGACACAGTACGTTATCTTAAACTTCCATTCTCCAGTAGGATGATCTGAGTCCACATGTGAAAATGAAAATTAATAATGAAAATTAAAAAGAAAATACTCATTTCTTTATCAAATTTAAATTAAAAAATATCTGGTGTGTCCACTCACACGACTTTCCTTCCCATTTCAGAAAAGTTTTTATACCTTTACATGTGTTCATAAAGAAACAAAAAATAATTGAACTAGATTTATTTTCCTGAAAATTGATCAAATAAAAGATTTGAATACAATTTATTTGATAAACTAAAGCAATGTAAACCGGCTTAAGGTAAATCAGTGTAAAAATTTAAACACTCGATAATATTGCTGATCAACAACTTTTTGATATAGCTTAGTATTGTTAAACAATAATTTTTGTTAAAAGTAGAGGAAATGGTGAAGATTGTGTGATGTGGGCAACAGATTTTCTTACTTTCACTTAGTCATCTTTATTCTCTCATTCACCCCTTTCTGACATCAGGATATGAACCCGTAATCTTACATTGGAAATAGAATAACTGTAACTTCGTTAATATTTGTCCAAAATAAACAATTTTTATATAACTATGTAGCAATTTGTATATATATCTAGGGAGTTAGGCCCCATAATATTTTTCTTTTCTTTATAATTTTTTTTCCTGATTTTTTCGGAAATTTAGTCTATATACGAAAAATGAAAGAACAATGATTAGAACATTAAAGGAAAGTTTCATTAAAATCGTTAGAGCCGTTTTTACGGTACAGTCTATAGAAAAACATGTTTTTCATTTATTGCGCGCAAGCTATTGAGCATGGAGCACCGAATATCTATCACAGGCATCAACAGTCAAACCCCTACAAAATAAAAAAAAAGCAACAAAATCGGTTCAGTAATTCCCGAGAAAATCTTGGCATAGACCAACAGACAGACTGACCGATAGCTAAAGATGTGTTTTTCGGACCCAGAGGGCTCTGAAACTTATAGATCCGTCGAAAACCGCATATCGGAAATTTGACCGGATTGCATACTTTCCTTACCTAGTATATGTAGGAAAGTAAAACGTACAGTGATTTCAGTCATTTGTTTAAAATAAATTACTGAAATCGCTGTACTTTTTTTCCTTGTCATCAAAAATGAAAATTAGGCATACATACTTCTTTATGTTCATACAGACACAAACTACTAGAGATCCCTTTTCATCAAATTATTAACATCCGCCTGAAACTTTGTAAATAGCTTCATTTCACCGTAACCTACAACTATCTTATTTAAGAAAATTCTCGGAATTGGGGCGTTTACAATCTGGAGATCAGAAAACTTTGTTTATTTAATGAGGTACTAAAAACTCGTAAATACCCATTTACTTTCTACTTGAATCGTAAGATAATTTGACCACAAATCGAGAAAAAATTAGGCCTACAAAAATATTGGGCCGTTTGTCATGATCTGCACCCCCAACATTTTAAAACGAGTATACACCAAACGGCCCAATGTTTTTATAGGTCTCTTTTTTTCTCGATTATGTGGTCAAATTACCTTACGATCCCAGTGGAAAGCAAATTGGTATTTACGAGTTTTTTTTACCTAATTAAATAGACAAAGTTTGCTGATTACCAGAATGAAAACGCCCCAATTCCAAGAGTTTTCATAAATAAAATAGTTGTAGGTTAAGATGAGATAAAGCTGCTCACTAAGTTTCAGGGAGATGTTAATAATTTCATAAAAAGGGGTCTGTACTACGGACTATCTTATCAATCCAAAATTTTAAGACTAATAACTATGGATTTTGACCACTCACTAGATAGACAATCTAGAAGAACAAAGTTAATGAACTTAGTTTTTGATTGGAAATGAAGTATTAATCACAAGTAAATATAAATAAAACTTTTATGATCTTATTTAATTCAATATACAAATAATTTATGTCGGAAAATTAAAATTATGATTCCAAAGAATTAAATGAAAACTTTAAAAATGAACAATAATATAAATAAAATGAAAACTATTTAATTTTACCTATTTTCTCAACCTTATAATTACTACCATTCTCTGCTCCCTCTCTGTTTGAAGTCCCTCATAATCGCTTCCAAACAATTTAAATTTGAGATTTCCTTTGTAGTTTGTCTTTCCTTGTTTAAGCAATTTATAAATATGTGGCTTCTTACGCACTTAAAAATACATAATCTCTTAAAAATATGCTCCCTCAAAATTTGGTACCCCTCCTGGCCCTCCACCTGTTATATTATATCCAATATTTTCTGCTCTTAATTTTCTCGAAGCATCCAGAAAAAAATTTTCACTCTCCCTGTTTCCTAGAAGCCTGCCTGGTGAAGGCAGGTGGTGGTTAATCGAAGGTCTAGAAAATTATCTTAAGTCAAGACATATTTCTCTATAAATATACAAATAAAAAATCATTCCTAAGCATTTTTCAACACTCATTGGTTTTGTATATAAATTAGACTACATAGCATTTTAAACCTTTATAAGTTTTCTCATATAAACCATAATTTATTCTTCATATTAAAAAATATGATCTCTGAAATTTCGTTTACATTTTCTAAAACAATTTAAAAATCAGTGCTTAGTAAAGAAATATGTAAGATTACAAACTGAAAGAATATAAAAAATCTACAAAATTAGAAAAAAAATTGTAGTGCTGGGATTCCGGGAAGGATATTATATAGATTCAGTTGTTTATGCATTTCAAAAGTTTGAGCGTAAATATTTTTTAAATGCAATTGTAAGTAACCTTAAAACTTACAGGCACTTGATACTTAAATACTAATTACTTCTCAGAGTACTCATTAATCATAAATTAGTAATATTAATAATAATATCAAATCAAATTATGATATTTTAAAATTAATCAAATAAATCACTATATAATTATAAAAAAGCATTTTTATTTCTTACTTCAAAATAGTAATACTAGCATCTAACCAATTGAATGGTGGTAACAAACAAATAAAATAAATATATGGTTAATGATAAACATAAGAAAATCCACCAAAATATTATTAACATTTTTGATCTGACAGGCCATTTTGCAGTAATAAAACATATTATTTTGCAAGAGTTTAACATTTTTTAAATCATAATCCTATAGATGACAAAATAAATAAGAATAACTTTAATCCATTAAGTATATTAGATAGTTGATCATGGAAATTAATTATAATGGGACAGGAGTGGACAAATGAAACACTAAAAATAGAACAACTCATTACAGATTAATTAAATAAAGTGAAAAATTAAGTCAAAATATAATAAATATAATACAATCATCTATGGTATGTATTATGTTCTGAGTTTGTATAATGTGCGTACAATGTACTATGGAATTTAAGATATATTATCTCCTTGTTTGGTTTCTATTCACATTGATAAAATTCCATTTTAATCAAGTTAAATTAAAAGTAAAAATAACCTAAACACATTAAAACTCTCTAAACTGTACGTATTGTTATATTTATTGATATTTCATAATTGTTTTTTTTACATTTATAAGGAAATAAATAAAGGAAAAGAAAATAATACAGTAATTAATAACAAAATAAATTACAAAAATTTAGTTTAAATTAAAAAAAAAATAATAAGCTAAAGTAGATGCTTAATTCAAACATAAGTGACACATAATGAGTTTAAGTAGTGGTTTTTATATACTTAACACAGAATCTTTTGACCAGATTACAAAAATATGAAAAAATATATTACTTTGAATAAGTTCGTTTGGAAAATTTAACTTCCAGTAAAATTCCTTAAGCTACTTAAATGCTACATTTTATGATGGGAAGTTCATAAGAATTTAAAAAAGTTATCATTAAAATAATAAAATTAATAAGTTTAATTGACATTGGCATTTATTGGCATCATTGTATTCTCCATCAGTCAAATAGAAGATTTATTGAATTTTCAACTGTAGTATGAAGAAAAATAAACAAAATAAAAATAATTGAATATAAGGATGGTTGGGGTATCAGAAATAATCAAAATAAAAATAGCAAAAATAAATAATAATATTTATTTTTACATTTGCCGACGTTTCGGCCCGAAGTTCAGAGCTTCATCAGGGCTAAGAAGAGAACTAGATAACAATAGATATGAGAAAATATAAATATTTAATAATAAAGAATTAAAATTAAAAAAGGTGAAAGGTATAGACTAAAAAATGTAGGTAGAAAAAAATTAAAGTAAAAGGAAGTAGGTAAAATGAACATTAAAGTAAAATAAAGTAGGTAGAATAATAACAGTAACAGAGACCTAAGAAATAAATAATAATAATAGGAACAAAGCACGGACCAATTAAATAATCAAAATAAGGTAACATAAGAAATGAAAAATGGTAATCTTAGAATAAAATGTAAAACAGAGAATAGGAATATGAAGTTATATAAGAAAATAATAGATATAAATAGAAAATTAAGATATTGTAAAATCTATCAAAAATACTGACTACCTGTAAGAGAATAAAAAGTTAAAATAATGTAAAAAAGATGAATAAGAAAATTAATCAATATTTATAAAATAGAGAAAGAGGTATAGAAAATAGAGCAATGGGAAGGAGGGAAAAAAAAGAGAAAACTAAGATAAGAAAAATAAAATCAGTTTTCTCCTTTTTTTTCCTCCTTCCCATCAACCTATTTTCCATATCTCCGTCTCTATTTTGTATATATTGATAAATTTTCTAATTCATCTTTTTTATATTACTTTAACTTTTTATTGTCTTATAGTTAGTAAGTATTTTTGATAGATTTTACAATATCTTATTTTTCTATTCATATCTATTATTTCCTTATATAACTTCATATTCCTTTTCTCATTTTTACAATTTATTCTAAGATTACCATTTTTCATTTCTTATGTTATCTTATTTTGATTATATTTATTTCATTGGTCCAGGCTTTGTTACTCTTATTATTATTTATTTCTTAGCTCTCTGTTACTGTTATTATTCTAAATACTTTAATCTCCACTCTACCTACTTCCTTTTACTTTAAGTTTTTTCTACCTACATTTTTTAGTCTATACCTTTCACCTTTTTTTATTTTAATTCTTTCTTATTCAATGTTCATATTTTCTCATGCCTATTGTTATCTGGTTCTTTTCTTAGCCCTGAACTTTGGATCGAAAAGTCGGCAAATGTAAAAATAAATATTATTTATTTTTGCAATTTTTATTTTGACTTATCACTGCAGCCATCCGTCTCTTCAATGATTCACTACAGTCAACTATCAATCCACAAAAATAGAAATATTTTCAGCCAAGAAAAAGAAGAAAAATGATGATTAAATAAATTTTAATAAATCAGTAAAAACAAATTAATGCAGTTGACAATAATTAGCACAGTTCTCTGAAGGATAAGTAAGACATGAAAAACAACAGAACATTTTAGGGAAATCATAAAACAATAACAACATACAAATAAAATTAATATTATTTTAAACTATAAATAATTTAGTTTCAACATATAACTACAATGATACCAATAAAAAAACATAAAATTTTAATATATTAAAAACATTGAAGATTATAAAAATCTGGAAAAAGAATCAAAACATAATTTAATATAAAACAAAAATTATAAAAGCTTATCAAAATTACAAACAAAACAAAAAAAAAATTAATGATTTATCTAAATTTACATTGATGTGAATGTATAATATAATTAAATATGTAGAAATGTGATTCAATTATAACTTGAGGAGGTAGCATTGGTAACATTCCGTAAATGTTTTGAAAAATTCTAAATTAAATAAAAATGAAAGTAAAACATAATAAATATATTAATTAATAGTAATTGTTTAAATCCAATTTAAAGTCAGATATATTTCTTCTATCCAAAAAAAAAAAAGTTGGAATCATAATCCGTTTTAAATGATTGTATAATTTAAATTTTTAAAATAATAAATTTTATTGTAACTTCACATAAAGTTGCAATTAAAAGAAGTAAAGAAAAGAAAAAAAGGTAATATTTATTCAATAATAATAATGACCCTGTTTTCTAATTGGAATAAAATTTGGGAAAAATGAATATTTCATTTGCCTTACTCTTTCACTCATTACTAGTATCAGTAATAGAAAATCAAACAAAGGCAGCAACAATTACAGAATGCTACATAATTTAGTTATTCTTTTAAGGATAAAATTATTTTTACTTTCATTCTTTAATTTTTTCGTAACTTATTTCCTAACTTACAACTTCAAGTTAACAATTTATAGTATACATCAATTGAGTATAAAGTATTTCATAACTGCTTTGAATATAGATGGGGTTAAATACAATAAAAAATTATTTTTTTACATCAAAACATAAACTCAAAATAAATACAAAAACTTAAATATTAAAACAAAAACAAAATATGGTGTCTTTTAATTATGTACTTACTACATAGTTAAATTTAATAAAAATATTTTGATTTATTACAGGTATATTGACAGGGCAAGAATAAAATTTACTTATTGTTAGTGTATATACGTACATATATACATTTGAGATTGTAATTATACAAGACATCATTAGCTAATATATAATAGCTAGATGCATAATATATAAATGCCGTTAAATGGAATAAAAATAATTTACACTTACAATGCTTATCATGAAACTAATTTGATATGTCACAGGTACATTTTGATAATATATAGAGATTTAAATAAAATATCACTGATGTATAAATGAAAGATGTTTATGTAACAATAAATATCTACTAAATTGAAAAATCATAACAATATGCACAAACGTTTTATCAAATAACCTAATAGTACTATTATGAAAGAATTATTTTATCACAAAGTTTCAACAGTCTGCGAGATGGTAGTTATTCTTGAAATGCTAGAATCAGTGTCATGTTATGTTCAAATTGTGGAAGCAGTGAAAACTATTATTCGTCAGGTGTCTGTACATCACTGGTAGTATGATCAATTTCATCTGGATCTCCATTTATTAGCAATTGATCGTAATCTCTTGCGAAAAATGATTTAATAAGCAAGACAGTCCTGAAAATATAATATTTAATTATAAATCTAAACTTTCTTTGATTGTTTATTTTAAAAATATTATGTACATAAAAGAAATAAAAACTATTAATCAATTAAATTGTTTTTCTTGCTCTACTGGATATAGTAGATAAATTATAAATATAATTTGTTATCTCTTCTTGCCAAGAGAAGAAATGATAAAAGATAAGGATTGGAAGATCTCTTAAAAAGTGGGTGGATGAAAATAAAAAGCAATCCATGGATGAGAGAAGGTTGAAATAGAATTAAATGTAAACATCAATTCAGCAGGGCAATATTGAAGCTTCTAATATTTCCTAGAGAGAAGGCCTGTGCTCAGTAGATAATGAACGATTCAATCCAATTTTTAATGTGAAATAAATAATCTCTCTATTATGTAAAAAGTTTTTAGTGATTTTCATATTTTATTTTATTTTTGTATTAGAAGAATAGGAGATATCAGGAGCTCAATTTTTCTAGCCTCGATAATGCTTCTCTCCTATGACAATTATTTTACAAATTATACAGTTGTTCATTTAATTACAGCTCCTATAACCTCCTAAACTCACAATAAAAAATCAAGATTTTAAACGAAAAATTTGAACGGAAATGATATTCATCTGGAGGTGGTAGTTTGATGTTTTCTAGTTGTCAGCCATTATTTTTTATTGAATATTTAATATTTGACCGTTGCATTATAAAGGAAGGAGATGGTCTGGGGTGGCAGTCATAACGGAGTGGCAGTTATAACCGAGTTCTAAGTGAAACTCCTAGCTGAATACATCTCCCTGAAGAAGACCTGCAAAGTAGGGTCGAAACATTGGCTTTTAATAAAATAGTTTTGCCACTATTCAGCCTATTTATGACCGCCACCCCGGACCATCTCCTTCCTTCATAATTTTTTTATCTAGACATTTTCCCTTGAATACAATATATTAATAATTATATTATATACAATATTATTTTATTGTATTGCGATATAATTATAATTATTATGAAACAGAAAAGGAAACGCAATATAATGTACAATGAAAATATTAGAAATGCACAAATTATTATTGGGCTTATAAGAAGCTGGACAAGTTGAATATATATTATGGTTACAAATTGGCAACAAGAATAATTATAATTATATAATAATATAAATTGGCAATAAGATGTGATAAATAATAAAGATTTTTAAAGACATTAAAAATTTGTCTGAACTGTGGTTTCATTCACTTTATTTTATCTTAATAAAAAATAACAGAATCTGAACTACGGAATACACGTAAATTAAAGTTATATAATTTGAGCAATGAGTAGTACAATTAAATGAACAGTTGTGTAATTTGTAAAATAGGGGTGGGTCCACCCAATTAGGTGGAGAAAGAGGTACCCCCTCACTCTAGTAATATTGTAAATATAAAATAAAATGTACAGTAATATTATAATAACGATAAATATTATATGAAAACATTGTGTTATTATGGACTGTTTTAATTAAATTAAAAAAAATAAGAACAAAGAAGAACAGAAAAATTGTATACTGTTAAAGTTTAATATTTATTTAAATAGAAGTCAACACACTATTTTAAATATAATTTTTGGCTAAAAAATATGGGCTATCAAAAATGAAACTAACAATTAGAAATAAATTTACAAATAATAGGTACCTAAATTTAAATTACAGATAACTAACTTTCAAAGAAAATGGTTGATTTATACTTGAATGAAAAAATATTAATAACATGTCCATCTGTTCCTATTTCAATCAGTTTTTAAATATTTCAATGGTTTAAATATAATAAAATAAATTAAAATAAAACTAATCTGTATTATTAAGGTAGATTTTGTTTATTTATTTATTTTTTTGTAAGCATTATTATCATCCAAAACATTATATACTGTAAATATATTATGAAGAACACTTCATCAAATTTTAGTTTACTTGGAAAACCGATAAGCCTAAATTTTTTTTTTCCTTCTTGATATTATAACAAAATATTAAAATTAAATTTTTTGTGGATACCTGCACTGATTTTTTTTTTTAATCTAGTATTTTACACATATTTTAACATACTTGTTTTATTTAAAATGACTCCACTTATCATTATATGAACATTATATTTATCAGATATATATCTTAAAAAAAATATATTATTTTAAAATTGAGAAATAAATTATGTAATAAACTTTTCTTAATGAAACAATTAATAAGCATAATTATTGCTTGATTTCAGTTACTTATATTAGAGAGATAAGAATTACCCGTAGGTTTAGTTTCAATTTCTCTAGCTTAGATTTCATAAGAAAAATATAAACATTAAAAAAACAAAAACAGAATGAAATCAGAAAGAAAAGAAAATTTTTATGTACTCACATAACAAGAACAGATATGACGGCCCACAAACCAGATGACAGGAAAAGATAGTACAACGGTTGGATATTAAGTACAGCGTTGTAAACAGATCGGTACATGGGTGATGTAAACAACGGAACAAATGCCTCTAATGTAGAGACAAATGCAAAGTATTTACCTAAAAAAAATATATATAGAAAAGATTATTAACAAAAATATTTTCAATTTTATACTAGTTATGAAGTAAATTGAGGATTGCAATCACAGTAAAAAACACAAATAAAAATAAAACCAAAAACTTATAATAACTTGTTTTAATTTAAATTTTTGTTTTATTTGTGTTTCTCAATGAGTCAACAACCTTCAACTAACTTCTCAATCATATTACCTACAATCAACTATTTCTACACTATTATATATTATAGTAATTGAAAATTTCATCATAACTATATTTTTTTTAAACTATAAAAAAAATTACAAACATTGGAAATATAAGGTGGTAATAGACATTTTAAGAATTTTTGTCAACATTAATGTGAACCATAGTTTTCGTTCGGGTTCGAATTCGGTTGATGTCAATTAATTTTTTCATCAGCTGTGGATTGATCTGGGGTCGGGAATCCTGCAGCACGCTCAGTCTCTACAAAGTGAATACTCTAAATTAAATACTTGATTAAGAGGGGAAACCTGGCGGTTGAGCGTGATCCTAGCAAGATCACCCTCCTGCACTACTGTTGGCCTTGAAACAGTACTTCATGACAACGTAATGAACCCAAAACCCGACATGGGATTATAGTGGTATAGGTTTTTTTTGGGTATAAATAAGCATATAAGGCTCATTATGTGGTAATGAGTTAAACTGTATATTACTGATAAATTTATCTTTATCATACATAATTATAAAAAATTACTTATCCTTTTGTAAATAAATACTTATTGTAACATAATAATTTGTATTTTTTTTTAATTATTATTTATATACAATAAAAATAAATAAAAAGGTACAATTTTCAAAAATGAAAAATGGCCTGAGCTGGAACAAAATATGGTAACTTTTAAATTAAATACCTCATTTATTAAGTTAATGTATTTTTCTTCACTTTTCATAATATCATGTAACTTTATAAATTATACATTAATTTTTCTAGAATCTTTAGCTTTCCGACACTACATTAGATGTATTTATTTATAAAAATTTGTTTTCTACCAGAGAAAATATTTATCTGTTTTCCCATTTAGTTAATAATCAAATTCTTTCATGACTAATATTTATCTGTTTGTTATTAAAATCAGAGATGGTTAATTATGTCAAATATTTAGAATAAACCATTATAAAAATTCAGCATTTAAGCTCTGTCAGACAATTTCCATGAGAATAAGACCTAAATGAAATTGAAGATTTATCTAAATAAAAATCCTCAGATACCACAAGATTTAAATCTGTATCTCTATTTTATAACTTACTTTAAAATTTAAACTAAAATGAACACACTTACCCAAATTAGAGGGCTCTACAGTTCTTGATATCTGAGTTTTCAACATTGGATTAAGAAGCGAACCTAAACATCCTACTATTGAAAATAAATAGAATTCAACAGCAGTTCTGGAAAGAGCCAAGAGCAGGCATGATATCGTAGATGTAAGTGCAACAAACATTGCTATGTACAAATCGTGAACATGTAATATACTACATGAAATGTACGATCCTAGTGTTGTCGCTATAACTGAAACATACAAAAATAATAAATAAATAAATATGCAAATAGAAATAATAATAAATTATATGTTTTAATAATTTTTTTAAAGAAATAAACATGAAACAATAATATACATATACATATTTACAATTTAGAACTACTAATACCCTCACTGAAATAAAAAATATGGAATGCTGACAACTCAGATGATATGGAAAGATCTGTAGAATGAGAGAAGACAGAGTAACAAAGAAATGGTCTGAAAGCAAGGCCAACTGGCAGGCGACCACGAGACAGCCCTAGAACATTACCTAGAGCATATCCAACGATTAGGTCAGGAAGAAGGAAAACCATAGCTCAGTTGAAGGAATTAGCGAGAGACCAGAATGTGTGTTCAAAGTGGTTGGAGGCTATTTCACGCTGAAAGGCACACAAAGAGAAATAACAAGAAGACCACACATTTAACTAATCTATAAAGATATAACAAAAAGAACTAAAAATAAAATAACAAAATGTAATTAAAATAAACACTAGTTGATTGAATAACTCGCATAGCACATTGGTCAATGGACAAATGAGAATATATTATGAAAATAAGTAAATGCAATGTATTTCAGGAAGAAGGAATTCATTTTCTTTTCCTTGATCAATTAATATAGTTAAATAAAAAAAAAAATGATGTACAAATTATAATAACCAATATCTTTGCTAATGAAGTTCCAATTGTAATGATTTTTTTTGTTTTATTTTGAAGGATTTAGAAGTATTTCAAATAACTATAAGTATAAATGACAAAAAATAAATGTCTGTCCATTCTTCGTTCCAGTACATCAGGTAGAAAAGAGCCATCTATACAACCTGACTTCTGTAAACCTCTGACCTCCCAACCCTATTTATCGGGTCAAATAATGTCAACTGAATGGTTCTAAATATATGGCATTAGATCAAAGTAGACAGCATAGAGTGACAATAACAGTGGGTATTAAATTATATTCCTTAATACAAAAAACAAAGATTTCAACATAGGCAAAGAAATTTTTTATCTAAATATTATTATGGATAGATACATAAGAAATGAAGAGGATAGACAAATAGAGTTTTTATATGTCTGTATAAATAATTATTCTATAAAAACATCTTGAAGATTAGGGGATCTTGTAATATTGATGTATATAAGGAATAGATATGTATAATAAATATTTTAAAAGAAAAATTAAAATTTATAAATAACTTTGGGATTATTCATATTTTAAATTTTAAAATTATATTTTATTATATAAATTTTTTTTTTCAAATATTATAAAAAAATTTATGAATATATTTTATAATATAGAATTCATTTTGATGTCGTTCTTTACTTTTATTATTAATTTATTCTTGAATAAATTCATAAAAGCATAACAATAAATGTCGAATTCCACAAAGTTCTGGTATCTCATAAATTAGTATTTGTTCATTTAAATTGAATGCAATAAAACAATTTTTGATGATTATAAAGTTTAATCTTTACAATGTTTAATCTTAATGTTTAATTAAGATTATTATTCTGATGCTCTGATTGGCAAACTTTGGCTCCGCCCATTCTCCTTATCATAAGTTCTTAACAGAAAGGAAAATTAATTCTTTATTAAGCAACACCAATCATAACATCATGTGCAATGAATACCAGATAAGAGTTGAAATGTGATTCATTGTAGAAAAAAATCAACAGTTATAATTTTTTTCTCATAATGTCAAGATTGACCAGCTGTTCTCTTCTTTCAAGAAAGAGGAGAACATTGTCTCAAGTTAGTTCATTTCATTTACTATTAGTAATAATTACAAATAACCTTAAGAAAGTATACTTACATTAAAATTACTAATGTAAAATAAATGTTTAATTATATTAGTAGGAATTAATGCATCTCTATAAAGTTAAGAATGAACCCTGAAATAAATATGTTTCGTTGGTTCATTGGCAATTTACAGTTTTTATAAAATGCTTTATTTTATTTTTAATAACCTTTTTTTTAAATTATAGTCAAATGCATAAATGATATGGGAATTTTCCAATCTATTTAATAATTAACTATTTAAGAGAAATATTTGTTCTGTCCACCCAGTATAGCATCATAGTGGACAATCCATTTAACCTCCAAATAAATGACACCTGAGCTTTGGAGGTTAAGATAAACAAGCCACAGTTGAGTATATTTTATTCAAACGGCAAACAAATAAAAATGTGTTATTTTATAAATTATAATTTATTGTTTGGAAAAAAAAATGGATTGCTTCTTTTCAATGTTCGATAAAAAATATTTGTTTAATAAAATTAAGAAAATAGACAGGATGTTCAGTCAAAAATGGTCAGAATATACAGCCAAAAAATTATGTTTATTGAGTTTGCCAACATTTCGACCCAAACATATGGGTCATCAACAGAGCTAAAAATTAAAAAAAAAATTACATCAGAAAAATGATAACTATGAAAGTATAAGAAAAGAAATAGGTATCGATCGGAAGGGAGCTGATCTGAAGGGGCTGGGATTGGACAGCGAACGGTGGAGAGAAGTGTTTAATAAGTGATTGGTGGTATCGCCATCTAACCTTCGGGTTCGCTAAGACTTTTATTATTATTATTTATGTATATATTACCATCATCTAATTTGTACATTCCATTATTTTCTTCTCTAATACTCTTAAAAATATCACTTTTCTGATGTTATTTTGTATTTGTTAATTTTTAGCCCTGATAATAATCCACATGTTTAAGTCGAAATGTCAGCAAACTCAATAAACATAATTTTTTTTACTGCACATCCTGACTATTTTACATCTTTACAATTTCAAGAATTAATTATATACCCATTCTAGTCCAACTATCATTCTCCAATTTATTTAATATAAGTAAATTTATTGAATAATCATCAATTCCATTTTAATTATTAATCATTCATTTTTCTATGGTAATCATAAAATTGTGCTTAGTTTTTGAAAAGTTGACCGATTTTAAGCTAGCATGATCATGTTTTAATTTATTTAAACAAATTAGAGTTTTTTAATAATCAGGTTTATAATTGAATTATCAGAGGAATAGGTTTTGGAAATAGTAAATATTTATATTTTCATAAATAGGTCCTTTCATAATGCAATAATAATCTTCAGTATTGAAGAAATCAGATAAGTTGAAATATATCAATAAGTGAACACTAAATCTTTAAATCAGTTGTATTTCTATAAAAAGTATCTCTGATAACCCAAGAATGAACCTTAGTATTGAAGAAATCCGATAAGTTAAAACAAATTTATGTACTGCTATAATAATTATACACTTCCTTTTCATCATTATAAAAGCATTAGTTACTTATTTTTCTACCTTCGAAACTTTGCTAAATATTCTTGAGATTCTTGAGAAGATAATACATGTTTTATGCTGAGAAAAAATCTGTAATCATAATTTTGCTAATATGACAATATATGTAACAATGGTTGCTTCAAGTTCATTTAATTCATTTTTATCATTTCAAATTCAATTGAAAGAACCCTATAGTAATTTTCTATACTGCAGTAAAAATAAGTTTAAGAACCAGAAGAAAAAACTAAAATAAAATTAAAAAAAACAATTAATTTACTTACCAGAAACTCCAGCAAGTACTCCAGAATATAAGTTGTAATCTTCCAATACCCAACTAAAACTTTTTCGGAGGGCGTAATATTTAAAAGCCATTTCACCTAAAATATAAAGATAACAAATTATAATTATAAAATAAACATGCATTAAAATCTTTGCAAGACTCGAATATAAAAATCACAAAAAAGTGTATACTTTTGGAGTTTTCAAAAATCTAATTTTACCAATCCTCGTTATTTTTTTTTCAGCTAATTTTCAGAGAAGTATTTTGTATACGTAAATTTAAAAAGTTTCAAGGAGAAGACTTTAGTTCAGTTTCAATAAAATGGGTACATCAGTTTAAGTACTACAGTATACACAACACAGATTTTTCAGCCACCAGCTTGAAAAGAAAGTACTTTTCGGTGAAATATGCCATATACATCAATTTAAGGGGCTTCGAAGAAAAGACATTAGCCAAGTTTCATGAAACTCAATATAATTGTTTAGGCGCTATATTCATTTGGATCGTAAGATAATTTGGTCATAAAATCATAAAAAAAGGGAGCCTACAAAAATATTAGGCCATTGACCCAGGTCACATCCAACAGCCCAATATTTTTGAGGGCCATCTTTTAAATCAATTTTGTGCTCAAATTATCTCACGATTCAAGTGGAAAGTAAATAGGTATTTACGAGTTTTTAGTACCTAATTAAATAGACAAAAATTTGGTTATCTCCAGACTGAAAACGGACCAATTCCGAGAATTTTTATAAATAAAATAGTTGTAGGTTACGATGAGATGAAGCTATTTACAAAGTTTCAGGCGGATTTTAATAATTTGATAAAAAAGCGTCTGTACCATTGACTGTTAGTACTTGAATGAACTTTTTTTTTAAATTTAATTAATAATAGAAACAAATACAAGCTTAAATATTTATATAGCATGGTATACCATTTATAATGGTGGTTGATATGACAATTATAAAAGCTTCCATCAGTGTAAGTAGAGTTTTCTTCTGAGGGCGTGGCATGAACACTGTCACAAGTGTTTCTTTCAGATTTACAAAGTTAAAGAAGCTTGCAGAGACGCCCTGAAAATTCAATGCACATTAAAATTACACATGTATTGACTAAAATTATTAACTTTTCATTTTAGTGGAATAGTATTAAATCAAATATAAATTATAATTTTATGGAATCTCTTCCTGGAATGGAATCTGTTCCTCTACAACTTTTTTAATATACTTCCTTTTTATAAAAAAAACTTCACAAATGATCTATCAGTTTTACTTTATTTAATCATTCACTGAGGTTTCAGTCCTTTAGGCCATTTTATTTTTTAACAATATTTAATATTTATATAAAATGAGTGGGATAGTTCAGTGGTATGGAATGATATGGCACTGACAGAGATCAAGTTCCTGGGTTAGAATGCGGCTGATGCCATGTAATTAATTTATATTTTTTGTTTTTGTTTTGAGCATGCTGAGTTTTGTTTTGGAAAATGAATTAGATTGAGCCATCAGATTTCTGATGTATAAAGTTCGTGTAAATTCGGTTGGAGTCAACAACTAACTGAAGTGTTTTTGCATATGGATTACAATATCTCAAAAACTAAAAATCGGACCTGTATATTGTCAGTGAGGGAAATGTTCATCATTTTACCCTATTTTTAATGAGATATTATTCAAAATTGTACTTTAACATGACACTGTGTTAGAAATGCAAAAAGGAAAAAACAGTGTCGAAAACCAAACGATAACGAGTTTTGGAAGATATTGATTAAAATATCTCAGAAACTAAACATCGGACCTGCATATTGTAAATCGTTCAGCATTTCAACCTCTCTGTAATGGGCTATTATTTATAATTTATATTTCATATTATTAATCTTGCCTTACTGATGTTTTCACTTCTATCGTATGGTCTAAATAACACACCTTTTTTTTTTTTTTTTTTTTTTTTTTTGTTTAAAGCACTGAGAACCTTTTGGATCGATTGTGCACCACGTATTTGGTCCGTTTTATTCCTAAAACATTAGTTTAGTCACTTCCGCATATCTTATTAGGCTTATCGGATTAATAGACCCATAGCTACTAGGGTGATCCACAAGTTCCTCCCCAAATAGCTGTATTCTAAGCCTTGCAAACCTATCACGTTGACAAACGATGTGAAAGGCTGTTTCATTCTCCTCCTGACAGAATCTGCATAGCGGGTTATAATTTAACTTACAGTGGCCAGTTTATATCACTGTAAGCTTTTTGAGAGCTGCCCTATCCAAACTCAGTAGCAGCTTACTTCTTTCATCACAGGAACCTTTAAGGAACATCTTCGAATGTCGTTTCTTCTCAGTCCAGTGTTGTTTAAATTGTTCACCATATAACTCCCTGATCTTTCTTCTGGCAGTGCTAGTACTTATTCCACAATCAGGTTTAGTAGTTATGGGAATAGTATCTGAGCCTAACCTGATTAGATTGTCTGCCTCTTCATTACCAAGAATGCCTGAATGACCAGGCACCCACTCAATTGCAACTCTATTAAGCTCAGACAGATTGTTAAGTGCTATAATGCATTCTTTAACAGCCTTTAAGTAAACATAAAAATTATTTAGAGCACCTATTGTTGCCTGACTGTCAGTATAGATTATTATCTTAGAACCCACCTCACTTTTTTGTTATATAAAGCAGGAATATGCAAACGTTTTGGCCCATAGGCCACATTGACATCTGACTAAGTTCCACAGGCCACTAAGTAAGGACTATTGTGACCTCCACCCATGTCCCACAGGCTATGGTTTATGATGAGAAAAAAAATTTGTTCTATAAATGACATTTCGCCCATGAAGTGAGCTTTCTAAGAGACAAAACCGATACAATAAATGTTGTAATAAGCTCACGTATGAGTAATTTGTTAAATTTAATATTTTTAAATAGTTTTTCAAATTTCACGACATAATCAAGGAAGCTTTTGCGGACCATAGTTTGAGGATCCCCAGATATAAGGGATCGCCAGTATCTATTAGACATTATTACATAAAATATTACATTATTACATAAAATATTACATTATTACATAAAATATTACATAAATCTTATAAATACCTCCACAGGCTGTTTGGATTCAGGTAAAAGAATAGTTGCATACAAAAGCGCGAGAAAAGAAGCGCCAGTTGCA
Source organism: Nezara viridula (assembly GCA_928085145.1). Lineage (NCBI taxonomy): Eukaryota > Metazoa > Arthropoda > Insecta > Hemiptera > Pentatomidae > Nezara > Nezara viridula. The sequence goes on along the minus strand of OV725083.1, from coordinate 9,761,542 downwards.
ATGGAATAAATTATTATAATAGCTGAATGTCCATAAGTATTGTACACAAAGCTAGAAGTAAGATATCCACTTATAATTCCCAATGTCAAAGTAGAATATACCGCAGCCATTCTAAAAAAAAAAATATGTAAACATAACAAACATTAATACGTACAAAATTATATAAAAGAAAACTAAATATTTCAAGTGTAAAAATATTTGTAGTCCAGTAAAAAAAAAGTAAATATTCAAACAAAATAATTTTTGAATTCCATAAACACATATGTGCCCAAATTTTCAGAATTATAATTCTTTAAAGCTTTTGACAAGTGTTATTGAACGAATGAAAGAAGTCATCAATTTTGGTTGTTTCATGTTCAATAAAAAAAATAAACTTACAAAAAACTTGAGTGATTTAAATTATAATTTTATTTTAATACAATAAATTTATGCTATGATGCAGTGATTAAAGGAAAAATTAAACAACCCACGTTAATTATATAATTATAACTAACTTTTCAAATATCTTCAATATTAGGATTCATTATTTTGCAATTTGAGACACTTTTTATGAAAGTACTATTGATTGTAAGATTTTACAAATGTGCATAAATCTATTTTAACTTTTCAAATTTATTTGATATCCATTACCATTAGAAGCTTCATTTTTGAAAATATTATAAACTATGAGACTTTGCAATCGCGTACCAAATTATTGGAACATTTCAGATTTTTTTTTTTAAATACTACTGATCTTATTGGATTTCTCCAATATTGTGGTTCAATATAGAATTGTCGGAGGCGCTTTTTATGAAAATAATATAAATTATCAGATCTTTATCATCGATTATCAGTCAAGTATTGATTTATATAAATATTTAGTATTTATTCAATCTTTTAGTTCATTATTGGATTATCACAGGCATAGACTTGAAAAAACTATAAATTTAAAGAAATCATGTAAATATACAAAAAAAGTGCCTTCAATAATATAATAATGGAGTCCAATATCGAAGAAATTCTAAAAGATTCAATAAATCAATATAAGTTTCCAAATTGATTCTATTTTTATAAAAAGCAATACAATAATATAAAATTGCATATCAAGAAATAATCATGGCACGCACATGCACACACGCCCACACATAGATCAATAGCCAAAAATCGATTTTTTGGACCAAAGAAGCTCTAAAATGTAAAAATGCACATTGCTAATTTGACACAATTACAATATTTACTTAACGAGCAGTGGGAGGATAGTAAAAATTAAAATATCCTCAGTTTATTGCAAAAAGTCATTAAGTAAAATTTTAATAAATTTGAAGTTTCTGATTCATTAAAAAAATACTAAAATAGCAATTTGATTAAATATTTTTTGTTATTTGAAATTCTAAATATGTATTCTATTTCCAACAATTGATTAAAATACTTAACATATACATAACAATAAAAAAACTGAAACTACATCGCATATAGTGACTTTTTGCACATTATAGTTAAACGAAACATACTTTTATGACCCTGCAAGTAAATAAAATGGGAGTTAGACTACCTCACCTAATTAGTTTCATTAACCATCTGATAAATTAATCTAGTGAAAGAAGTCCAGATAGTGAATTTTGGTTTTCTACTTTAATCTCATTTGCAGAACGAGAATTTCATTAAGTAATCTCATGACTTTTTGCTCTGTATAGTAAGAACACCTTGCACTTAGCAAATTATTCTATTGATAAATAGGATCAACATTAACGACGTACCTTCAGATTTAAATTGAGCACAAGTGTACTTGGTGACTTTTTGCAATGAACCGATGATAAATTATAAAAATGTACCAAATATTTACACTTAAAAAAAAATCACAAATTAACTACAAACAAATTTAACTATTACTACTGAATTAGTGATATTATTACTAACCTAAAAGCTCGATTGTTTTCATTTGTAATATCTGTTACATAACAGAAAACACAAATAAAAATACTCGCAACACCTCCAGCGAGACTCGAGCACAATGAAGGAAGCAATACCCACATCGGAGAAACATAAGGTAAATTAATAAATATAAACCAAGAAATGTAGTATAATGCAAAACCTGAAACAATAATTAATAGTTAAGATAATTTAACCAAATACTGTGGAACACATCCCCTTTTATGAAATTATTAACACCACCATAAAACTTCATGGATAGCTTTATTTCACCGGGACCTATAACTTTTTATCTACAAAAATTCTCAGAATTTTGACAAACTGTTTATTTAATCAGGTACAAAAAACCCATGAACACTCCTTTGTATTCCATTTGAATCGTAAGATAATTTGAATGATTGACAAACTTTGTTTATTTTATTAGGTACAAAAACCCATGAACACTCCTTTGATTTCCATTTGAATCATAAGATAATTTGATCATTAAATTGAGAAAAAAGGTGGTCTACAAAAATACTGGGTTGTTCAGCATGACCTCCACCACCAACAACGGCGCAATATTTTTGTAGGCCACCTTTTATTTCAATTTTATGATCATATTATCTTAATATTAAAAAAAAAAAAGTAAAAAGTATTAAAGAGTTTTTAGTACCGTATTTAATTAATTAACTTAATGAGAAAATGCACCATTTCTGAGAATTTTTGTAAATAAAAAAATTTGTAGGTTACGATAATATGAAGCCATTCAAAAAGATTTTTAATAATTTGATTAAAAAGAATCTGTACCATGGACTATTAATATAGTAATCATTAAATAGCTTACCAGCTGTTGGAATTACTATAAACGGTTTCCTTCCGTTAACATCACTCCAAAATCCTACAAACATAGATATAACACCAGAAACTACAGACTCTAAAATTAACTTGATCATAGTGATCTGTGTGGTATAGCTTTGGACCAATCCTTCCACATCAGGCTCTAGTTTTCCAACACAGTCAGAGGATGAGAAGTTATAAACGATGGTACAAGTTTTCGAAATCAAAACATTTGTGCCTACTGCATCTGTACGAACATAAGAGTATGTTAATAAAAGTCATAAATAAATGAGAATATAAAATTAATACTAATTTTAATGGTAAAATATACATTTTTTTTTCCTTTTTTTCTTACCTGTCAAACTATATAAAAAAAATATTACAAATATTATCGGCTCAACGGTTATTGGAAACTTTTTCCATATAATCTTGCATCTTCCTGGATAACAAATTTCTCGTAAAGTCGGAGATTCATCTGGCGTCATGATTCTTAATTCTTAATCTGTAAATACCAAACAAATTAATACAGAGTAAATAACTTTAAAAAAATAACAATTAATCATATAATCTTTATCAAATTTAACACACCACCTTAATTTTTAAACAAACTTCCTATTTAATGAAATTGACTAATCTTTACTTTATGATTCAGAAGGTTCAAGGACAGTATGCAACAGACAATTATTATCTCAAATTCTAATTTATACAGGAATTATTAAATACTCGACGATTTCGTTCGGGTTTATTCTTATTTACCTAGTCTGGAACTCAAGGTCATAAAACCACAATAAATACTGATGAAGCTATAAATTTTATATTTTAATGCCGGTAACAGCTGATAAATATTTTTTAAAAATAAGTTTGATATAGTCCATGTTAATTATTGTAATGTTTTGTTTTAACGTTTGATAAAATTTTTGATGATTAGTTCAATTTTAATAATGATGTTTTTAAAATATTGATAATTGCATTTTGACATTGAAAATGGTTCATGTTTTTGAGTGGATAGAATTTAAATGAGCGGGTAATTAAATATGATAATAATTTATCATATTTTAATATATTAACAATAAATTAAATTTAATATAAGAGTTTCATTACACCATTAAATGTATATTTGTTATAGAAGTGTTGATGATGGCTTAATATTGAAAGGTTTTATTATAAATTTAATATTAATTGAAATCATAAAATTTAATTTTAAACCTTTAGTGTATTTTTTTTATTAAGTTCAATTTTAGTGTTTTTTGTGCTTAATTTTTATTTTTTTCTCATACGGTACAATTCAATTATTAATTACTCCTAATAATTATAACCCATGTTATTAGTTAAATGGAATTTTGGATGGAATGGTACATTTACATTAAACTAATTTTGATCAGGTGTAAATTCATCTAAAAATTTTACTTTTGGTTTTCATAATAAAATTTCAATGCATTCATTATACCTGAATTTATTAAAACATGTAAATTTATTTATTTTTAAATTAGCCCTTTATCAGACAAGCATTTAATTAATTCATATTAAAGAAGAGAGAAAATAATTTATACCTTACAGGGCTAACTCAAAAGTGGATTATATTTAGATAAATAAAATATTCCTCCTAATTTGATTTTTATTATAAGAATTTTTAAAGAAAATAATATTCAGCCTTCTAGAGTAACCTTTTTTTTATATTTTGTTATTAAATCCATAAATCTAATTTAATTATAAAATAAGATGACAATTAACTTAAGAAAAATACAAGAGACATTTTATAGATAAATTCAATAAAAATGATTGATGCGTAGTATTTAATTAGATTTAAGACTAAAAAAATAGATAAATTTGTAAAAACAAAATAATATATAAAAAATGTGAATTAGAACTTCAAAAATAAAATGATTATACGTTAAATTACAAAGATAATTTAAAAAAAAAAATATTATCATAATATAAAATAAAATAAAACAATAATATACTTTTATTTATAAAAAAGAAGAAAACATAAGATTCATGCTTATATATTTTTTTCAAAATCAAGAAAACTATACATAAATCTTTTTTTAGGTTCGGTGTCATTTTATTATGTTATTTTTTAATAGATTTTCAGCAACCGGTCACCAATAAGATACTTTTTTTAGTGATTGGTGCCAATGTTTTACATACTTGAAAATGGCTAAAAAGTCGAAATGTTGGCAAATAAAGATAAACAATAAAAACGTGTCTTATTAGTGACCACTGACCGAAACAGATTTTATGTGAACAAACACTATAAAATTTAAAATCCACAATTGTATGATCATTTAGTTGAAAATATTAAAAAGTAATTCTGAATACTTGTTCTAACATTTTTTTTTTCTGGTTGGCACTATAAAGATACTGGGCCAACAAAATGGTCTTCCTGCTGACATTTAATAACATAATACATAAATACAGACATATATTATATAACAGGTTGAAAGAGGTCATTCAGACTCAGCTTGTTGCGAAATATAGTTTTCCAGATTATCTGCAATTGCAGACTACTAGTTCCAGATCAAACAACCAAATAAATTTTTATATGTAATTGAATTAATATTATTCAATTTTTATAAACATGTATGGGTTAAATATAAAAAACTTTCATTCAGGATAGCGAGCGTTTATTGCTTCAAGATACTAATAAAATCATGAAAGCCTACCGGATTCATTCATAAAGAAAATTATCGAAGTGAACTTATTCACTGACTCATTGCGTCAAATATTGGAAAAATTTATTATAGGATGATTATGCCTTCTTTATGTATATCCCAAACACCATAAACATATGATAAACCATAAATATTATAAAATAACACCATTCCCAACAAAACATGAACAAACTAAACATCACTGAATATTTTTAACCAAGTAAATAAAGAAGTAAACAACATTGTTGAAATGACTCCCCGAAAATTCCAACATGTTTTATTTCACTTTAATCAATCGGAAAACAAAAGATAAAATTGAATTAAGATAGTAATGATTTAGGACATTTGGTAACAAAATATAGAAAGCATTTTCTGAAGTTTGCTAACTTATTTGACCTGCAATACTAAGACACATTACTAAAGAAGACATAAAAAAAAAAAAAAAATGGTAACTAAATAAAATAAATCACCTCAAAAACATAACACATGAATGAAAATCACTCACCACTCAAACTTAGATTCCCATCCTCTTTAATTTGTGTTGGTTTAAATTTCTTTGCCTGTATTCTATTTATAATTTATTGTTTTTGAATTACTCATTGTTTCTTATGTAATTTTTATTTATTTATTTATTACTGTTTATTATTACTTTTTAAAGTTTCTTCTTTAATGTATCATTAATGGTTTTTTTCTTTCATAAACTTTCATTAGTTAGTTATACTGAAATTAAAATATACTATTATACTAGATTACATAATATGCTAAATTTGAGCATAGAGTTTGTAAAAATTTATAAATACACTTAGGCGAGGAATTGATGAAAAGATACATTATAAATTCTTCAATAATACATCATCATAGTATATCAATGTTAAATTGAACTTAATTTATAAATTATATATATTATTTTAACATTATAAAAAAAGAAGTATATTTCTGTTTTTTTTTTGTTTTTTTTCAAAATAAAATACATTATATTTTAATACTACAACTCTCTCACAACACAAATAAAAAATAGATTAGCACCAGAAATATGTTGGGAATCTAGTAACAAATGTTCAAAGTAATTAGTATCTTAGTGAAAGTGTTTTAATTAGTGACAGGTGATATTAGCTAATAGAAAACAAACATTATTTGCATTATATTGCCAACAAAATAAAAGTAAATTATGTATGGCGATAGTTTTAAATAAATACAAAAATATTACTAATATGTATGCTATGAAACCATTATAACAATAATTTAATCAAATGTAACTTGGCAATTTGTCTTTAACAATAAGTGGAAGGGACAAATCATAACATATTCAATAAAAAAATACGCATAATAAAATGCAAGAAAAATATAAATATAATTATAAAGAGATAAGAAGGTATGATCACTGACCTTCAAAGGATGAAGAGCTGAATTACATAACACTGCAAATAAAAAAATATCACTGCTAATGTCAAATAAAATAAATTAATTTAATGATCTCTTTATAGAAATTATATTTTCAAACATTTCATTAAAACATATTTTAGAGATGTGGGAATGCCATCAATTTTTCAGAGGAAAAAAAAATGTTAAAGCACAATTCTCATGATTTCAGAACTTGTGATGAATTAAAAATCGTTTAAACTGTCAAATAAAGATGGTAGTTTCTTTAGAATTTGTTAAGTTCTATTCTATTTGTTAATTAAATATTAATCATTATAATAACATTAAAATAATTATTAAATATTAGTAAAGACAAAATAACATATCTTACGTTATTATAAGTACATCGAAAAAAAAGAGAACGGTTACCCAATAAAACATGCAAAAATAAAACCAACCCATGCAACTGGTTCTTCCGAACTGATCTTTGACATTTAAGGAAAAACTAGATATGTGAAAAGTTGTTTACCTTGTGATGTCTAAAAAAGCTAACACAAATTTGAAGCTAATAAGTAGCCTGAGACAAGCTGTCAACTAGTCTTTGTTTTATTTGAATTATATAGACTCAGTTCTTTGTTTGAATCTAATATCAAAGAAATGACAGAACAAAACCAGAAGTAATTATTTGATAAATATAGTTTAAATTTTAATACTACTGTGCATTAATTAAATTAATAATAAAAAAAAACCAAGGACAACAATAAAATTAGCATTTATTACAACATGATAAAAATACATAAACTTGATTCTTTAAAACTAAGAGCGCAGTTATAGTATTGTATTTTCCACATATGTTTTTAACTAGTTCAACAAGGCTTTAATTTAAAAATACGATAAGACTATCAATAGAGGACATATATGACAATGAACAGTACACTCACCTACATCACAAACGTAACTGACCTCACATGTACACAATCTGAAAAGCCCGTTGTCTTGGAAACGTAGTAAATAACAGCTGATATTTCTCCAAGGTTACCAAAACGAAATTCTCTTATCAGCTCCCATGTGTGACCTCTTTGGCTGCTCAGCTGTTTTTTGTTGACTGAACTTTAGCTTTTACGACTTAAGAAGTGTTAACTTGTGGCAAGTAGTTAAAAGATGCTTTAATTTCCAAAAATAACAATGGGAAACGCTGGAAGTGCTAGCGGTAGAGATCGTCAGAAATCAGGAAATCATGAACCCCATTCTCCAACTAAAGATGAACAAGCTTTTGTTTTTGATAAAAAACGTGAAACCAACTTAGTTTACCAATCTTCTCATGATGATGAAGAACCATATTTCACCAAAGGTGATGATAGTAACGGTGTTCAAAATGTAAGTTGAATACAATATATAAAAAATGTGTTCTGTATTCGTTTGATCTTAAGTTTTGCTATCTTAATAGTTTCACTTCATACTTATAATCACTGTCATTTATTTTATTTTATTTCTAACTTGAGTTCTTAAATCGATAACATTATCTATCCTTGATAAAACATCATTGACCTATTTGTCCTTATTAAAATCTATATGAATTAAAAGATGATCATTATAACCTATATATTTCACATTTCTCTCAGCTGTTTTTTTCTTTGAATAATTATTTCTGGTGAATGATTAAATTTCACTATGGACTTCGAAATACAGATGTTAAAAATCCAAAGAGTTCAAGCCTTTAAACTAAGTTCTGAATGGGCAAGTTCTCGAACTTAACACTAAGCTCATCAGTGGTATCGGATTCGTCTCTAAAGTGTGTAAAACAATATCATTGATGAGTTACGGTACTTGTCAAATGTATTAGTATTTGATCGAATCATCTTTGGATGTATAGTTGAATTGGTTGTTTTAGAAACAATGTATACCATTTGCTTGTCATTTTTACTATTTTGAAAACTATGCAAAAAAACTAATTGATCCTAAATGTTTTATAATTAAAAGTTTACAAAAAATATATAGCATAAACAATCAATCGCTGCATTATTTATGTATTGTGTTTTCTTACTTCAAAAAAATGTTTGTAGAACAAGTCTCATCTAAAAACCGATAAAAATGACACATGCGAAGTGTCTCAAATTACTCATTAAATTAAGGTATGTAATGCTCGAGCTTCTCATTGGTACTACTTCACTCCAGCATGACGATTCTAACCAACCAAGATCATGTTGATCAGACCGTAGATTCAATTAAGAAAATAGTCAAGTTTGTTTCAAAAGTAGACGGAGGCGACTAATTATCTTGTTCAAATTCTCGTCCTTTTTGTTTATCTCTTATAAGTGAGGAGATGTTGAAAATTGCAATATAATAAAAACAAGATTATTCTCATTGAGCATAGTTGTCAATTATTGGACACTATTGAAACCCCATATACAGTGTGATCATATCGTAAAGTGATACTTCTAAAGTAGATGTTGGTTGACAAACTTCAGAATTTAATGAACCTAGCTCGCCATTAACCGATGAGGAAAATTCATAAAAGCCATTATTATATTTTAAGAAATTATTTTTTCTAATTAAATTTATTGAATACCCATGACACAGTCACATATGCATTAGTCTAAACAATGTGCTCATAAATAATTCATGTATAATTAATTAGTAAGAATTTTAATTAATGTGAAAAATGTACTTTTCTCAATTCTATTTATAAATTTCAAAAGTATTATTCAAACTTGCCTATAGTTATTTCACCAAATAGGTGTACTGTACCTAACAAATCAATTTTTTTTTTCTTTGTAAATAAAACATATGGAGAGACCAATTGTGTTGGTAATGATCATTATAGGTTCAATCTATCTATTTTTTAATTTAAACATGTTGCTTACCATGATATCTGGTAGTCTGGTCTGGTCTTAAGAACTCGTCGACCTTACTACTTTTAGCTATAAATTAAAGGCCATTACCATTTTTCCATTCCATTTCTGTTCTCCCACTCTTCAGCTCAGCCAGCAGTTCCTGTTCAAAGCATATTATTGCCAGTAAATATGAATGAAAAAACAATATCATCAAAGAGCCTCGACAATACTTACGGTATACTGGTCCCTGTCCTATTCCGTTTTGGGTTACTTAAGTGTCTGGTAGTCTACACTTTCATATCTTTCATAATGAATTCGATGACTTTGAAAAAGGAATTTAGTCCATAATTGTTATTAATTTCTCACCTTACGTTAATATCAGCATTAACAATATAACTTTACCAACTTTGCTTGAATTTGTTTAGTTTTGAAATCGTTTATCGGAATGCCCCATTATGCCTATAAAATTAGTCATGCATTTTCTTTATTTTATGTTATTAATCATTTGATGATAGTTAATAATGATTGATATGTCTTATAGAATATATGGTCTACTATTTCTAGGAACAAGATTATAATAACATCCCTCGTCAAAGATCGGCAACCGTGTCAGAAGGTACTCAGGTCACCGACCAAGTTTTTCCAACTGTTTTTAAATGGGATGGAGGTGGAAAACAAGTTCTCATCAGTGGAACGTTTTCTAATTGGAAAACTATCCCCATGGTCAAAAGGTATGTTGCAAATCAAACTCGTTTTTATGGTGTAGTAATTTTACGATTATTTAAGTATTTGATATTTTATTTTCTCAAAAAATATTGAACTTCTAATTAATTATTTTATTATTAACTTATTTTATATTTTTAATATGGTGTGAAGATGATCACAACTGAAGAATTAACAAACCTTTGTATTTTCCTATATCGACTCATAAGATTTTTTTATGGCATATCTTCAAACTCCTAATCAGTTTTAGTTTACAAGTGTTGCTCTACTTTGATGAGTGGACAAAAATTTTCCGATCACACTATACATATGATTCTGAGTGTAGATAGAGGTGACTACTATATGATAAGGCTCCGATCTCAACTAAAAAGGATCCATTGGTTATCTGTGCATCGTTTCTGAGTGACTGTAATCTGAAATCCAAAACAGCCATGTAACTAAAGCTAGTTAGGGTCCTGATTTTAACTGAAACGGACAGTTTTGGAGTTACGGGATGATTTCGATAATCTGAACAAGAAAAAAAAGTAAAAGTTGACTGACAAGAGAATGAATGGATATGGTTCTATTTCTCACTATACATTACTGAAATTGCTCTCTGTGGTAGTTTCGAAATTATATTGCGGTACCTCTTAATGAAAACATTTAAACTAGCTGGTCATCCAGAAGTTGAGAAATCTGTTAATATGTGGTTTTCGCAGCAGAGATCACAGGAGTGTCCGGTTTCCATGAATATTGTAATATATCAAAATTTAATAACAATAATACTCTTGGAAGATCACTTCAATATCATGGTGAAACTTTCCAAAACAAATAAAAATGTTGTTAAAGAAAACAAAATTTTAAGAGTCTTGTTAAATTAAAATGAAATTACAATGGTTTTATCTCAGAACATGGATTAATGACCATCAGACCAATTTCTTAGAAAAACTAAAACTATTTAAACTAAACACTGTTTTCATTTTAATATAAAATCAAAGATAAACTGGCAAGCTAACCTTTATAATAACTGTATTTTCATGGCTGCAAGTATTTTATATTTAAAACACATTCAATAATATGTTGGGATGGTAACACTATTGTGGATTTCTTCTAATCAAGTCCTTCTCTATTCAAGTTCTTGACACATCATATCTTCTACACACCCAAACAACAAGTGAACTCTTTTGTCTATTCTCAAGTAGCCATTTTCTTCTTTGTTCATCCCCAAGCAGCCATTTTCTGACACCTGAACTAGTGAAACTATTTTTCAAATTTAAACATCCCTTGACATTAGCAGAACTAGATTAGCTTGCCTTTACTGTTCAACATTAGTTTACCAAACCATTTTTACCAACATCCAATAAAAGTTAATATTACAATATATTAGCTGAAAAGACCATGGTTTCCTTTAATATTTTTTCTAAGAAGGGTGATATCAGATTTTAAGGCCAGTAAGGTTGGCTTGATTATTTCAAAAGAAGATATGGGACATGTTTTTTTTATATTAATTTTCAATTCACCTGAAATTTTGTTTACACCCACTTTATTTTTCATTATTGACAAGTCATAAAAACGCCATAAAGTCGTAAATAAACGATATAACGTCAACTGCCGAAGCCTGCTACTTTTAAGTTTTTACGAGATCAAGTGTTCTCTTTAGCATATAAATCAGAGACTTGATTTAGAATATCTGTTTTTTTTTTTTTTTTTTCAGAAATAATGTTTTTATTTATTTATTTTATTTTACCTTGCGCTCATCCATTGAAGTGGAGCTTCACTTGTAAAGTAGTAGCTCCTAATCTTATTAATTGAATTACCTACCTTATTTTATTTGCTATTATTTAAATAGATTTTTTTTTAAAGATTATGATACATTATGAAAATTTACTGGATTTTTCAAAAAATAAAATATTTTATTTTTGATGTTATGGTTTTTTAAAATTGGTTATAAAAAGTTGTTAAATTTTTTATCAACAGTAGTTATTGTTTTCAATCATATCATTGATTTAAATTTAAAAAATTAGGTATTATTAAAATTAATATCAGATATTAATTATTGTAGCCATGGAGATTTTGTAACTATCATAGATCTTCCGGAAGGAGATCATCAATACAAGTTCTATGTAGATGGAGAATGGAAGCATGATCCAGCATCAGTGAGTAAAATCTATTATTTGTAAAGAGGAATATAATTAGTTTAGAAAGTTTAATTATGTACTTTTCCATTAATTAACACAATAAAAAATTGTAAATTCTTCACTCTGTTTAAAATATATATATATATTTAACCCTATATTGAAATGATAAAAACTTAACATTTTTCTATTTTTATAGCTGCATGTATCAAGTCATGTAAAGTATGAGGTTCGGTATAGTGCATCTAAATTAAGTTTGAGTTTAGAGGAAGAAAGCTCGCGCAGCTTTCCCTCACTCAAGTTCCACCTCTCCAAGACCTCTCTCCAGCTTATACCGGGAAAACATTATTCCATCTTCTTCAAATTTCGCACAAATGTTTATTAAAAAAGGTATGGATTTTAATTAAAAAATAAAATAAAACAATGAAAAGGATGGTTAAAGAATCAAATTGAGAGAAAAATATTTATGAATTCGCAAGGCCTACTGTTCACAGAACTAGTTACTAGGATCTGTAGATTTAAATTTACCAAGAAATAGATCGTAAAAAAATCAAGAAATAGATGGAAAATATAGAACAGAAAAGAATCCCATATTAGGTTATCGGATATTCAATAATTGGGAGAAGCCTTTTTCATTTACTTCTGAATGTAAACAAAGAGAATTGCCCACATTATGTATTATTTTAGACTGTGTATATTAGCTAGAATCAAATGAATCACAGTATGTAAACAGCTAACCTTTCTGTGAATCAATGTTGGAAATAGGAAAAGAAATGGATAAATAAATGTCTACAAGTAAACAAAAATTTAGAAGTACTTATGGCTGAGTAGAGAAGACAAAAGAGGAGAGGGGGAAGGGGTAGGCAGGTTATCAAAGTTATCTTAGATAGAGTCTACTTGGTAAGGAAATAGTGTTTCTAGGCCAAAGGTTCTAGAAGGATGTGATTAGACCAAGATCACTCTCAGCAATGAGATTTTCCTCTAATTAAGAGTACAGTAGAATCCCTGTTAACTATCCGCCACACGTTCGCATAAACTGGCCTAGTGATAAAAATAAAAAAGAAGTACTTCTAGAGAGAAACTGTAGGTTAAATAAAACTGTTTTAGGCATTCAAGAAAAATCAGGTACTGGAGGTGCCTCTATGGATCAAGGGTGATCAAATTGTCAAAAGGGAATTACAATCATAATTTTTTTTTTCTGAAATTTTGCAAAATTCAGAAAATGAAAAACTATCCTTGCTTGAAATCATAAAAACAATTATTATCAAGAATATGACTAATATAATCTAAGGGTTTCAAAGAAATTACAAATTCTAAGTTCTTGAAATCATGGCTGAAACTTTTATTACTTGAGATAACAATATATATATATATATATATATATATATATATATATATATATATATATATATATATATATATTGTAATGTACACCTTTATTGGAAGTTTGTGGAAATGGTTTAGTTAATAAATGTGGAACAGTTAAAAAGCAAGCTAATGTCAAGAGTTTTTTTAATTTGAAAATAGTTTCCTTTGTTGAAAAAAAAAGAAAATGGCTCCTCTTGAAGGGAAACAAAGAAAGAAAATGGCTGCTTTGGTATGAACTAAGAAGGGCACTTGATGTTTGGTTCTGTTGAAGAGAAGACCTCTAGTGGGAGCTCCTGACTTGAGTGGATGAAATCCAGAAAAGGATTACCAAGATTATTGGAAGAAGTTTTAAATAAAAGATAGTTAAAGTGAAATGAAGATACAGATGTGTAAAAAGGTTAGCTTGCCAGTTTAACTTGACTTTATAGTTATGTGCAAACAGTTTTTAGTTTTTTTCCCTGAAATCAAATCATTGTAATTCCATCATAACCTTCATACCACAAGGTGAAATTTAGTTACATATACCACAAGGTGGAGTGTTCGAACACTCCACATATTTTTTTCATATTTTAAACAAACAATAGTATATTATAACTACCATAATCCCTGCCAATATTCTAAAATATGTTGAAGTGTTTCCATTCAACATACCTATGTAAAAATTATGATTCAACCAATTTTTTCAACTTTTTTTAAGAACTTACTAAGTCTTTTCAGCAATTCTTAAAGCATATAATTACATGGAGATTAGTAAATGAAAATATGTAGTTTTTTCAGTGAAATCGACAATTTTTTCAACCAATTTCATAATTTTGCCAACTTAACTTAAATAGTTTAAATTATTATAGAATTGCTTAAAATGTGAATTATACTAATCAGTTTAAATTGAAAATCAAATAAAATCTAATGAAAAGGTTCGCAAAAAAAGTATAAAGTGATCGCACAGCTCGAGGAGAGTTTCGACTTCGTGTTTCAGTCGAAATACCAACTTTTAATTGGGTTTCCTTTTAAAACTGTTTTATGAGCATTGTTTATAATGCTTAAAAATCATGACTAAATTTTAAAACCATAAGCCACAAGTTGGGATGCAAAAACATCCCAGAGCACTTTATTTTCACAAACTAAAGAAAAAAACACGTTACTGATCTTCACACTTAATGTGCCTTCGGAAACGTCAAGTAGATGACTTGATATGAGGCCACTAAAATCTCTCTCTCTGTAACATTTCTCCACATCTGGTACATCGTACAAAGAGCGTCTAGGGGTATTGGAATACCCCACCTTGTGGTGTGAAGTTTAATGTATCAAAAGTTTTAAAATTTGGTTTTATTTAATAACCTTTTTATTTATTTTGGAAATTTTAACTCTAATTTTGAAGTGATCTTCCAGAGATATTATTATTATTAATGATGTAGACCTTGTAATATATATATATATATATATATATATATATATATATATATATATATATATATATATATATATATTACAAAATAGTGTCATTCCACAGTTTTGTAAATACCTCCCTTTAAAATACCTACATCTCATGTTAACGTGTTAAAATGGGAATCAGCTACAGTTTCATTACCGAGGTAGCTAGTTAAGAGGAATTTCGCTGTGCCAACTTTAAAGTGTGAACTGTAGGAACGTCTCTTCATCCCACAGCCTTATAAAATAGTATAAATATTTAAATGTCACAGTTTTCAGTTTTTGTATAAGCCAACATTACACCGATGTTTTCACTTTCACAATCCTATCACGATGTTTCAGCTCGTCGAGCCACTTTCAAGTCTATCATGTAATTATCCATTACATTTCTTATGTAAAGTACATGCGCCTCCTCCTAATAGCCAGTATCATACTTGTCACATCTATTTTTAACTATTACATTACTTATTATTAAAAAATTTATTCTTAATAAAAGATTTATATAATATTGAATTATACACAAACCCAGGTCTGAAAGCACAGTGGCTTATTCACTTGCTTAACCCACTCCTTGATAGAATCTTATTATTAACTATAATAATGAATATTTAATTCTGATTATTAATGTTCTCATACTTATTTCAGAAAGTGGTGGAAAATGGCATGGGATCAAAAAATAACTTAATAGCTGTGAAAAATACAGATTTTGAAGTTTTCCAAGCATTGGCAATGGACAGTGAAGGTGGATCTTCTAACCAGCAAAGTAAGTTTTTTTAAAGTTATTTGTAATGTTCTGCTTTCTTATCAATGCTTTAGTTATTTTGGCTTAATAATTGTTATATATTGTGTCATTTATAGAAAATCAATTGTGTCATTATTCTACTATTTTTGTCATATAATTACAAGCAGGAAAAACACCGCTTAAATATTATCACTTACAAGAAGATGCAATTCACTGATTTCAATGAAACTATTTTTGTTGATACCATGCCAAAAAAATTTGAGACTCTTGTCCAATGGTTTTTGCCATTGTACCTAGTCCATGTTACAGACCCCTTTTTATCAAATTATTATTATCTGCCTGAAACTTTGTGAATAGCTTCATCTCATTGTAACCTACAAATATTATATTTACAAAAATTCTCATAATTGTTGCCTTTTTTAATCTGGAGATTTTCAAACTTTGTTTATTTAACAGCTACTAAAAACTCATAAGTGCTCATTTGCTTTCCACTTGGATCGTAAGATAATGTGAGCACAAACTCGAGAATAAAGATGGCCTTAATAAATATTGAGCTGTTTTTATTTACCTACACTGCCAAAATGTCAAAATAACGAAGTTTTATAGGCCAAACGAACCAATAATTTTGTATGCCACCTTTTCCTCGAGTTTGTGATCAAATTATCTTATGATCCAAGTGGGAAGAAAATGAGTGCATACGAGTTTTTAGTACCTAATTAAATAGACAAAGTTTGCAGACCTCCAGATTGAAAATGCCCCAATTCCAAAAGTTTTTGTAAATAAAATAGTTGCAGGTTGTGATGAAATGAAACTATTCACAAAGTTTCAGGCGGATGTTAATAATTTAATAAAAAGGGGTCTGTACCACGGACTAACCCTACGACTCGAGAAAAAAATATTTTATAAAACCTTAACATTTTTTATGTTATTTCTGCCTTTGCTCTGCATAGATTTCTAGTTTATTATATATTAATTGATTTGTTTTTTGTTTTTTTGTGTGTGAAATAAGAAAAACATATTGCTGATTGTTTCGAACAAATTCAAATGTATAATATAATAAATTACGATAACCAAAAGTCACTTCCTGTAAAGTAGATCATGTAAACTTTTGTTGTGAAAAAAATACATATATCTTAAAATAATAATAATCTCAATCCATTTGTGTTTATAGCTTGTAGAAAAACTTTTTTTAATTTTTTTGAACTGGAATTCATCCAAATAATTTGGTTAAATGGAGAAAGCAAAAAAATAAATTTTATAGACTGTTTGCCTTGCGAAAAATATCCTGATCTGCTGGATTCCTTATGAATCAACTCTAGAAGTTGGTTTGTCGCTAGTTTTCCTGAAAATCTTCTTCCTACGATTGGTTGTAACTACGAAGGTGGTCTGATAAATTCCCGACTTATTTTTCAATATAGTCTCCTTGTACCTCTATACACTTCTCCCAGCGATGCTCCCATTTCTGTAACCCGACCAAAAATTACTCGTCATTTTTCTCTGCAAAATAATTGTTCACGAAGGTGATTGCCTCTCCATTTGACGAAAATCTCTGTCCTCCAAACGCAATTTTTAGATAAGGAAACAAAAAGAAGTCGCTTGGTGCTAGATCTGGTGAGTAAGGCGGATGGTAAAGTAATTCAAACCATAATTCGTGGATTTTTGCCATAGCAACTGCTGAGGTATGAGACGGTGCATTGTCTCACAGAAAAGAGGCAAATAATATAGAAGGCAGATAACAATTTTTTATGTGTTATTTTATTTATAAGATGCAGAGGATAATCATGTTTGCTGCCTGTTGACTTTTAATTTTCATTGAATTTTTTAGGTGAATATTGTCAAGAAATACCGCCAATGAAACCTTGGGAAAAACCAGTAGGTCCCCCCATTTTGCCACCGCATCTTCTGCAAGTTATCTTAAACAAGGACACACCGATTTCAGTTAGTAAAATTTATTATAGCCCAAATAATTATTTGTATTTATAATTCATGGATTTTACTTTAAAAAAATTTTTATATTTTCAGTGTGAGCCTACTCTTTTACCTGAACCAAATCATGTAATGTTAAACCATCTTTATGCTTTGTCAATTAAAGATGGTGTTATGGTGTTGAGTGCTACTCATCGGTATAGGAAAAAATATGTTACTACATTGCTTTATAAGCCTATATGAGGTACAATACATTACTTTTTTTTTTTCTTTTTTATATTTGTGATGTTAACTAGATAATTTATTTTAAGTTAAGTTTTAATGTTTTAAGTAATTACCAAATATTTATACAAAAAATTAAAATTTATAGCTAGCTGGTTTGGGTCAGTGACTTTATGTTCTATTTTATTAGTATTGTGCATAATTAAGACTAATATTGATTAGCTATAATTAATACATTTATGAATTATATTTTAAGTCAATTATTGTAAACAAAATTAAATGTTCAAATAATCTTCATCTTTAAATAAATTATTAGTAACAGCTAGCATTTTTTATTATTTATTTTTAATTGAATAAACGTGCTCACCTTTTTACCTCTTCCAAAACTCTTAATCAGTCTTTATAAATAGAGACCAGATTTTCATGTTATTGAACATTTTATTCAGTTGTGTGTAAAAACTAATAAAACCCAATTTATCTATCCTTTTCACAATTTGTAGAATAACTCATTGACATTACCCTTCTTGTGCTAGATTAGATGATTTATAGATATAAATATACATGTGTATATAAACGTTTAATTTTTTATTTTACTATCTTGTCCATATTAAATGTATCTAGAAATATATGAGGAAGGTAAATTGTGACTAAGAACAGTTCAAATTTAACATTACAAAAGGAAGAAGTAAACAAAAATGGAAAATATTCTTTCCTAAATATTGGATAACAATAAATAACCATCTTCCTCGAATTAGCTGATTTGTTACAATGACATTTATTATTACTGATTTGACTTGAATTCTCGTTCTTCTGCTGTTCAGTATCTCTTCTGGCTTTGAAGTGAATTGTAATGATTTCATTATTATCAAAAATTTAGCATTATAATGAAAGTAGGAACTCTTGTCACATCAAACATTAAAATTGGTATACCAAATTACTACAAGTTGAAATCTGATGGAAACGCTATTGTTTATATGCCCCATTAAAAATCAATTAGGTGTGATATGAAATCACAGATAGCCACCCGTTGTGGAACTTGTAAGAAAAATAGTTTTTATTAAAGAATTTAATGTGTTTTTTTGTTTTTATTTAGAATGAGCAGAAGTCCTAAAAATATTTTTTTATTCATCTAAAACAATAGAATCAACACTAATAGAATGCTTGAAAATTTCAAATATTACAGTGTATTTCTAAAGTTTCCTAAAAATCCTTAGAAATTTATTTTTCATTGTTGCATTTTAATTTTAAATTTTTTCTCATTAAACTTTTCTTTGATTCTGAAGCTTAACACAAGGTTTGGCCATATTTCGATATATTGATATAATAAATTGAACAAAGTAGATGATTTTTGCACATATTTAGTTGTTAATCATACGATTTTAAATATATTGGTATGAGAAGGAATTAGTCGAGTGTGCGGTCAAAAAAAATAAAAAAAATTAAAATATATAAATAATTTTAATTAGAACTCTTGTCACATCAAACATTAAAATTGGTATACCAAATTACTACAAGTTGAAATCTGATGGAAACGCTATTGTTTATATGCCCCATTAAAAATCAATTAGGTTAAAAATTAAAATTATTTATATATTTTAATTTTTTTTATTTTTTTTGACCGCACCCTCGACTAATTCCTTCTCATATCATATCAACGGTCAACCATCTCTACATCATTTTAAATATATTGTGTTTTCACTGCACATTTTGAATTTTTTGCTGCACGTTTTTCTAATTTTTACCACACAAAGATCCGGTCTCTATTTATAAGGTTCATTATATATTTGTCAACATTGAAATATACATATATCTTATGCTTAGTTGTAAGTAAATGACAGGTAAAGCACTAATAAGGTTGTAAATAACCTATTAAGGGTTAATTGTAAATCAGTGTGGCGATTGTAAATAATCCTGTTTGGCAGTAATTGTAAATATTCCTTCCGTTTTGTCTGGGGTCTAGGTTATCTACACTCGTGAATTTAATTTTCTTAAAACGAAACCCCATCACTGGATATAGACTTTTTGAGGGTGTTTAACTGTCGTTCGGAATTCAGGAACCTAATACTTTTTGTGACATTGAGTGACAAGAAATAATAAGAATAGGTATATGAAATGCGGGACTGAGCAAATACACTTTGAGTGAATTGATTCACCTGTTTTGTCATTCTTCAATTGTG
Organism: Nezara viridula; assembly: GCA_928085145.1. Taxonomy (NCBI): domain Eukaryota; kingdom Metazoa; phylum Arthropoda; class Insecta; order Hemiptera; family Pentatomidae; genus Nezara; species Nezara viridula. Next base: position 9,741,274 of record OV725083.1, on the reverse strand, counting down.
AGGCCTATAGGACAATTAAATAAAAGGATTATTCACTCCTGTGTAACAAAACAATTTATTTTGATAACTGTAATAAATGAATCTAAAGTCTTATAACTGTAGGTTTGATCTACTTAATCTTCAGTGTCATGCCTCTCTCTTCTGGTAACCTCCTTTCATCCTGTCTCGGCCTAGAGTGAGTTCTTCTTTCTTCTCCCGCTGCTGCTACCTGCTGGCACTTTTTCAGGCTTCTTCCTTTCTTTGTTCTACCAGCGTCCTCTTTCGTCGACTGTTTATCGATTTGATACTTTTCCATAAACAACTTGTCCACTGCATAATTGAGTACAATTCATAGTGCAACCATACATTCCTTCTCTTCTCATTCCCTCATTTAATGTCATATAAAAGAATAAATACTAGAGGTCATGTACTACAAGGTGTCAACATAGTAAAGATAGTCACCGGACCATCTTCATTCTACCTAGGACAAATCTTCATTACCCAACAATTAATAGAAAGAGACAGAGAAAGAAATTACAATATATATATATATATATATATATATATATATATATAAGACCATTATTCAATTTGAATGTTTCTATGCGGTATTTTGGTTAGAAAATAATTTTATACTATTTTTTAGGCTTCCACTTAGAGATAAGATATTAGGTCATTTCGTATGAAATATCAATTTTTATTATTTCAGAAATTCAAAGTTGGATTTGTGAACTTTTGTTCTTCACCACGTTTATGTTTACAGATTATATTGGACTGTTAATAATCCTCTCTTTTTTTGTAATATTCATTATCATTCCATTTGATTTCACATTGTTTAGTATGCCATCATATACGATCATGAAAACACAAGATTTTTGAGTAATTTTTTTTCATGAGTTTAAACTAGGACACTGAGAAGCCCAAGATGCAAGAATCATTACCACGGTGTTTGGGAAACGATGTAACAAATAGACCATTCGCTGGTGGTTTGAAAAAAAGTAATATAATGTGAATTAGGCACAAAGAAGATTGTTTCTCTGCTTATTAAATATCAAATCTATTCCTGAATAATTTAACTTAATTTTATTATTTAGTGTTTTGCCAAACAGGTTCAAAATTAATTATTGATTAAAGTTGGAAACGCCTTCCATTTCAGTGTCATTATTCATTCAAAAGTTACGTCACCCATTGATTCCTGAAATTTAAATTTGTTTTTATTCGATAAACAAAAAAATAGAATATTATTCCTAATAAAGCATCAACAGTTAATTAATCTTTAATTCCAATGAATGTTTTTTATTGGATGCAGGTCGAGTTACAAATTTATCGAAAATTAGAAGTAGCATTGAATCTAAACATTTTTTTTTTTCCCTCACAAACAGAGATATAACAAGCTCTGCCTAAGCTTGTATTGATTGACAAACAATTAATTCTTACAGAAAATAAATTAAGAACAAATAAAAATTGTTATAAAAATAATTATGGCTCTGGCAAATTTATTTCATATGACATTTCTGTCTCTCAGCTAATTATTATTTCTGTTAAATAAATTGAAGCTAAAATTTACCATGCCCGTCGAGCCTAGGTTTCTCATAGAAATATTAGAGAAGCACTTTTATCAAATTATTTGTTAATATATCTTTTTAACCGAAAGTATGAGCAGAAAATTAAAATTATTGAATGCAATTACCAATAACTTGATTTATCAATTGTAAATAACCTGTTCGGGGGTATTTGTAAATGAACTGTTTGGCGGGGGACTAGGTTATTTACACTCCTGAATTTAATTTTCTTAAAACAAAATCCCGGCACTGGATATAGACTTTTTGAGGGTGTTAAACTGTCGTTGACAATTCGGGAACCTAATGTTTTTGTGACAAGAAATAATAAGAATATATATATCTGAAATGTGGGACTTAGTAAATATACTTGGAATGAATTGAATCACCTGGTTTGTTATTCTTTGATTGTGAGACATATAGGACAACTAAAAAAAGGCCTTTTCGCTCCTGTCTAACAAAATAATTAATTTTGACAACTGTAATAAATGAATCTATTAAAGTGTTATAACTGTAGGCTTTATATTCTTAATCTTCAGTGTAGTAGACTTCTCTTCTTAGATAACATCCTTCCTTCTTCCTCTCCTGGAAAAAAAGTGTTTTCTTTTTTCTCTGAGCGTCCTTCTTCAGTTGCTGCCACCTACTGTTCCTTTTCCAGGCTTCTTCCTTTCTCTGTTCTGTACCTTTTTCGTCAATTCTTTATCGATTAGATACTCTTCAATTAACAACTTGTCCACAGCATAATTGAGTACAATTCATAGTGCAATCCTACATTCCTATACATTCCTTTACTTAATGTCATATAAAGGAGTAAATACTAGAGGCCATCTACTACACAATGATGAATGAATGAATAATGAAAAGCACACCAGTCATGGACAGGTAGGACTTTAAATGTAAATAATAAGCTTCCATGTTGATTGAAAGGTTTCAGTTTTTTCTAGGTTGAAGAACAGTGCCCTCTAACTGTGGAAACTGTGTGAACAAAGTTTCCAAAAGAAAATTTTAGAATGCCTATTTCTATAATGTTCTTGAGATCAGTGTGTTTCATATCTTCCTACTAACAGTTTTATTAAGAGTAAGATGAACATTTATGTTATCTTTATAGTTAAATAAAGATTTTAGAATTTTTCAGAGGTATGTCCATTACTGGTACTGACTCCCTGTCCACTACTAGAACAATTGAATTTTAGGGTGTCCATCACTAGTGCAAAAAGGTTTTTTTTTTAAATGGTGATTATCCTTGCATTACTGAATATTTTTTTAAACTGCTAAATAGAAAAAGGAAACCCTAGAGATTCTAAATGTCCAACGGAGAAGTTTATAGCTATATTAATTACAGCAACATAAGCCAAAAAAGAAAAAAAATTTCCTAGCTATGTCCATCACTGTTGCGCTTACCTTAACTGCTTTAATTTTTTCTTGAACTTCAATTTCAGAAACTGAAATGATGGAGATAATTTTGTGAAGCCAGTTTTTTTTTTTTTGTTTTTTTTTATATATTATTGATGATATATATCTGCCTTATAATATATATATATATATCTGATGATATATATCTGCAGTAAAACATTTATTCTCTATCCACTTAACCCTTCAATTTTATTGTACAAAATACACTATTAAATTTTACATATATTTATTATTGATTCTAAATTACATAATTTTACTATATGTACTATATTATTGCCATTTCTTTTTAATAAATAATACTTTAATTAGTTAAATAAAAAACGTAAATAATTGATTTTACATACCAATATAATCATTGTATGATTTAAAGCTATGCTAGAACAAAGTCTGAACACATGAGAATTCAAGGCTTAAATAAAACACTGTCCATTCAATACTGACATCATGACTTATTTTTTGGTAATTATTTATATTATCAATTTTTTTTTATTTTCATTAAAAGCCGTTTATGTTTTCTGTTTTTGGCTATTCACAAAATAACTGTAGCAATAAAATAACCTAAAGAAACGGTTAACCAATAAACAGTTAGGATAAAAACACCATTAGCTGACCTACCAATACCTGACATCCTCCTTGAAAAATGCGAATAATAAGATTTCAGGATCTTGTAGACTTCTATTTGATACATTTTTGGTTTTTATATTCTATCCTTAAATATTTATCTTGCCGGAAACCGTAACTGAAATAATGGTTGGCAAATTGGGAAGGTTCACGGGTCCACTTAGTGTCCCAGGTACAATCATATCTTTTTTCAGTAAGGGCACCATGTCTTAGTTTTGCCTTTTTCTCTTCAACTATGATTTATCAAAAATTTTTGATTCATTTTATCTAAGAATGTTTTTATATTACATTTTATCCGTTTTTAACTTATCACTGAAGGAATTGGAAATTTAATAGGTGTCAGCTATTTCAGCCTTATAATGGATTCTTTTCCCAGTAGCTGATTGGCCTGTACTCTTATAAATTTAAAGAGATATACTTAATATAATGGGTCCATACTTAAAAAGGGGACCATTCACTACTCTTTCATTACAAAAGCATTTTTGGTGATTTGGATTAAATATGAAACAAAAATAGATCTTCCTATAGCCAAAAACATGCTCTTGATAGTGACCAGCATTTATTGATAAATTTAAGACTGGAAACGATACAAAGTTAGTTTTAATAAGTTAAAGGTAATTTTTGTTAATATCTATTTTAAAATGAATAACATAAAATTTCAACACTATATTTTGCACAATTAGATCATTTTCCTCACCTATGTTAGCTATAGTTTTAACAAAACTATTCTCTAAATTTACAATTCTTTAAATTTTGATGGATTTGAAATTTGTTCTGGTAAGGTGTGAAATAATTCTGTAATATGAATCCAAGAAAAATACAATAACATCAATATTGAAGTTTTTACACGTAAAACTATTCTCTAAATTTACAATTCTTTAAATTTTGATGGATTTGAAATTTGTTTTGGTAAGGTGTGAAGTAATTCTGTAATATGAATCCAAGAAAAATACAATAACATCAATATTGAAGTTTTTACACGTAAATATTCATAGAAATTTTCTTCAGCGTGTAAGCTACTTTAGTATTTACTCTATGCTTATGCAAATTCCTCAGTGGTTGTTGCTTAAAATCTTTTGTTGACACCCTTACCTTGTTCTTGATTGTATTGAGGTAAAATATTTAATCTATAATTTTTTTTTTCTTAATGATATTTATGACTGTACTAATTTAGTAAATTTGAACATATGGATATAATGACGTGAAAACACTTGTTGAGAAACTACCCAATGGTAGCACTCTAATGATATGTCTACATAAGTAGATCACGAGGCCATCTTCTTTTCAGACGCCTCAGAGGGTTATCAGGGATCGAGGAGGAAGCAAGGTTTGAAACGAGAGGGTTCAGATGATTCTGAAGTTTATTATGGAAGGATAGGTATCTGGATTGGGCCAGATCTGAAATATCAAGGTCATTATGGATGGTTTTATTTGTAACAAAGTAGGGAGCATTAAGGATTTTATGAAGGATTTTGGATTGTAAGGATTGAATACGAGAGGAATTCGATGGTTTAGTGGAGTCCCATAGCTCAACTCCGTAAGTCCAAATAGGCCGTATTATAATCATGTATATGAGTCTTTTGTAATTAATTGGCAGTTTAGAGCGTTTGTCTAGTAAGTGCTGAAGTAATCGGAAATGTCGAGGTGTTTCTTGTTGTTTCAGTCAGGTATAAGGATTCCAAGTTAGACGTTTGTCCAGGTGGAGTCCTAGGTAGTGGTTTGCTCAACAGGGATAAGTGGGGTATTGTTAAAGAAAACTGTAGGAGAGGAAATCATAGGTTTACGACGAAGGGATTTGAATTTGGATTGGAATTTATTTTAATTCTTCAGTTTTGTCACCATTCTTCAGGATTTATGATGTGTGATTGAAGCATTTGGGATGCGAATGATGATTCATTGTTTACTGATAGGATACATGTGTCATCGGCATATGTGGTGATGACAGTGTTGGGATAGGTTGGGTTGTCAGCTGTATAAACTGTATAAAGTATAGGACCTAGGATACTACCTTGAGGAATACCAGCAGTCTGGGAAAATAGGGATGAATAGGCGTAACCTATAATATAAATCAAGAATATTTCTTTTGATATCATTTAAAACTTATTTTTTAATTTTTGAGCCTCCTATTGTTAACTTGTAATGTAAATGATTCATTTTTACACTTTATAAAAAATATTTACGAAATATCTGATAGTTACAAAGTTTATAACTAGGTTTCTTATTTAGAAAATATTAATATTGTAGCATAAAACTTGATTAAGCATTAAAATCTAAGATCTTTTCCTAAATCTATACACATCTTCAATTTCCCTCAGCGGGCAATGGCTAGGAGCATGTTGATGTAGGAATATGAAACCTTTACCATCTGAAATAAAAATTATATTAATTTTAATTTATTGATAATTTAAATTTTAAAGATGCACATTTATATCTAACATGACATGACATGCAGTCAATGTTAATGTTCAATTCTGAAGGATTTGAAATATCATATAATAAGTTCGTGGTACAGACCCCTTTTTTAATCGAATTATTAACATCCGCTGAAACTTGGTGAATAGTTTCATCTCATCGTAACTTACAACTATTTTATTTATGAAAACTCTTGGAATTGTGTCGTTTTCAATCTGGAGGGGGGCAAACTTTGTCTATTTAATTAGGTTCTAAAAACTCGTAAATACCCATTTCGTTTCTACTTGGATCGTAAGATAATTTGATCACAAAATCAATTAAAAAGGTGGCCTACAAAAGTATTGGTCCATTTGTCCTGTATAAACTCGTTATTTTGAAAATTTGGGGGTGTAGGTCACGCCAAACGCTTCAATATTTTTGATGGCCACCTTTTTTATTGATATTTTGATCAGATTATATTGCGATTCAAGTAGAAAGCAAATGGCTATTTACGAGTTTTACATATTTAAATAGACAAAGTTTGCCCCCCTCTAGATTGAAAACGCCCCCAATTCCAAGAGTTTCCGGAAATAAAATAGTTGTAGATTAAGATGAGATGAAGCTATTTACGAAGTTTCAGGCCGATGTTAATAATTCGATAAAAAGGGGTCTGTATCACGGACTAATTATTTTCAAAAAGTTTAATATAATAATCAGTCCTATACGGTAGTTTATTTTTGTATTTAAATTTTTCTTTTTGATAAATGTTTAACCACTACAAAAAATTATTCAATATTTTTGACAAAAAGATCTTCAAAAATTATCGTAAGGTAAATGTTCTAGTAATTGGCAGTGTACTATTAATAGACTGTTTCCAAATCATTAATAAACAATAAGTCGTATACATCCTACAGAGAGTGATATCATACCACAATAGTCGATAGGCAGTTGATTTTTTAATAGAGCAAGATTGTGGCTTTGTTTCGGGTAAGTTTCTTCATAACTTTTCTTTTCAAATTTGTATTAATCCATCTACAATTTTCCATTCCTTGGTTACTACTGTGCAATTTTTGTTTTGTTATTAAAATTAATTATTTTTTAAAAAATCAGTTGGTTTGTAGTTTTAGAACATTTTCTTCAAATTTCCACTAAATAGCCCGAGAAAATCCAGCATATATATTTATTGTTTTTTATAAATGCTTACATTTTCGCACTCAATGACCATGAAATTTTGGCATTCTGTTTTTGTATTTTTGCTTTTCAACTCAGGATAACCAAACTTTATATTTTTATAAATTTTAATGTGTAGTTTTCAGAAACATTCCGTATTTTGGTAATGGGTTAATAATTTAAAAAAAGAGATCCGTGTTTACTCTTGCTCCGTTATTTTTGCACATGAGGCAAGTGCAGCCACGAAGCTCCATAATAAATCTTTCTCAGTTTAGCTAAATATAATCAAGAAATCACACTAAAACCTTATTTTTAAATTTTACCCATTTTTCCAATCGTCCTCTCTTTGACTCCAGAAAAATTCCGTTTCTCCCAAACGGTTTAAAATAAAAAATGAAAAAATAATAATGCAGAATCAGTGAAAAATAAGTCATAATATACTCGCCCCACTGTCATTTATATTTCTTCTGATGGAGTATCCTAGAGTGAGGTGGGCCCGAAAATTTTTAACTTTTGTTTTTAATTTACAGAAAATGATAAAAATATTCTAATTGCTGGAAATTGTAGACAGATGACCCTAAATACTACTTGTTAAGTTGTATTTCCATATTCCTAATAGTTATCTCACAGCCACAGTTTAAATATGAAAAAAAAATAAATAAACCTGGTTTCACTTACCCCACTTCAACCTAATTAACTTATTGACTCTATATGGGAAAAAAATTGATAAAAGACTAAGTTTTCTGACAATTAAATCTATTTGCAAAGATCCACAATCAGAAATAAATCTGTGGTTCACGTTAATATTGAAAATTTCTCTTGAGTGTCTATTACTGCAAAATTTACTTTATGCGAATATAATTCCCTATCCCGAACTAATTTTACTAATCGATTAACTGGTCTTTATTAAATTTATTTCGCTCTATCCACTATTTATTAATCTTCGCTGGCTTTAGTACCACTGACGCGGTCGAGAGAGTAGCGCAGGGATCTCCTGGAGTCCTGCTTTTCCCTCCATAGTTGGAAAGACAAGCCTGCCTTGGAATTCCGTAGCCTAATTGCAAATATTTTATATAGATATGTATGTGTTTTTACTTTCACTTACCTATATATGTAGTAAGAGAAACTATTGCGATCGTGAAAATTTTCTAATCTGAATTTTCAACGGAAAAATACCTTTTGAGGTACCCTGAGTCCAAATAATTTTAGAAAAAGCAATACCTAATATAGAAAGTTGTAGAAGTTAAGGGAGAGTAGCGAAAAAATTATAAATAATAATTTTTGAAAACTATTATTATTTAACGTTAGTCACATGTTTTCAAGGAAATCAAAAGAAATTTACAAACTAAATATACACTTTTAAAATATTTTTAATTTTGAAAAAAGTATTTAAAATCCATCTAATCAAGGCAATAACATTTTTTTTAAATCTATTTCATTGTACTTGTTTGAAGGAAGAAGTGAAATATAAAAATATTTCATGGATATATTTATAACCTTAAATATATTTACTGTCGTTTAATAGCTCTAGATCTGATATTATATTTAAATTGTTAGGTATCTATCGTCCGTTTATTCCGAAAAAGCATCATTAAAGTTTTAGAAAATTAAATCAGTAAATAATTTGATGAATTTTCCCTTAGTGATATTCCTACAGCATTCACTGCCAATTAGTGTGACAACTTTTGACCTGTCTATGACAGATCATGAAATTCCTTAATTCCATTTTAGCAAACTTTGCAATGGAAAATAACAGTTTAATAACTAATAATCGTACAATCCATAATCCGCCGGTGATATAATAAATAGGACTTTTGTTATTTTAATCGTGTTAATGATTTTTTTAGCTGTAAACTTTTAGCTTTAGCTTAATTAAAAATGCAATTCAAAAATATTTTTAAGTTATTTTATTTTATTTATTGTATGTACTTTTTGATTATTATTTATTTGATATGTTGCTTCTGTTTATTTCTTTTTTTGTTTTGTTCTTATATTATGAATGTTATCTTTCCTACCGATAACCAATGTCCAAGTGATAGAATATTGTATTGTTCAATAAATAAATTATAATTAAATTGGTTGTTGTTGATTTTATAAATTTATAATATTTATTTATTTGTTTGTTGTATATTTATTACTCATATCAATAAAATATATATACATATTTACTCACAGACATAAATCCCGCCAAGTCCACTGTCTGCCCCGAAAGAAGTTTTGTTTCTAGAGGTTTGTTTGACACTGTTCTTATCACTAACAGTATAGTTTGACATTCCATAGGCAACTCATACCAATTTATATCAAACGTTCTTTCTCGAATAGTCATGCTCTAAATAAATTAAATCGTTATAATAAATATATATATATACATATGTTCAATTATTTGAAATATTTATATTATTGGATACAACTCTAGTAGAGTATCCAAATACCTCATACAAACGTTCCTTTGAAATAAATATATACATAAAAATGAATAAATAAAGTTCATACTACTTTTAATAATACTATATACAAAAAAACTATAAAAAACTTACTTTTTCAATTATCATCTCTGCGATTAAACTGATAATGTACAGGAAAAACAGCTGAGCCAATGATATTAAGGTAAACTTAATTTTAACTGCATAGTTATCCTGCATGAAGTTAAAATATTAACAAACTTAATGTATTTATAAAATATTAACATAAATTAATTGTGCGAATACGTCCAGTAATCAGAGTTGGGTGAATATTATACGATTACTGATGACTAAATTTTTAGTCTCAAACATTCATGACTAATGAAATATTTTATAATAATATTTTTTCTGTCACTTTAAACGACTGAAAATTTAGCCATTATTCATAAATAATATTTTAGTTGTAGTCGTCATTAACGACTAAAAAGGTGAAATAAAAGTTGCATATTGATACGTTAATGTATCTTATAGATTTTATTAGTAATTTATTTATTTTTCTGTTTATCTGGGACTATAGTTGCTTGTATGTATATGTATTGTATTTGTATTTCTTATATGTATTATGCTTGTATCATTATTAACCAATAATTATTACAATCAGAAAAATCTTTCTTAACAACCTTTTATCTCAAAATAATTATATTTTACTGGTAAATCAAAGCGTTTATTATGATCGATAAATTATTTAGTAGAATTTAAACAAGAATAAATAATTTTGTTTTAGATCATTTTTTTGTATCTTAAATAATGTATTAATATTTTCAGGCTTAAATTTCATCTTGTCAATTTTTTTTTTATATTCAATACTATAGTATTGTCATTATTGTAATTTCACAAGTCTGTAAAAGTATTGTAATTTTAAGTATATTCCTACTCTCATGTTGTAAATATTTTATAATATATGTATTTTAGATAAATAATATAAAATCGATTACTTACGGAAATAACAAAAAATCCAGCAAAACTAAAGATTACAACACCAGTACAAAAAGCTGCAAAGTAGCAAATTTTTAGTAATTTAGTTGTCCTCCTGAAATATCTACAAAAATAATCAATACATATTATTAATCGATACTTATTAAATTATTAACGATAATTTAAAGATCACGTGCATAAAGGTGGTTAAATATTTCCAGTTCTGAGAAGAATGAATTTATAGTTTGACACTGGGATATTTTTTTTCAAGAAAGATGATATCTAATTTTTAATTGTAGTAAATAGTCAAGACGCAGTCTGTTTAAGATTTTATTGTTGTTGCCGACGTTTCAACCCAAACATATGGGTCATCATCAGGGCGTGTTTCCAGTACTAAAGGTATTATCGTACTCAATGAACTGTTCAGTACCTTACCACCTTCAGTACTGTAAACATGCCCTGATGTTTACCCACGTGCTAGGGTTGAAACGTCGGCAATATCAATAAAAAATATTAAGGTAATTTTGACATCAACGATGTTCAACGGTCTGGTCGCCCAAATGAAATTGAAACGAGCAATGTTAAGGCCATGTTAAGGTTGATCAAAATCCCACCAAATCAGTGCGATATTGATATGGCCCTAAATATGTCACACACAAGCGTAAAAAACCATTTGCACAAGCTCGGCTATGTTTCCAGGCGTAATGTTTGCCCCCCCCCCCACATGATTTTTAATCGAAAAACACAAAAAATGTTATAATTTCAATACGACTTTAGCAATCTACAAGAAATTGAGCAGGAATTTAGGGCCAAATAAACTACACAAAATGACATCAACAGGACCTTCGTAAACAAACTACAAATGGAGATAAAAATAAAAACCTATAAGGAGTTTTGGTTTATTTATTCCTTATGTAGGCATTAAATAAAAAATAAACCATTCATACGGCTTTGAAGAGCAATAATTATTCAGCTTTCCAACGGATGTAGTAACATCGAATTTGGAGAACATCCTGAATAGTTATGAATGATCGGAAGGGTGTTGTATTCTACTAAGACAACGCTAGGCTCCACACCTCATTGGTCACTCGTAATAAATTATTGAGCCTTGGATTGGACCTTTTGCCCCACCCTCCCTATTCACTAAACCTATCTCCAAGTGTCTACCACTTATTCTGGCCTCTGCAAAACTCCATAAATGGAAAGAAATTTCAAAAGGAAGCGGACATCAAAAATCACTTGGATCAGTTTTCTAACAATAACTCCACACATTCCATGAATATAGCATTATGCAGTTTGTGGAAATATGGGAAAAAGTCATATTACATAATAGTCTATATATTGTGGATTAAAATAAATTTTATTTATATAATATATTAAGTTTTATTTCACCCTGAAAAACGGAAAGGACTTATTTGCCAACCCAATAGCTCTTTATAAAGAGGATGAGATGCTGAACATTTAACAACCACGCTTACAGTATGCAGGTCCGATTTTTAGTTTCTAAAATATTTTAATCCATATCTTCAATAAAACTCGTTATCAATTTGTTTTCAACACTATGTTTTCCCTTTTCCCCTCTATAATACGGCGTCGCGTTAAGATATAATTTTGAATAATAGCTCATTACAAAGAGAATGAAATAATGAAAATTCTTCTCGCTAACAATACATCGTATGTAGGTTCGATTTTTAGTTTCTGAGATATTTTAATCCATATGGAAAAACAATTCAATTAGGCGACTTTACCCTAGCGTTACACATCGGATATCTGACGGCTCAATCTAATTCATTCTCAGAAAAAAAAAGTGCAAAACGTGCCTAAAGAAGTTTTGAATTCAAAAATTAAATGTTCAACTTCATAGACATTGCCATTTTTGAGACACTAAAAGTCAGTGAATGAATTGTATATATTTTTACTTTCCTACCCATACTAGGTAAGGCAAGTATTCCAATCGGGTCAAATTTCCGATTTGCGATTTTCGACAGATCTATACGTTTCAGAGCCCCCTGAGTCCGAAAAACACATTTTTAGCCATTGATCTGTCTGTCTGTGCCATGATTTTCTCGGGAACTACTCAACCGATTTTGTTGCTTATTTTTTTATTTTATAGGGTTTTGACTACTGATGCCTGTGACAGAAAATAGCTTGCGCGCAATAAATCAAAAACTTGTTTTTCTATAGACTATAGCACGAAAACGGCTCTAACGATTTTGATGAAACTTTCCCATAATGTTCTAATCATTGTCCTTTCAATTTTCGTATATAGACTAAATTCTCGAAAAAAGTCAAGAAAAAAAGTTATAAAGAAAAGAAAAGTGTTATGGAGCCTAACTCCCATAATAAGTATATATTATACGGTAAAATTTATAATAAAACTTTTGAAAGGTAATTAAATTACCAACAGAACAAAAAAAATCATCGGAATCGAACCAGTATTAGCGATGATAAAGCTTATTCTATTTTTTACACATTTTTTAACTTACTCATTTCCTACCAATACTAGGTAAGGAAAGTCAATAGCAATCGGGTGATATTTGCGATCTAAACGTTTCAGAGCCCCTGAGTTCGAAAAACACATTTTTAGCCATTGGTCTGTCCGTCTGTCTGTGCCATGATTTTCTCGAGAACTATTGAACCGATTTTGTTGCCTATTTTTTAATTTTGTAGGGTTTTGACTACTGATACCTGTGAAAGGAAGAAAATCTTTTCTTTGATCAATTTTCTGGAAAATAAATCTAATTTAATTATTTTCTGTTTCTTCATGAACATATGTAAAGATATAAAAACTTTTCTGAAATAGTTAGGATAGTCGTGTGAGTGGACACACCAGATATTTCTATATATAAAGAGGAACTGCTTAAGTAATATTTTCATAATAGCTACACCTAATTATTTCCGCATGATGGTCCACACACATCCCCAGGCATCTGGTATAACAGCGCTTCATAACTTCCTTTCTCGAAGTTTCAAAGCCTTCATGATGGGAAGCCATCTCTCGAGCTCTCGCTCCCAGCTTGCCAATGGCGTACTCAAGAAGACTGAATTCCGTCGAAATGTGGCTGTAAAAGAGACAGATCATCCCCATCGCTCCAAACATACAAAACGCAGCCATTAAGACGAGTATGATTTCCCATATTGCGAGTGTTATGTGTATCGATATCTCGTTCGTATCGAACGGGATCCAACATGGAAACAAAAGGAATAAATCTTTGTTGATCCTAGTCTCGACGAAAGCTAATACAACAACATCCAACATCATATAACATATTCCCAAAACCAAAGCTAAGTATAACATCCGAATAGCCTTCTCTCTTTCAGCTTCCATTTCATTCCTTTTACTATCGATGATGGAGCTTTCGTAGTCGTGACTCCAAAATGTACCTGAAATACAAAAATTCTATTTAAGTAAATTGAAGGAAGCTGGTCTACTGTTCTACATATCATCTGTGATAAATATTCAGGACGCAGTCATAATAATTTTTTTTTATTTGTGCTGACGTTTCAACCCAAACACATAGGTCATCATCAGGACTGAAAATTTGAAAATACAATCAGAGATATAAGAGGCATCGTAATTTCCAGTTTTCAGCTACAAATAAACCTCTTTATTATTATTCAAACGTTGCTTTATTCCTATTGCAGTTCAGGTTTATGCGATATCCGGTACCCAATTAAAATAAGGATAACTGAAATCGTGATTTTTTCAGGATAAATTCTATATTTAGCCTATTCTTTAAACATTTACTTAAATATCATACGTGATAAATATTCAGGGCGCAGTCGTTATATTTTTTTTTATTTTAGCCAACGTTTCAACCCAAACATGTGGGTCATCATCAGGGCTGAAAATTTGAAAATACAATCAGAAATGTAATACTATACGACCGATAATGGTAAATAATAAACTATAGTGATCGATGGTACATGAATCTTAACAATTATTACAATACACAATAATAAAAATAAAAAATGTAAAAAGTTATACAAACTAAAAATAATGTATATAATCCATTTATAAAAATTTGTAATATTTTCTCTTACTAACCGTGGTTTGAGCACTGAAGGTTTTCAAGTACTGACACATTTTTGGTAGGTAAGTGAAAGGGTCGGGGGTGGATTTCCCAGTTGTCCTTTTTCAGATAGCAAAAGGTAGGTAACAGTTTGTATAACTTTTTACATATTTCATTTTTATTGTTGTGTATTGTAGTAATAGTTCAGATTCATGTACCATAAAGCACTACAGTTTATTATTTACCATTATCGGTCGTGTAATCGTATATCTCTGACTGTATTTTAAAATTGTCAGCCCTGAAATTATATAATGACTGCGCCCTGAATATTTATCACACATGATATTTAGGTAAATGTTTAAAGAATAGGCTAAATATGGGATTTATCCTTGTAAATATGATTTCAGTTAGCCTTACTTTAATTGGGTACCTGATATCGCATAAACCTGAGTTGCAGTAGGAATAAAGCAATAAGAAAGTATATAAGATTCATATTGTACGCTTGAACAATAATAAAAAGGCTAATTTGTAGCTGAAAACTGGAAATTACGGTGTCTCTGGGGGAGGTGTTTAGTGTGGCCCGAGTCCAACATAACGTGACGTGTACAGCTCACACCTTTCTCGTTCAAACAAGTACCGAAGTTGTGACGATTGCAAACTTTTCGAATTTGAACTTTTGATTAAAAATTTGGATTACAATTAATTATGGATTGGGATTAAATAGAAATTAAAATGAATTATAATGGTTAAGGTTATGTCGACAATAGTTGGTTATGTACCGAGGAGTGTTTAAGGGTGTCCAAGGATAATAAGAGGATCTTATAGTCTGTGGTACAGACCCCTTTTTATCAAATTATTAACATCTGCCTGAAACTTCGTAAATTTTTTCATCTCATCGTAACCTTATTTTATTTATGAAAATACTTGAAATTTAATTAGGTACTAAAACGTGTAGATACCTATTTGCTTTTCACTTGGATCGTAAGATAATTTGATCACAAAACTGATAAAAAAAGGTGGCCTACAAAAATCTTGGATCGTTTGGCCTTTATAACCTCGTTATTTTTTAGAAAATTTTGGGGTGTAGGTCATACCAAACCACCCAATATTTTTAAGGCCATCTTTTTCCTCGACTTTGTTATCAATTTATCTTACGATTCATGTGCAAATAAAATGGGTATTTATGAGCTTTTAGTAACTAATTAAATAGACAAAGTTTGTCTATCTACAATAAGATTAAGCTATTTACGAACTTTCAGATGGATGTTAATAATTAAAAAAAAGGGTTCTGTAGCTATGCTCTCACCTTCCTGTGAATCTCAGGGTAGGGACGTTACCGTCCCCATACGGGAATCGAACTCGCGCCGTTGTGGTCTAAGCAATCGATTAGGGACTGTACTTATTTATTTATTATTAATTATTTGTATTTTAATCTTTTTTTGTTGTTGTTTAATACCGCGAACGGGATTTAAACTCGTAGCATAAAATATTTGCAGGCGCCTTAACTCACTCGACCACCACGGCCTTATAATAGATATAAATAATGGAATATATCATGAATTTATATAATATACTGACAGGTAAAAAATTCCACCCACTTGATTTTTTCATCTAAAAATAGTTCTGCTTTGGATTGGTCTATAGTTTTTAATGAATAAATAGGTAAACTTTTTGTTTGTTTTCTATTAGGAATGTTAATATAGAGGACAATAACCCTTAATCCTTAATTCAATGAAATGATTCTAGATTCCAATGTTTACTTTCTATGGAATCAAAATGTTTATTCAGTATCATTAGTTCAGTTCCGTTTCTTGCACCACATTTCTTAGTCTCCGGCTTTTAATTTTATCAAGTTTAAAAATGCCTCTTAGTGCTGAGGATGTTGCACGTGGCGTGGCACTTATTGATGATGGACGTTCCATAAGATATGCAGCTAATGCCATCGGAGTTCCATATGAAACTTTACGAGACGCCGTCAGGCGTTTTCGGGAAACTGGTTCTTACAATCGAAGGCCCGGTTCTGGACGGCCTAGGGTAACAGAACCACGGGATGACCGGTTTTTGACTTCGAGAATTTTACGAAACCGGCACCTTACCGTTGTTCAAGCGATTCATCAGCTCGAAGAAGTTCGAGGTGTGTAAATTTCTGAACGTACTGCTCGGAGAAGATTAAATGAATATGGATTAATGGCGTTTCGTCCAGTAAGAGGACCAGAGTTGACCAGAACTAACAGAGTTACACGGCTGGCTTTTGCTCGAGAACACAGCCATTTTACTATGGACGAATGGAGTGCTGTACTTTTTACAGATGAGTCAAGATTCGCTCTTCGATCTCCAGACGGGCGTAAAAGGGTGTGGAGAAGAAGAAACGAAAGATATGCAGCATGTAATTTTTCCCAGAGCCAACCTTTCCAACGTGGTTCCTCAATGGTGTGGACAAACGGGTGGAATTTTTTGCCTGTCAGTGTATATATAATTTATATAATCTTACCTTTTATCATAGAGTAAACGCTACTCTTCATGAAATATCCAACTGAGGAGCTCAAACAGACGTCGCTAAACAGAATCAGATAGTAAGCTACAGCACCTGCCTTCTCGATCCTGCCCCAGTAATAATGCAAGGAGTACATGAGCAGGCATGTTCCTAAGAAACCGTTCGTGAACAAGAATATCTCCTGAACCAGTGGGAATCTCGGGCTCAGGTAAAAGCCAGAAAACGTTACAAGAAGTACCACTTTCTCAGTGGCAACTTTGATATTTTCAAGCATTACTTTCGCCATGTTTACTAGAATCAAAAATGCAGTTGTTAACCATCAAAAAACTCTTAACCGAACAGTTTACAAAATATGTTATATAATATAATGAATCGGAATTCACACGTGACTGCTGAAGTATCCATTCCCCTAGTTCGATGGGGCATGAAACTCACCCCTCCCAAGATATTTTATTGCTCTCTATATCTTAAAAATAGTGTAAGCAGTAGGTGCAGAATTCGGGAGGGCGATGAAAAAAACAAAGATGGGGATGAGAATATCGTGCCCTTCCCCTCCTCGTTTTAAAGAACAAAAATTTTAAATACAAATTAATTGACCCGGACTACTGGGTTTCTTAATTCCTTACTGGGCATGGGGGTTTCCGCTTTAAGTTACATAGTTTTGGAAAATACATAGATCCCCTATGCTCCACTTGCGGAGTACCGCAGACTGCTCAGCATGTTATTGTCAACTGAACCGCCTTTGATGGACTAAGAGCCGAAATGATAAGAAAAATTGGAGACCATGGCCTCACGGAGGATGAATTTACCGAGTTAGTGACGGAGCAGAACTACCCGTATTACAAAGATTTCGTGTACGGGTGGAAAGGTGCTCTGGGGCCCTCCCACTTTAATCTGGGAAGAAGAGGACCTGCTAATGGAAAGCCGCTAGGCTAATATGGTGAAAATAATGAAAAAAGAAAATATTTGAAAAAACAAAACAAAATTGACAATTAATTTGTGGTTTAATAGCAGTGTGATATGCCATCCCTGCAAAATCCTGTGTAGCCAAAAGGCAAGGAAGGGAGGCATAAATAAATAAATAAAATTAATTGACATGAATGAATAAAATATTTAAACCAAAATAATTAAAGAAATAGGTGAAGTCGATTAGATGCTTTACCTAAAGCCTAAAAGTAGATATGCAGTTATTTTACAGCGTTCCTCTTATTGAAATTTTAGTTTATATTCAAAGATAATTATATGTAGCTACATATCCTAGGTTTTGATAATTCATTTCCGTGAACCTTTCCATTTGAAATTTTTTTCTTTATTTTATTGTTTTACCTTGTACCTATTAATATATATTAGTCCGTGGTACAGGTCCCCTTTTATCCAATTATTAAAATCCGCCTGAAAGTTCGTAAATAACTTCATCACACCCATAACCTACAAATATTTTATTTACGAAAATTCTCGTCATTGGAGAGTTTTCTACCTGGAAGTCGGCAAACATTGTCCATTTATTTAGGTACTAAAAACAAGTAAATACCCATTTGCTTTCCACTTGGTTCGTAAGATAATATGATGATAAAATCGATAAAAAAAAAGGCAGCCTTCAAAAATATTGGACCGTTTGGCCAAATAAATAGGTTTTATTCATTTCATATAACGTAAATAATTCACAACAACGAAAATTTTTAAGTGTGAATATCTCTAAAACAAAGCGTTTGCGGACATATCTTCAGAGGGAATTTTTTTTCTTGTTTTGAAGTCTTTTGTTCATTTTTGCAGTATGGCCACCTAACCCTGAAACACCCTGTATAGGCCAAATAGTAATGAAGGCCACCTTTTTTCTCGACTTTTTGCTCAAATTATCATCTGATTCAAATAGAAAGCAAATGGGTATTTACAAGTTTTATGTGCCTAATTAAATAGACAAAGTTTGATGACCAGATTGAAAACGCCCAAATTCCGAGAACTTTCGTAAATAAAATATTTTTAGGTTACGATGAGATAAGGCTATTTATTAAATTTTTGGGGGATGTTAATAATTTGATAAAATTTGATCAGTACCACGGACTAATAATAAATATATATATATCGATATATCCTAGAATTTTATGATTTAATTACCCCTTAATTTTCACGTGATATTCTTATTACGTTTTTCTCGGAAAACTAGTTGGACTGTGAAAAACGTATTTTTATTTGAGTTTGTATACACATTAAGAAATCAAAGATTTGTTTTCACTTTTTTACATTATTTATTTTTAGCTAAAAAAGTTCTAGAAATGTACAAATGTTATGAAGGCTGTCTCATCTTTCCCCATTCTTAAATCTAAACAAATTCGTTATATATTCAAGTGTATTCTTTGAATTTTAGAATACATTTTAGAATAAAAGTGTCTCAAACCTATTGTTTAGTCAACTTAAAACATTCAGGTCCACCTCAATGACGACAAAAGTTGTTTCGTAATTAAGTTTTAGCCATAATTTTAGTTTTTAAATTTAATTAATAAAAAGAGTAGAACCCTATCATTTAATCACTGTAATCAGATCATATAATGAATATTAACAGAAAGAATAATGAATTCAAAATGCAACTGAAAAGAATTTTCAAAACATCTGAATATAAATAAGAAGCTACCAGAAAAAAACAATATATATATATATATATATATATATATATAATATAATACAAGTATATATAACAAGTAAAACAAATAAATAAAAATTCTTAGAACTATACAAACAATATAATCAAATATTCCAACATTATATTTGTTCGTTTCACAATAATTATGTTGAATTTTAACACAAAATAAAAACTTAATAAATACTTTTTTTTTTAATTTTGTCCATCAGCACCAATCAAAATCGAAAGTTTACACCTATGGTGTACCCCAACCAACACCTTCTCAAATTATAATTATGTTCAACCATCTCCACACAATTATATTTTGTACCTTATTTATGGTAATAAATTTAATTCATACACTTAACTATAGTTAATTTAAAGAGAACAGATATAACATTAATTAAAGTTTTTCAGGAGTGAGATTTAATATTCATTAATTTTAACAACATCTCAATAATAAACAGACATTTATTATATTATAAACACATCTTTCCATCCTTATATCATACTAAAATATCATGAAAAAAATTGAAGAAATAAAGTAATACCTTGTCAAGTGACGAATAATCAAGATAGAAGAAATTGATTAAAAGGTTTCGGTCGAGACTCCTTAACGATTGAGACCTTTCTTACAAATCGTCAACAGAGTAACTCTGTAATTAAGACGAACTTATTTCAAAGTCAGTTAAAACGTAATTTACAATCGATAATAATTGTTCATTTGGCTAGTTCGATCACCTGTTGAATAATGGAACCGTCACGCTTTTGTTTTTAAAACGAAGAAAAATATTTTTGTTGACCTTACCGACATTATAAATATAACAGCCAATTAAATTACAAAGTAATTAATTTTATAATGATAAATAATTAAAAAATTGAAATTCTACCTGCTTATAATACAAAAACATAAATAATTATACAAGCAAGTAAGAAATAGCAAAGAATAAATAGTCTAGATAAAATAATTTTAAAAATATAATGAAAAAAAAAATACTTATTTATTAAAAAATATATATACACAGTTGCTCGATATATTTTTTTTTTTAAATAAAAAGCATCTTATAATATAATACGACAGTTTACGACAGGCTCTCAGGAGCGATGTATTTTGATGAACGAGGTATCAAACGAAAGAGTATTAAATGGAGCAGTGACGAATCATAGTAACATCCACCCGAATTTTCAGGAAAAAAATTTATGAATGAAAATTTATTTGTAAATTACTTAAAAATTATACATTTTTTTCTTGATTAGACCCATTATTATTTGAAAAATTTGCTGAATTCCGTACAAAATGAAAAAAAAAAAACATGTAAATCGGACCATTATTTACAATGATACAGCCTATTGTAATTTATGTATTATTGCTTCATATATTATTTTCAAGGAATTGTTATAAAATATTAATTATCATTTTTACAAGTGCCGTTTTCGAAACATACTTTCGTAATCTCTGATTTTCGCATAGTAAAGGATAACTCTGACAATTCTTAAGATTAAGTAACTGCCTTTTAAAGCTCTTAAATGTACAGTTTTTCAGTTTTCTTTTGAGCCCAACCTTATATATGCGATAGGAAATCTTGATCATGGATTCTGATTCTTGTGAAAAATTAGAATTTTCAGCCTGCTGTAGATACAAATCGAGTGCACCTGCAGTTTAAAAGAATAAAAGATAGCAGCCTACCAAAACTACGAATCGAATACGCAAGAATAAAACCTGATAACCTATTGACAAATGGGGCATCCCTTGAGTTTTTTTCCTGCGTGGTAAATATCACGGTGATGAACATCTAGACTGAGCGTTGTGCATATAAAAAACATTGGAGTGAAGTGGATTTGGAAAATAATATTGTTGAAATTTAGAAAAACAGCACGAATACGACATCAAATTGTTTTTATTTATTAAAATACAAATAAATACAATATATATTACATATTTTTTCTCACTGGTGTTTTATTTCGCCACATCTTCGTTAGTTCCAAGTTCCAATGTACCATCATTTTAAAGATTGTTTAAACACAACCCCCAACATCTCAGAAAATCAAACAAACTTAATATAGCCTAAACAGGAAAAGTATGCAATTTACGGTAAATTAACTCCATGAATAATTAAAAGGCCACCAAATTTCCTACAAAATAAAAAAAATATATTTATCGAAATCGGACCATTGTGAGCAAAGATATAGACTACAATAAATTGTAAAAATGTTTTGGTTTATTTTTATAAATTAATTATTTTAATTATACCAAGAAAAGGAAAATGAATTCTTCCAACTCATAATACATTGCATTAACATATTTTCATACTATTCTATCAGTTGTTTTCTGACTAATATTTTATATGAATTATTTACACGGGCGAGCTAGTATTTATATATATATATATATATATATATATATATATATATATATATATATATATTTTTTCCCTACGTGGTAACCCCACACAAGGATCGTTTATTTGATTTTCCTTCATGCTCCATGCCTTAAAGACATACTACATGAATTACATTTGTTTACAATTGTTTTTTTTTCTAGTTTCACATGATTTACATCTTTAGTTCAAATTTATATACATTAACAAAAAAAAAACACAAAGAATAAACACACAAAAATTAAATCGGAAAATTAAATATTAAACACACAAAGTCAATCCAACAAAGCCAAAAAGAAATCACCCACGCTGCCCATCCCTGGTTAGTAAGTCGAAGTCGATCGATCTAATAAATCTAAGAAAGTCTGTCTTGAATTCAGTAAATAACTTTTGTTCCGTCTCAGGCCAATTTCCTCTTTTGATAATTATACTTTTTATTAACTCAAATCGCTGTCTGTCAAATCGTTTACATTCATATATTATATGTTTAAAATTTTGAACCTGTCCGTCTTCATCACATAAGTCTGTTTGTATAATGTTGAATCTTTTAAGATATTGTTTTGTATTCCCATGTTCCGTAAGTACTTGCGTAAGTTTGTAGTCATTACTGTGAATGTGTCTGTAATTGTGAATTGAAATGTGTGGTATAAATCTGTGTAAGCTTGGTGACTTAGCTGAGGTCACCCATATGTGATCCCATCTTTTGATGAAATCCAACTTTAAATTCATATTAATATACGATAAAGGAGCTTGATGATACGATGGCGGCAAATCGCTTTTAGCTGCTTCTTTTGCAAGGCAATCGGCTCGTTCATTGCCCTCAATCCCACAATGTGCTTTTACCCATTTTAGAGTCACTACTTTCCCTACAGTTCTCATCATTAACAATTTGTTTCTAATTTGGTCAGTCAAGTAATCATGAATGTCCCAATTATTAACAGAGTCTAGCAGAACTTTGTTGTCTGTATTTATAGTAACGTGAGTATTCGTTTGTAGAGGGTATTCATATATGTATTCAGTAACCTTTAAAACAGCGAATTTTTCTGCCTGATTATTTGAGCAATATGATTCTAATTTATATTGATGTTCTATATTCCTACCATCTTGAGCTCTGAACAACCATGCACATCCAACATTCTCGCCGTCCTTACTACCATCAGTGAAAACATCAGTATTTTCAGAAGTAATTCCCGGTCCAGTCCATAAACTTGTTGCAGGGTGTAACCAAGATTTACAGTCAGTGATTCTTTCTATTTTGTCTAGGGTCAGGTCTTTGTATCCTCTCTTTCCTTTTCTAATGTTATATAAGGTCGTTCGTTCTTCAATCTTCATTTGGATTGGCAACAGCCCTGCCAATAATATTGTGGCCTCGAATGATAGTGTACGATAGCCCTTACATATCTTAATCGCAATTAACCTCTGAAGCCTTTCCAACTTCACCAAATTTTTCTTACGTTCAACGGCCGGATGCCAGACATGCACAGCGTAGAGCATCTTAGGAAGTACAGCAGCTTCATAAATTTCCTTTAACACTTTCGATCTGAGTCCCCATGTCGCTCTTGCAGCCACTGATAGTCCATTTATAATCCTTAAAGTGTTGTCATATAGATTATCTATATGTCTGTTCCAATTCAGTTTTCTGTCAAAGAGAAGCCCCAAATATGATAATGTATCACATTGCGTTATTCTTACTGTATTGAGTCGAATATCCAATTCTGGTACAATTCTCTTTTTTGTGAAGATTATATATTTTGTCTTGTCTAGATTAAATTTAAGTTTGTTGCGTCTAGTCCATCGTCTCAGCCTTGATAATGTTATGTTTGCTATTGTCTGTAATTCATCGAAATCTCTTCGTTTTATAAGTAATAATAAATCGTCTGCGTATGCTAATAATGTTGAATTTTCCTGTAGGTCTATTTCGAAAACAGTATTGATTAAGATGTTCCATAGTATAGGTGATAGTGCTGATCCTTGAGGAGTTCCTAGCGTCAATTTCTTGTCAATATAATGAAAGTTTGTTTGGATTGCAAGTTTTCTGTCAGAAAAATAATTTTGAATGATTTTGTATATGTTTTTTGGACACTTATATTTCTTTAGATTATTTAAAATCGCAGGCCACCAGGCGTTGTCAAAGGCACCCGCGATATCCAAAGAAACAACCAGTAAATTACTATTTTGCCGGAGTGTACTGGTGATATGGTCGTTCAATTCACTGAGTGCATCGTCAGTTCCTGATTGGGGTCTGAATCCAAATTGGTGTCGGTGGAGTATATTGTTACTAAGTAGATGATGCATTAATCTATTTTTTATTATTTTTTCAAAAATTCTACTCATTACAGGAAGCATACTTAGTGGTCTCAGTGAAAATGAATTAGCCTTAGGAATCAATGTTAATTTACCCACCTTCCAGCTTTTAGGAAATTCATTTCTTTTGAATAAGGTTTTATAAAGTCCAGTTATCAATTTTGGATAGGAGTCAGCTATCTTTTTTATCATTCTTGGGTCAATTTTGTCTATTCCTGGCGATATATATATATATATATATATATATATATATATATATATATATACACATGCACACACACGTATCTATAAAAAATATGATACGTATGATGAGATGAGCAATAATGTCACAATACTGCAAAATAGTTGTTAGAAATAATGAAGTATGAAATAGCTGAATAAATGAAATTGGAAAAGAACGGTAAATTACTTTTCTTGTCAAATCATTGTAGTAATGAAAATATAATAATAAAAATAGATAAATATTTACAATAAATTATTTAAATCTGTACCTTAATATGTTCAAATGAGTACTTATAATGATATTGTAAACGTTAGAAAAGTCTTATATAATCTATATATTAAGATATAGATTGATAGGAGAAAACAAAATAAAACAAAAAAAGATTTTATGTGCGTTCAATATTAGTGAAAAATTATATACATCTTAAAGATTTAAAATCCTATAGAAAAAAAAACAAACAATTCTCAGTAAAAAGGGACTCGAAATCTATTCTATACTCATAATAGAAAAAAAAAATATATATATATATATAAATATATATATATATATGATGTATAGAAAAAAATGAAACCTTGTTACCTAATAAATAACTACTGATTGGACAAACGCTGGATAAATAGCGTCTGATTGGATTATAAAGAGAAATTGGAACAAAATTTTAAGTGGGATGGAATTCCAAAAAGTGGTGGAACGGGCAATATATATATATATAAGGAGTGTTTAAATGAGGCAGATTTGTGGAAAGGGGAATAAAGATCAGAAGGACGAAATCTTGTGGAGAGGGAGTGGATAGATGCCTTGAATAGAAGGAGATTGTCATAGATTATTTGATAAAGGAATGTTCCTAGGAAATATTGTCTTCTGAAGGAGGGGAAGATCCACCCTAACTCAGCGTAGTAGTGGGAAATACGAGAACGTCTCGAAGTTCCTAGAAAAATCTTACTAAGCCATTCATGCTTATATGTTTAATAAATAATAAAAACATATGTTTAATAAATCAGCAGTTTTAAAATTAATCATTCTGAGATAATCTTACATATGATTATTCTGATCATTTGATTTAAACTCAAATCACCAGTATATTACAGAACTTATAACATTATAACATAGAACAAAAGCATCTCATTTACCACGGAAACATTTTTGAACCTGCTCACACTATTTTCTTGAAGAAGGGGTCTTATTTAACTATTTCTCAAGTATGTTTTAATGATAAGTTTTATATATGTTTTGTTGGGTAATTATAAATAAAAGAACTTAATCTTGAGGATTATTATAACTGTTAATAAAATAAAATAATGTAGCAGTAATTTAACTGAACTGAGAAGCGACAACTCATAAAGGATTGAAATTGATTAATGACTGAAATCAAATTAACAATTAGAAAAATATATGAAAATCTAAATTGTTTATAACTTGTTCATTTTTAATAAAAAGGATTCATGCACATATATTTATGGTCTCAGCCAATTTATTTATTTACAGAATGTTTCGGGCTTTACAATCATCTGTGTCAATTTCGCCCTATATTACAATTAGTGTTGTCCGATTGCGCACTCAGTATTGAGCTTGGTCTTGGTCTTGCAACTGTCTTGCAGTTACCTATTAGCTAATTACTATAGAGATATTACTGTAATTTTTAGATAGGAGAAACCTAACTAAGTCCTAATGAAAAATTAGAAGAGTTAAATGAAAAAGCATATTGGTTATATCAATTCTTTACACATAGTAACTCAAATTGTCGAGTATTAATAACTATTTTGCCTTAATTATAATTCAAAAAATCGATTTGTCTTTATCAGACTTGGTCTTGATCTTGCAAAGTGCGAGAACAAGGCCGATTTTGGGCAAAACTAATTACAATCATTTAATCAACTTCTAGTAATACTCAAATAACAAAACTACAATTTCACAATATTTTTTCAGTGAATTTAGGAAGTAAATAAATAGTTTAATATACAAGCATAATCAAATAAAAGTTAGAATAGTTAAAAGTACATGTATAATTAATATTATAAGTTAAATACTCAATGAATGAAAATTTACAAGACTGATAAAATTAAATGTTAAAGATTACAATAATGAGAGTTAAAATAAACGGATTAAAATTAAATACTAAAGATTACAAGAAGAAAAGTTGACAAAAACAATCATAATTAAAGGTTAAAGATTAAAAGAAGAAAATTTGAGTAAAAACAATTAAAATTAAAGTTAAGGAAAAAATATTAATTAATTAATAAATTGTGTACAGTGTACTAAAAAAAATAAATTTTTTAATGAATAAAAACTTAAGTTGTTGACAAGTTGATTATGTGAATGATTCTACGCATGTAAACAAATATTTGAAATTCTCAACTACAAGAATCCTTAATGGATTCTTTTTATTTTCTCTAATTAAGAGGAAAAGTGCTTACAGCTTATATTTTATAAGCCAAACAAGGTTTTTTTCTTTTTTCTTAAAATGTTTTATAAATCATATGGAAAATTTTTCATATGTTCACAAGTGGTATTTATTATTTTTTAGCACGTGATTGATTGTGAATGTCGTAGAAAGTATTTCGAAAACATTTAGTGAAGTAGAAATAATCAATCTTTTGTATTTTTATTATCGACAAAAAGCGCAATAAATATAATTAAATGTTAATCATAAAAAACTAAATAATTACACTGAACATTTCACAACAAATATAGCACGTGAGAGATGTCTGAAGTTTTAAAATTGCACATAACTCGATGATATAGGAACGTGTTCAAACCTAACAACTCCAAATTAACGATTAATTTATATGTATTTAAAGAATTCTATTATCTAAATATTATCCAAAGTGAAAACAATGATAAAAATTATTAAACAATGGTTTATGATTTAAAATAGTTATAGATAAATATAAATCTGTTGCAATGCGCACAGCAAACAACTTTCATGTACAGCCATACATAGCGCACATACCTACATATATATTCGCACATACATAGTTACATTGCACCGTTGTTATAAATAGAGAAGTTAAACTAAAAATAGACATTTTTATTTTAAAATAATTAATTTCCACATATTTTCCCTCTCGTATAATCCATTAAATTATTACACTTTTCGTCACTGTCTATTTATTTCCACGACTGTGTATTTTGCTTAAATCTTTAATTATATCGGTTTATTTTATTCCAATTTTCGATTATTAGGATACAGGGGAGGAAGGGCTTCTTTAACGTGTATTTTCTTTGAAAACTCGGATTCGACATTTTTAACAATCTTAATATTTTTCTTATTATTTATGTATAAATATTATTATTATTTTATTATATATACATTATATAATAAAATAATAACAATATAGGTGTTATAATAAAGCCAGTTATAATATATGGCTGTGAGATCTGGACATTAACCAGCACCCGAGAAAAAAGTGTTGAAAGATTTAAGAGAAAAATCCTCCGCACGATAACCGGATCGATCTGGAATCAGAGTACTAATACATGGAGAAGAAAATTCAATAAAGAACTGCTAACAGAAACTGATCAATCAATATCCCATGATATGAAGGCACGAAGGTAAAGATGGGCGAGGCATGTAGCTCTTAGCAATCCATCTGGAAGCCTCTATGTAACAATCAATGCCTCAATAGAACCACGTGAAAGGACAAAAAGTAGATGGATAAATAGAATCAACAAAGATACAATAGAGCTGCGTATAGATAAAAAGAAATAAATAGCCCAAGACAGGCAAAGATGGAACAGGCAGCAAATGATCTATATATATCAATTGTAATTGTAAATGTCTAAGAACTTTAAAAATTACTGTATTCTCATAAAATTATATTAATGTAATACGTATTTTCCTCCAAAATATTAATAATTATAATATAAATATCAATCTTATGTTTTTTTAATAATAGGATGATGTATTTGTTCACAAAGAACTTATGGAGCATTTTCGACAAAGTACAAAATCAGGTTCTTAAAACTCAATTTCAGAATTGGTCCAGTTCAAAAGATATGATTTCCAAAGAAGAGAAACCAGTCGCTCACCGTTTCGATCCTTTACCAGTGGTCAAAAGTAAAGGTAAAGGTTAAATAATTTCCATTTATAATTAGTAAAACTATTTTTATTATTATTAATAATTTATTGAGTAATATAACAATCTTTTACTTGAGCAATAGTTATAATAAGGCAAGATTACATTAACGGTATATGTACAGAATATATAAAATAAATAGAAGCAAAATAAGAACTAAACAATTAATTAAAAGTATATGCCATAAATAAAAATTTAAAAAAACAAAAACATATCTATGCAAACATACATACACTATTTACAATCAGGCAAGGGAATTCCAAGCCTTGTGTTGGCTTACATTACCTAAATTACTTTTTATTGAATAAAAAATGTGACCACCTTAAAAAAAAAAAAATTGGTCTTAAATCCTTTTCTGTTCGGAATTGGCCGATGCATCAAACGAGCTTTTTAGTTTTAGAGCCGAGACACTCTGTATAATAATTATTATTTTTATTGCTAATTTATAACTATAATATATATTCAACAAGTCCAGCTTCATATAATTTCACCCTTTTATTTCTAATACTTTCATAGTACATTATATTGTGCTTCCTATTATATTCCATAATAATTATAATTATATCACAATATAATAAAAATAATATAATAATTAATATATTGTATTCAAGGTGTATTGTCTAGATGGAAAAATAACTGCTGTCACCTAAGTATCAAACTATCAACTCCATATGAATACCATTTCTCCTGCAATATTTTAGTCTAAATAAAATTTATTTCGTATTAGGAGAGTTGGAGGTAACAGGAGCTCAAAACATATGTAATTAAATTTTTACAATTTGTAAAATAATAGCCATAGGAGCGCAGTACTACTTGAGCTCCTGTTACCTCCTAATCTTGTGATACCTAAGTGAAATAAAATATGAGTCACTAAAAACTCTTTTATACAGTATGTTTCACGGTTCATGTGGCCAAAATGAAAATATGAATTAAGGGCCTAAAATAAGAAAAAGATTTCCTCTGGAGGTATATCCGCAAACGCTTTGTTTAGGAGATATTCACACCTTCAGATTTTCATTGTTATGAATTATTTACGTTATATAGAGTAAATAAAACTTATTTATTTGTCCCAACTACTTTATTAATTAAACTTAAACATTAAATTCATATTAAATGTTGTTCAAACCTTGAACCTTGAGCATTAAGACAGGCTCGGCATTTTTCTTCAACAGCAGCAGTGGCAGAATGGCACTGTTTCACAAGATTCAATTATCCTTCTTCGTAAGGAATTAAGGTCATTGACAGGACTTGCATAGACTTTTTTATTAATTTTTGTTTAAACATTACAAAAACCCTATACAAACACCATATCGGCATATTCACTATTAGTATATATGGAAGGCATAATGATGAGTACTCTGCGAAAGCCTCTTACAAACTGGTAAATGTTATTGAGAGTTCCCAATACTGATTCCGAATAGTATTAATCCTTATGTTGCCAATAGTTTTTATACAGTTAGGAATAAAAGGCCATATTAGTATTCTATCTAATCCATCTCCTAAACAAAGTGTTTGCGGACATGCCTTTACTTAGATCAACATTTAATATGAATGTTAATGTTTACATTTAATTAGTTAGAACAAATAAATAGGTTTTATTTATTTAACGTAAAAAATTCATAACATCGAAAATCTTTATGTGTGAATATTTCCTAAACAAAGCGTTTGCGAATATACCTTCACAGGAATTTATATTTTGTTCTAAGGTCCTTAGTTCATTTTTGCAGTTTGGCCACTTAACCCTGAAACACCCTGTATAATGAAGAGATTATTATTGAACAAGCGTGAAATATCAACACTTTCAATTTTTTAATTATATTTTCATCCTGTTCTCATTGGATTCATTTAGGAAATGAAGTTTCGGATAAAGTGGGAAAAAGATATCTTGATTTCATTGCCAGATTTGCATCATTTAATTTTGGACATTACCATCCTAGAATACTGAAAATGTTTAAAAAACAAGGAAGCATGTTGTCATCCACAGAGCGAGTAGACGATAACCATTCGCTTCCAAAATATGCAGAAGTTAAGACGAAAGATTTTAATCATGGCTGTGTGGTCCCAATGACTACAGGTACTTATTTCCTCAGCAATGAATTTTCCGAATATATGTAAGAATAACATATTTGTATTTTACAGATGTCAGCCTCATTTTATTGTTATCTTACAGATACGTATATATATATATATATATATATATATATATATATATATATATATTGTTTGTATGTTAACATACTCTTAAAAAAAAAAAAAAAAAAAAAAAAAAGCCTGTTCCACTACAACTCATGAAGGGTATGGGGTTCAGTACTATTTAGGAAAAGGACTGTTTCTAGGTCAACGGTTGTGCAAGGAGGTGATTTGACCGAGATCACGCTCAACCGCATGGTTTTCCCCCTTAATCAATTATTAAATTAAGGTTACCCACTTTATAGAGGCTGGGTGTGCCCAGGAGGGACTCCCGACCCAGAGTCGCCCCACGGCCAATGAAACAGATAAATAAATTTTCTGCCATGAGCCGGGGTTCGAACCCGGGACCTTTGCATTGGAAGCTCAGTGCCCTACTACTGAGCTACCCCACTTTTGTTAACATACTCTTATACCTTTATCTATAATTCAAATGTTATGCCTTTCAATCATTTTAATTTTCAGGCTCGATAGCAATGTAACTTAATTGTTTCTTGGCATCTTCTTATGCCAGATAAATGTCACTTACTTGTTCATTATAATTATTATTTTTATAAGTATTGAGGAGACTGAATGTCTCAGAAGAAAATTTGCTATTCATTCTTTATTTCTTTCTATCTTTTTTATATTATTCTAACAGTAAATATTACAATCTGCCACATTAAAGGGCAACAAGTAACAAGGGTAAATGTTCATTCATACCATTTATACATATAATAAGGGAAAAAATATAATGATTAAATAAAACTAAATGAGTAACGTAAATATAAAAGCAATACAACACACATAATAATACATAAGCGAAATAAGAAATAAACCAATAACTAAAAATAAAATAAATCTTTTTATCACATTCATTACTATGTACAATAAATAGTTTTACTTCGCTACATACTCGATTTTACATTCGCCCAGGAAACACTGAGCAAAGCGTTGTCCTCCAAAAGTGAAAGGCAAAGCAGGAATCTAGGAGATCTCTTCTAGCCGCGTCACTGGTAAGCCAGCGAAGACCAAAGGAGGACACTAGAGTCAGAGATGCTCAGGACTTGAATGAAGAAGGTGGCCATTGCCAGGAATCCAGAAGCATATTTACAAGAGATCTCGAAACCACTGCCGTTTTGACCTTCGATGAGGTTGTAGGGATGGTGGGAGTTGAATAGGAATTAAGCTAGAGTATTTGAATGATGAAGAAGGTTCTGGTGAAAGTTTGAGAATCTGAATGGTATGATGTCGAGAATGTTAAGGTCATGGTGTAAGGTCTTATTTGCGACATAATATGGAACATTGACTACTGTTCTAAGTACTTTGGACTGGAAGGATTGGATGCGTTTGATATTCGAATTTTTATCAGTTAAAGTCCATAACTCCAGATAGGTTTCAGTATGGTCTTGTAGATTAAAAGTTTATTTTCAATAGAAATATGAGATGTCCTGTTTTGTAGTCTATATAGCTGGCCATATCGTCGGTTAAGTTCTTGTCTTTTAAGTCTGGTATGTGGGTTCAAAGTTATTATTTTGTCTAGGAGGAAGCCAAGGTATCGGACTGTGTCTGAGTAAGGAAGTGGTATTGAATTAAAAAGGATTGGCGGACAGGATCTGCGTCGCATGGTGAAAGTGACATGTTTGCATTTTGATTCGTTGATTTTGATGCTCCAGTTGTTGCACCACTGCTCAATCAAATAGAAGTGGCATCAAATTGGGTCAAATGAGCCCTTTTTCACTAAGATTCATTACATGGCATGAATTCTAGAGGATTGAGCACGTTTGGAAAAATATTCATCGTCTTCCAAATGCTCAATAAATAGTAGAAATCGTCAAAACTTCATTTAAGTATTTTTATGAACTCTCCTCCAGAACGATATGACTTAAAATGACTCAACTAAAGCAAATCAAACAGATACTTTAAGAAAAATTGTCACCAACGATAATATTTTAATGTTTACCTTTATTTTTTCGATGGTCGCAACGAAGGAATCTAACCTTAAACATTCTCCTGAAATATCTTGTTCGCTTATTGAAATACTAGGAATGTATCACCATCTTTAATTTGCATTTATTATTTTATATTTTTGTATTCAAGGAATTGAAGGCGGAGAGACAGCTGTCCAACTCCCAAGATATGACAAGGGTTATAGATGTAAAAATATTCCTGATCGGAAAGCTGGAAAAACTTGGGAATCCCTTTCGACGAATAACAAAAATGAAGCTCAGAAACCCTTTGGTCCATGGATGAAACTCTTTGGTCCATGGATGCCTGGTTTTAAATTCATTTACTCATTCATTGAATTCATTCATTCATGATAAGGTCGAATGCTTGGAAGTACGGCTTTAAAATAAAAACTTTTTTTGTAAATATATTTCTGTATCCCGGAGGTAAAGAACTTCACGTCCATTTTTGTATTTGTTCAGAGGAGCCAATTTCTATAATAGATCTATACCCTTAATAGATATATTTTCACTCTTGAAATAAATAGAAATAAAATATATGAAAAAATTAAATTTTTTGTTTGTTACATTTTAAATTAACATTTCGAATACAGCCTAAAATTTGATAACCTCATAAAACAATGTTTTAACCTTATCTACCTTTCCGTATGATCAAAGCCTTTCACATTGCACAGAAATTATATTTCAAATGAGTTTTTATATTAATTTAATTGTTAACTGGAATTCGATGAAATTTATACTTTGCACATTTCCTCCAACTTTAGATCAAATAGAACGAGCCGTTTTCTACCTGCTTGTCAAATACAATACATTTGCAGATTCAAAAGCGGAAGTTCATTTTGAAAGTATTGGGTTGAGTTTGGTGAAATTTATGTATTACCTACTATTCTAGAAATTTTTATGTTCGTGAATAATTTTTTTTTTATCACAGTTACGGAATGAATTAATCCGTAACAAATAATAATAATAATATTAATTTAACTTTTATTTTAATAATTGAGTTTGTTAAATATGCCAATTGGTAAACCATGTATTGTATTGACAATTCTAATAACTCAAAGGATAAAAGAACAAATCTGTCCCTTCATAGCCAGGGTAAGCTATCTCTGACAGTTTAAAAATAGTTATCTTGAAGGTAATGACCGACTGGACACAAGACCCATTATCAAGACTTAGTTAACAATAACAGATTTCAGCAAAAGGTCTCTTTCTCACAGACTTTATATCAAAACTAAAGGATATCGATATCAATTATAAATAGTTAATAACTTCTTTCCACGCTTCCTAGACCTCCCAGAATTTCATCACCCTCCTGTAATTCCTGGGTATATTATTCCCATGGTCCTCTGGACTAATCACTCTTGCAGTTACATTCTTGAAGTCACATTCTTGTAGAAGACCCGGAGTGAACTGTTTTAGTCAACCCATATATTCATAGTATTATTCTGTATGTTAAGATGCCATTTGTAACAGAAATTATGAATAAAAATATTACTTATAAGGCCTCCGATACGTTAACTTCACGAATAGTCGCGCTTTTATGTCTCAGCCAATCCGAGATGAGACTGAGATTGTAATTTCATCCAAAAGTTAATTCAAAAGCTACAGGAATGTGTGCACTAAAATCGAAGTCCTCTGGATAGCCGATGAAGTTCAGTCAGGCTTAGAAAGGACTGGAAAACCTCTTTATGTCCATCAAAAACATATTAGACCTGACATCCTTGTTTTTGGAAAAACACGTAATAGAGGATTTCTGCCAGTAAGTATACCATTAATTGATATAATAATTTATTTAATGTTATATTCGTTAAAGTATTAAATCTATGAAATGACTACGACTTTCAAATCCAAAATATTAAAACTAATAGCTTCTTGGTACAACCAACTATCGAACAACACATACTCTTACTCTTTATTCCCGATTTAATATCAAACTAGACGGATATAACAACAATAAACACAGCCTATCAGAAGACGACAGAAAAGGAGCTGGGTGAGAGATTAATTGAATTAAAAAGTTAATAAAAATAAGTAAGGAGTACTGATGTAAACTATTATTGATTGTCGACACATTTGCAAATAACTTTCAACAATGAATGATGCGAATACATAAATGAAGGGAAACAAATCTGGTTTGTCCACTCACACGGCTTTCCTACCTATTTCAGAAAATTTTATATATGTTTACATATATCCATCAAGAAATAAAAAATAATTAAATTAGGTTTTTTTTCCTGAAAATTGATCAAAGAAAAGATTTGAGTACGATTTATTTGATACTCTCTTGCTGATCAAAAACTTTTCGCCATAGCATAATTTTATCAAACAATAATTTTTGTTTGAAATAGAGGAAATAGTGAAGCTTGTCTGATGCGGGTGACAGATTTTCTTACTTTCGCTTAGTTATCTTTTTTCTCTCATTCACCCCTTTCTGGCACTAAGATATGAACCCGTAATCTTACATTGGGAATCGAATAGCTGTAACTTCGTTAATAGTTGTCCAAAATGAACAAATTGTGTATATTTTTGTAGGTAATTTCATTACCTTTAATAAAACAGGCTAAAGGTGTTTTTCGGGCTCAGGTTTCGTATAAAATGTTTTAATAGGATCATAGAATTATTCATGAACCTATTCTAAACAGTTGTTATGATTTATTATTAATATTATTATTTTACAGTTGTTTTATTTAATTTATTGTACATAAAGTTTGAATGAAACCACTATATCACTATTACTCATGCCTTTAATTGTAACAAAGTTTTAAGAA
Organism: Nezara viridula; assembly: GCA_928085145.1. Classification (NCBI taxonomy): domain Eukaryota; kingdom Metazoa; phylum Arthropoda; class Insecta; order Hemiptera; family Pentatomidae; genus Nezara; species Nezara viridula. Next base: position 9,705,758 of record OV725083.1, on the reverse strand, counting down.
AAAAAAATTATGAAAGAAATATTACATTCTTTCTCAATGAAGGATATTTATAATAGAGATCAGACCATATTTACAGAAAAAATGAATGAATAAACTACTAACAATAAAATACATATAAATAAGAACAAAAAAAAAAGAAGGAAATTGTTAGTGATAAAAAAAGCATAAATGCGATACATTCGACGGCTTTGGTAATACATAAACGTATGGTGATTATTTTTTTAAATAATAGTCCGTGGCACAGATCCCTTTTTATCAAATTAATAACATCCACCTGAAACCTTATAAATAGTTTCATCTCATCGTAACCTACAACTATTTTATTTATGGAAACTCTTGGAATTTGTGCGTTTTCAATCTGAAGGTGGGCAAACTTTGTCTATTTAATTGGGTACTAAAAACTCGCAAATAACCATTTATTTTCCTCTTGGATCGAGATAAAAGGTGGCCTTCAAAAATATTAAGCCGTTTGGCGTAACCTAAACCCCAAAATTTTCAAAATAACGTGAATGTATAGGACAAACGGCCCAATGTTTTTGTAGACTACTTTTTTTCTCTATTTTGTGATCAAATTATCTTACAATCAAAGTAGAAAGCAAATGTGTATTTATGAGTTTTTAGTACCTAATTAATAGAAAAAGTTTGTCCCCCTCCAGATTGAAAACGCCTCAATTCCAAGAGTTTTTGTGAATAAAATAGTTATAGGATACGATGAGATTAAACAATTTATGAAGTTTCAGTCGGATGTTAATAATTCGATAAATAGGGGCCTGTACCACGAACTATTACTACTTCTGCTAAAAAAAAAAAAAAAAAAAAAAAAAAAAAAAAAAAAAAAAAAAAAAAAAAAAAAAAAAAAAAAAAAAAAAACAAATGGGGCTAGTGAAAGTTGTGTTATGCTCACACCACAACCGATTTTTTTTCGTATTTAAACGAGAATATAATCTTCAAAATGGTAGCTGGATCTCTGGGTTTGATAAAGAATTAACGAAGACGTCACCGCTGTTGAAGTTCATTATTTTTCATACGACCCTCCTGCAAGTCTTTGATCTTGAACAATGAACTTATAAAGGCTGTCCTTGGAGTTGCTGACCTTCGTCATTCAAATAAAAAGTATGCGAGTTCTTCTTTTTCGAGGAGGTTGCAAAGAATAAACATTTCTACACAGTTCACTTGGTAACTGGATATCCACGAATTTCGTTTATCTCCTAATATCAAAATGCGAAAGCGTGCCGTATTTGAAGATTTCATATTTGATTATCGTGAACTAAAAAAAAAAAGAAAAAAGAGTGCATACTGAACATGCATTTCACTACTTTTTAGTGCAAAAGGTCGTATGTAAAAATTGATTGTTTTGCATAAAAACTCATTATTTCTGTATGCTTTGTTAGTTTAATTTCATATTTTACTGTCATCTACTATTTTCCATAGTAGCACTTATATCAATTGCATGTTACAAAATGTCACCTTTAGCAAAAATAGAATAAAAGTTGAAAATTTTTACATACGACCTTTAACACTAATAGTAGTGATATATACTTAATAGGTATGTTTTCACTAGTAAAATAGATGAAACTAGAAAATCCACAGGAAAAATTCAACTTTTTGTTTGTTCGGATTTAACGAGACTTTCCTTCAGTCAGAACAAAACGCTTTAAGCTATGTCAAAATATGGGTGAAGCTCACATAACTTCCATATTTAAGAAGGAAATCGAGACCAAGACGAACTGTTTGAACTTAAATAGAAATAAATTCAATCGAAAATAAGACCTGTTTTTTTTTTTTTTTACAAACTCAGAGTATAAATTACTTTAAAGGTATTGGGAATTACACGAAATCTAAGTAACGCCAGTAACGTTTGGAATCGACCAAACAATACAGTATCAATTAATTTTTTTAATAAAACCTAAAATTTTATAACTTGATAATAATATTGTAATAATCTAACTCCCACTCTATATGATCAGTGTCTTCAACATTTCACAGCCATTATATTTTTAATAATTATTTATATCAATTTTAATTATTAAATGGAATTCAATGAAATTGATTCTTAGTGATTTCTATACTGTTCTCCAAGTTTGGGCCAAATCGAATGCACCGTTTTCAAACTATAAGCATATCAAATAACACATTTCCTAATCTGTAAGCAGAAGTATTTTTTTTTTTGGAGTTGTAGATAGAATTTGATAAAATTGATGCCTATTTTATTTTACGTTTACCCATCCCTATATTCCATCAAAATTTGTGCTAAATCGAATTTTGCGGTTTTGAATATATAGACGTATGAAGGAAAACAAGCTTGCGCATATATAAGAGAAAGGACCGGACAGAATCCAATAAAATTGACCCTAAATTCTTTTTTCACAAATACCTACCTTTTATCCAATTTTGAGCCAAATCGAACGAGCCATTTCTGAAATATTGGCATATCTACAAAAATGCGTTTTCGCGTGTAAAAGCGAAAGTGCTGATTAGCATTTAATAAAATTGATATGGAAACATCTAGACACCTACCCGCACAATTCCTGAATATTTCATGAACATTGGATGAACGGTTGTAGGTACATTGTAGGTATCCAAGGGTACATTGTATCCGTTACATCGATTTGACTACAGACAGACACCGAACCAAATTTGATCATTGATGTCTGAAAAGTAAATTGGACATTTACTTTTAAGACATTGGACATTCATGGCAAGTGGAAATTTTCTGAGCACAAAATTTTGTTTAACCTCTCGCACGAATACAATACTTCTCTACCTGATACAATACAATGATGTAGTTTATATGTGGGACAGGATATTCACCTTATGTGAGAGTTCCTCCATGTGGGAACATGTTTATATTTTACAGTCATTGTTAATTACAATGTAATCGTTCGCATAAGATAATTTTCAATGATTAATAATCAATCGAATCTTAACCTCAACCTAGATGTCAAAAAAAAAGCGCCGCGAATTATTTCACAATGGCTTATTATTTACAACATGAAACAATGAACCAAACAATTATACATCTAAATTAACATTACCTTCCTAGTGACAAAGAAAAAGAAATAAAAGGTGATTCCAATTATTACCCTAAAGATTTTTTTTTCATCATTCGTCATTTGCTAAAAAAAAATTACATTAATTCAGTGAAATGTTAAAAAATCAAAAACAAAAGAGAGAGAATCACTTTATTATCATAAAATAAAATAAAATGGTGCTGCCCAATTACATTGGGTTGCTAACAAGACAGCATACTTATTAATCACTACAGACATTATTTAAAATTATTATACAATTATAGGATTAACAATATGTATGAGCATAGTATACAATATTTTATACGTATATATATATATATATATATATATATTATTTTTTTTTTCTCCTTTTGTTTTTATAATTTTTACTATTTCTTTCATTCATTTATTATCATTCTGTATCCTTTCTCTTCCTTCTCTCCCCCTATACATGTTTCCACTCCTCACATTCTCTCCTCTCTCTTTCTAACCTAATACATAAAGTACAGTGGACGTGTTCAATAAATAATAATATAAAAATGCTGTAACACACGCATGCTGTAAAACCTGCATGATATAAGGTTTTTCTTTAATCATTAGTAATATGTTTAAAAAAAATAGCATTAATTCAGTAACACATTCAAAATTTAAAAACCAAACCAAAGATATAACATCTGGAGTAGAACACATAAAAAAAAAACCAGAGACCATATCTTTGCTCCTAATTGTCCGATTTTAACGATTTTTTTTTTTTTTTTTTTGAGAAATTTCGTAAATTCTTAAAAACCACCTTTCGAGTTATTCGGAATGAAATATTACCATCCCTCGTAACTTTTTTCCATTGAAGTATGTTATATAGATAAATTTAAAGGGCATCGAGAAAATGACTTTAGCTAAGTTCCATTGAAATCTGTACATACGTTTAGTACATACAGTCTATAGCAACGCAGGTTTTTCGGCCGCCATTTTGAAAGTTAAAGGCGGAGAGTAATGTCGATGAAGGAGGATCGGGTGACCTCTGATTTTATATCAAAATTTGAAAAAAAAAAAATCGGTCTAGTAGTTTCGGAGAAAATGGGCGTACGGCGGACGGCGGACGGACAAAAAAATTTTTATTCGTTCTTCAAACTCTACGCGTCTTGAAACGTGAAACCTCAACTTTTGAGAGGGGGTTATGTTTTTGAATTTTTTGGTCGATCACAATGTTTCATTATTGAAAATAATAAACCAAAAACATCTAGAGACCATATATTTGCTCCTAATTGTCCGATTTTAACCATTTGTTTTTAATTTTTTAGGAAATTTGAGTTATTCGGAATTTAATATAACCATCTCTCGTAACTTTTTTCCAGCTTCTTTTCGTTGAAGTATGTTATATAGATAAATTTAAAGGGTATGGAGAAAATGACTTTAGCAAAGTTTCATTGAAATCGGTACATTCGTTAAGGCGCTACAGCCTATAGGAACGCAGGTTTTTCTGCATTTTTATTTTTTTTCTCCTTTATTAATTTATCAAATTCTTTCAAAAGTTATATGTAGCATTTTTTCGTAACTCTGAATAATGCGAAATGGTTACCTATTTAAAATAAACTATATTAAAGGTACTTCAGAGGAAGACATATATGAACATTGGGCATTTAAGCCCTGTAACGTGATATCAACGGGGATAACACCTTAATTATACAATGATACACCGAGTTTGATCAAAATCGTTGGAGTCGTTTTTGAGAAAATTGTAAAAATGTGTTTCAGCGTTCATATAAAGTGGCACTTCCGGTTAGCCGATTTTAACGAAAAAGTTACTGTCATCCGACCCATATACAAACCTTAAATATTTAATATCAGTTTCGTACTACTTTTAGTTTATGAGCTAGACTGTTAACACACACACACACACACACACAGACACACAGAGCATTTTGCGACACTTGGTTATTTGAACTCAGGGGACCTCAAAACATGTATTTCCGTTGACAACTGAGATTCGAAAATGTTCACGATTGCAATACTTACCCTTACTATATATTAACGATATCAGTTTCAGTACCAGTCCTGTACAACAGTTATAACAAAAAAAATATTGTACAATTCTGATTTTTGTAAGGTTGAAAAATGGTCAGAATGTGCAGTCAAAATGCATGTTTATTGAGTTTTCCAACGTTTCGACCCACACAGATGGTCATCCTCAAGGGAAAGGTTTAAAACCCGAGCAAGAACTAGTATCTGAACTGTATTTTTCTGTGTGATATTGAGTACAGTGAATAATAAAAAAAATTCAATCAAAACTATTTTTATTTTCAAAATAAATATATTTTTTTTTAAATTAAGTAAATATGAAATTAGTAACATGGCATGTACAACATGAAGAAAATTACCTATTGGTAGCACTCCGATTATACTTCTATATTAGAAGGTCCCGATACCTTCTTCTTTTCAGACGTCTCGCACAGTTATCAGGAATAGAAGTGGAAGCAACGTTAGAAACAAGAGGGTTCGGATGGTTCAGAAGTTTATTATGGAAGGATTGAGCTAAATCGGAAACATATGGTACATTAAGGTCATTATGGATGATTTTATTTGTGACAAATAACCATTGACCATTGAGGATTTTACAAAGGATTTTAGATTGTAGGGATTGGATACGAGAGGAATGTGATGATTTAGTAGAGTCCCAAAGCTCGATCCCGTAAGTCCAAATAGGCCTTATTATAGTAATATATATGAGTCTTTTGTAAATAGTTGGCAGTTTAGAGCGTTTGTCTAGTAAGTGCTGAAGTAATCGGAAACGTCGAGCGGTTTCTTGTCGTTCTCTTAAACGAGGATTCCATGTTAATCCTGAATTCCATGAATGAGAATACATTATATTTATGTGGGTGTCAAAGACTTTTATTCTTTAAAATATGTATATATTTATAAATAGTTTTATAGGTTTTAATTTCTGTACTAATCATTAGCATAATTAATAATGTAAATTGAACATTCATACTATGAGGAATCACATTAATTATTATGTATAACTATGTATATATGTGCAACTTCAAATATGCAGAACTTTCAAATATTGTACGGTGTCTCTATGGTAGAGAAAAGATAAATATCTAAATATATTGTGCGATAAATAATAAATATATTTTTCTCGAAAGGGCAAAAATTGCGCATTGAAGAAAAATTAAAAACTACTATGAAAAAAATATCATTTTTCTTAATTCAACTTATTCCATTTGTAATAAGTTTGCCTGTAAAAATCAAGAAACAGAATTAAGAAGAACACTGCAGGAAATCCCCAGGATACGATGAACAACGCATTGGGCTTGCAGCCATCGGACATCATCTTGCAGAGCATAGAGATGGCAGCAATGAACTGCAACTGAAACATTAATTAATATTACAAGTAATTAATTATAAATAGCTCAATTCTAATGGATTGTGCAAGGAGATGGTTTGACTGTGATCACGTTCAACCACCAGGGTACCCACTTTATTGAGGCTTAGTGTGTCCCAGGAGTGTCTCCTGATTCTAGGGTCGCCATCTGGCTAATGAAAAATAAAAATAATTTGTCTGCCATGAGCCGGGATTCGAACCCAGGACCTTGAGCATTGGAAGATCAGTGCCCTACCACTGGGCTACGCCACTTTTTAGATTGTTTAACTCTTTTTTTTTTTTTTTTTTTTTTTTTTTTTGTATAGCCTGTTTTTACAAGTATTACACCTGTAGGCCTCCCCAATTAAGAGGGTAATGGTCTAACTTTGCGCGGGGACCAGCCGTATTGGGAAGTAGGGCCGGGATTCGATCCTATGATCTATACTTAACCTATCCTATGATCCTATGATATTTACTGTTTTAAATATTTATTAACTTAATCGTTAATAAATATTTAAAACAGTTTGGGGCTGTAAATGTCTCTCTGTCTCAAATGGAGAATTCTTGTGACGTGGATGGAAGATAAGCGCTGGGATCTTCTGTAGCCTTGCTATCTCTTTCACACGTGGAAGACAAAGCCTGACTCGGAGCTTATTGGGCGAATGTGAATATTTTATTTATAGGTATGAATGAATTTCAGATGGTTTTGATTCATATATGTAACTTTTTGTTATCTAGTGAAACGTTTTTGTTTTAGAGAGCAAAAATGATCTATGCTTTGGGGAGGAGGAGGAGCAGTTCCAAAAATGTTACTATAAAAACTGTTTTTTTACAATAAAGGTGCAATGAACTTAATTTATTCAAATGAAACGGTTAAAATAACTTTTGATTTATTTTCTAAAAACATATTGAAATTAAAGTTCCATTACATTCTTTGAAAAAATAATACGATCTCAGAAATAAATGTATTTCCGCACTATTTTTTTTTTTGTTAATATTTTGGTCGTTAAAAGAAAATAGTTGCACCATCGAGTTCATTGGGTATTTTACATGGGAATCGATACTTATCTCAATTTCGATAAAAATCGATGAGGGTCCACTTTCCAGAAAGTTTGTTCATTGTTAAATCACATCAGCCTACTTTCAAACTAATTTGTAAATTAATAAACACAGTAATTGTTAGATTGGTGGAAGAGAGCGCCAGATATAAAATAATTTTATTTTTAAATAATAATTCCTCAGGATACTTACAATCTGAATGGTTGTGACATATTTCTTCCACCAAAGATACTTCTCCGTTGAAACAGCTATACCAGCAAGGAAGTAATAAATATACATTATGACGTGTACTGTCGTGTTCATGGCTACAAAACGGATAACTAATTCCTCTGAAAAAAAAAAAAAAAAAAAAAAATATATATATATATATATATATATATATATATATATATATATATATATATATATATATATATATATATATATATATATAATTGATTTAATAACTTATGGTAACAGAGATTCATATTTTTTACTTTCTGTTACTTATATATGACATATTTAGTAAGTAAAAGTATTGTGAACGTTAAAAAATTTCTATCTTGAGTTTTCAGTAGTTAAGGAATCGCAGGAAGTGAAGACTTCTTTAGGCGCGTTTCACACTTTTTTTTTTAGTGAATTAGATAGAGCCGTCAGACCTCCGATGTGTAATGCTCGGGTAAAATCGGGTGGAGTCGACTAATTCAGGTGTTTTTGTATATGGATTAAAATATCTCAAAAACTAAGAATCGGTCCTGCATATTTTTAACGAGGAGAATTGTTCATTATTTCATCCTCTGTGTAATGAGCTAATATTCGAAATTCTATCTTAACGCGACGCCATGTTAGGAAGGGGAAAACAGAAAAAAATAGTGTCAAAAACCAAATGATAATGAGTTTTATTGAAAATATGGATTAAAATATCTAAGAAACTAAAAATAGGACCTGCATACCATAGGTGAGAGAATTGTTCAGCATGTCATCCTTTTTATGAGCTATTACTTATAATTTATATTCTATATTATTAATCCCACCTTGTTGATGTTTTAACTTCTATCGTGTGGTCCAAAGCACACACCTTAGTTTTTTTTTTATTGCTGTTATTATTGGCATCTTATCAGGGGTGCCCATCCCTCCCAAGGTCGATGGCACAAGATCCTACTCTCTCCCTCTTCAAAGATATTTTATTGCTTACCTTTTTATAAAAACAGAGCAAGGGAAAGTAGAAATACACTTTCTGCGGTATGTTCCATGTTTTCCCCCTTACCCCATATTCTGAAACTTTTCATGACAGAAATTCATATATCCGTTGAAATGTACACCCCTCAAAAAATTAAAAACCCGTCATAATATCCTCTCTCGAAAAGTTTGATGTATCTTATATACTGAATTATAATATAACTATATGAGATTACTACGAGAGTATGACATTATATTATATTTTAGTATTATAGCCTTACGTCCATGGGGATAAATAAATTACCAAAAAATAGTAGGAGAGGTGAAGTAATTCGAAAAAGGCCTGTAAAGTGACCAATCTAGAGGTAAACAAACTTTTTCTATTTAATTAGGTACTAAAAACTCATAAAACTCATTATATTATGATTCCACTGGAATCATAATATAATCTTATCACAAAATCGAGAAAAAAGTGGCCTACATAAATATTGGAATACTTGGCGTGACCTCCACACCCAACATATCAAAATAACGAGATTATATAGGATAATTGGCCCAATATTTTTGTATACCACTTTTATTTTCGATTTTGTGTACAAATTATCTTGCGATTTAAGTGGAAAGCAAATCGGTATTTATGAGTTTTAGTACCTTACTAAATTAATTAATTTAGTGCAATGTGCGTACATTCATGTAAATGTGAATACATAAAATATTTTTAGGTTACAGTTAGATGATGCCATGTTAATAATTTGATTAAAAGGGGTCTGTACCACGGACTAATACCCATTTTAGCTCAAAATAGTGAAGTTAGTAAAAGTAGTGTGATGCGGGCAACGCACCAGATTTTTAATATTCAAGATTACATAGGTATGTAATGAAATATTCATAAATATTTAATTTTTTTTTAAATAAGAAATATATTTGACAGAGAAATGCTGTTGGTTCTCCGCTCTCTTTCCTTTTCTGTAATGAGTTTTCTTATTTTATCATTTTGATTAAATAATAGAACAATAGAGACCATTGTATGATCTTCATGAGTCGAATATATGAAATATCTTAACAAAATTTAAACAAATATTATACCTTTTATGTAAAATACGTTCATCCACGCCAACCAGAGTGCAATCACGTGATGGATCACGTGTAAGAACGTTATTTGCGATTTCTTCTTTCTTAGGGAGTAAAATATCTGCAAAATATCAAATTATACAATGATTAATTAATGCAATTAATTAATATAAAAAATAAATTAAATAATTCTAATGAAATATCACTCACTGTATCTAAGAGGTCCATCATTTTGTTTGAGTAATAATAAAACACTGTAATGAAAATCTGAAAATAAAAATAATTAATATATTTATGTTAAGCTCCTTCAATAAATTAAACTTTGAATGAAACTTGACGAAAATATTTGGTTAAAAAAGTTATAAAAAAAAATATTGAACTGTAATAACTTAGATTAAGCATTTATTTCCAATAATTAAACATAGTAATAAAGAAAAAAATGAAATCAATTTCATACTTCATACTAAAAAGATAAAATAATAACTTATAAAATGATATTTGACTATAGAAATGAAAAAAAAAAAAAGAAATGATATGCAACTGACCAAAAATTACAATTAATAATAGAAAATCCACCTACATACTTCCTCATATTAGTTTTTTTTTTTTTGTCCTTCCCTTCCTCGCCGTTAAGGCTATACGAGATTTTCCCAGGCCAGGCGGGGATTTAAAAGACTCCCTCGGCACCGGGACGCGAATTCGTGTCTATTTTTAAATCTTTGATTCATTTATCAGGTTGCCGGGCAACGGCGGTGCAGTGCACACGCGTTAACGCATTCGGCCACCTCCCTCCCCCCCCCACTACTTGTAAGCGGTTGAGGAGTCCACCATTTTTATAAATAAATGAATGAATAGCCAGGAGTGTTGTCAAACTTCCTCATCATCCACTCCTACCTTACTGATAGATGCTTTAAAGTAAATCACAAAAACTCTTATTCATCTGTTTTTTCCCAGTCTGCTGGTGTTCCTCAAGGTAGTATCCTTGGACACATGTATCCTATCTGTTAATAATGATCCATCAACTGCATCCCAAATTCTCCAATCACATATCACAAACGTTGAAGAATGGTGTAAAAACTGGAGAATTAAAATAAATTCCACTAAATCCCATCAAATTACCTTAACCCCGCGTCGCAAACCCATGACCTCCTGTCCTACAGTATCCTTTAATAATTCCTCACTTATTCAAGTTGAACAAACCCGTTACCTAGGACTCCACCTGGACAAACGACTCACATGAAATCCTCATACAAGACTGAAACGACAAGAAACTGCTCGACGTTTCCGACTACTCCAACACTTACTAGACAAACGCTCTAAGCTTTCAATCAATTACTAACGACTCATATATATGACAATAATAAGACCTATTTGGACTTGCAGAATTGAGCTTTGGGGCTCCACTAAAACATCGAATTCCTCTCGTATCCAATCCTTCGTAAAATCCTCAACGCTCCTTACTTTGTCACAAATAAAATCATCCATAAAGACCTCAATGTTCCATATGTTTCCGATTTGGCCCAATCCAGATACCTATCTTTCCATCACAAACTCCAGAACCATCTGAACCCTCTCGTTTCAAACTTTGCTTCCTCCTCGATCCCTGATAACCTTCCGAGGCGTCGGAAAAGAAGATAGCCTCGTGATCTACTTATGTAAATATATTATTAGAGTGCTACCAATGGGTAGTTTCTCAACAAGCGTTTTCATGTGATTGTATTATTACTGTGTGCACATTTAATAGTTGTATTTTTTTTTATAATACAGTTGTAAATATCAAAGAATAAAAAATAAAAATAATAGAAAAAATTAACAAATATACAGGGTGTTTCAGGGTTAAGTGGCTAAACTGAAAATATCAACGAAGTGCTTCAAAACAAGAAAAAAAATGTTCTATGAAGATTTCTGAAAAATTAATATAATGATAAAGTTCATTTTCAAAATAAGCGACGCATTATCAATCAAATATCAAAGGAATATCGGAATTAGAACAATATCGCCACAATATTAATGTTACAATATTTTAGATTTAACTTAATGGAACTTTTCTTTCAAAGTATTACTATTTTATAAACTTGTAATGTAGTACTTATTTATATTATTTAACCTGAGAATTAATTGTTGACATTACCTCTTTTTGTATATCTGGACCGGTGTGTACAGCTGATACTGGATTACATAAATTGCTCCATAAGTTCATTAAACTCATTCCCATCAGCGAAAAGCACTAAAAAAAATCCATTATTATTAGCTCTCATTTTTTTAGAGTAATTGTTAGATAATGTAATGTTAATAAGGTAAATTTAATTTAAATTTAAAAGGTGATTTGAAATGAGATATGTAGTGCTGATAATAATATTCAACACTTTTATTTTCCTGCTCAATATAAATCACATTTGTGAGCATGCATATTTTAGCATACATTAAAAGTCTGTTTTGAAAAAAAATAACTATTGCCATGATAGAAATATAATTTTGAAATACTTTAGGTTATGTTTTAAGCCCAACTGACCGCACTCATGGGTCAATTATTTGATGAAACCCAAACAATCTCGTCGTCATAAGGCCTTATCAATATGACCTTGTGCCAAGTTGAGCAAACGAAACAAGAAAGAATAAATTTTGTGCAGTCAATGGTTGCACTAAACGTACTCACTGGTGGATAAAATCGACACACCAATTTAATTATGAGTTATCACCTCATAAAAGCACAATGCTTGTAACAAGATAATTATAGCTAAACGATTTGCCCTTAACAGGTCTGTTTAAATATTTTACTGAGCTACACTATCTTTGGTTCTATGCCATTAAATTTGATAAATGTGGTGCGAATAAAAAAAAAAAAAAATTAAAAAATATCTATAGCATCTATCAATATACACGGTGTTTCAAGGTCAAGAGGCCAAACTGCACGGCCAAAATAAAAATACGTTTTCCACAGTCCGACTAGTTTTCTGCGAAAAATATAATAAGAATATCACGTGAAAATTAATGAGTGATTAAGTCATAAAATCCTAGGGTATATGGATATACATATATTATTATTCGTCCGTGGTACAGATCCCTTTTTATAAAATTACTAATGCACCGGAAACTTCGTAAATAACCTTATCACATCGTAACCTACAAATATTTTATTTACGAAAATTCTCGGAATATAGGCGTTTTAAATCTGCAGGTCGGTAAACTTTATCTATTTAATTACGCACTAAAAACTCGTTAATACCAATTTACTTTCCAATTGAATCAGATGATAATTTGAGCAATCATAAGTCATAAATCATTGAAAAAAATCTGATGTTTCAAAACTGAAAGGGTTTCATAGTTAACGAATCTAGAAGTGATAAATAATTAAATTATAATTATAATAAACAAGTTCCTAAATGCAGTTGGAAAACTATGAAAATCACATTAGTGGGACAAAAAATCTCCACCTGCCTTAAACCCTCAAATACTTTGATAAGTATTTAGACTCGCCATTATAATCAAATATTTAAATTATATTTTTAAAAAGTCGCTAAATTTCAATTATATTTAAATATTTAGGAACAGCTGTTGCATCATTTCTGTTAGACGAGATAACCAAGGCAACCAGTTACTCTATTTCAACTGTAGAAGCTTCACTTCAAAGAGATGATTAAAGTTGAATATAAAGTTCCGAATCCACTTCAATGTAATTAAGTGGCCTGTCGTCACGATTCTGATATTTCTTTTGAGTGTTAATCGTGTGGCTTTTGTCAATGTTCATAGTCACACTTATCAGCGAAAATTTGTGTTTGTATTTGTATTGGAATGATGATAAGTATATAAGTATGCTGATATATATTTATTTTAAACCGAAATCAAAAGAGAAATTCCAATAACAAATGGAGATATGAGTCCTATACAAAGCTATAAAAACCAAGCTTAATAAATGTGCAATAAAAAAATATTTTTTGTCTCTTCTCCACAATATTGCCTATTGGTCAAATTTCAGAGTACAAACACTTTATACAAACTGAAATTTTTATTAATCATTTCTGGGTAATTATCATCAATAATTATCCAGTGGCATCCCGAATAAATATATCTCATCCCAAAACGTAGCAACATCATATGGATATTGGTTTATTCTATTCAATAATGAACCATTATGATCGAGAAAAAAAAATCAAAAATTTAATCCTCTCTCAAAATTTGAGATTTTACATTTCAGGATACCTAGAATTCAAAAAACGAATAAAAATCTGTTTGTACGTTTGCCGTCCCCGCATTTTCTCCAGGACTACTGAACCTTTTTTTTTTCAAATTTGGATATAAAATTATATCCACCCGAAGATGGTCTCCTTCATTGACATTTCTATCCGCCTTTTCCTTTCAAGATGGCGACCGAAAAACCTACGTTGCTATAGACTGTAGCGCCTAAACGAATGAACCAATTTCAATGAAACTTCGCTAAATTTTTTTTCTCGATGCCCTTTATATTTATCTATATAACATACCAAAACGAAAAGAAAGTGGAAAAAAAGTTACGAGGGATGGTAAAATTAGATTCCGAATAACTAAAAAAGTATACACTTTTTTGTCGATATTAGATAAGATGTTTCAAAAATATTTATATTTCATAAAAAAAAATATTCTTCTGCAAAGGTTGTATCATTTGTTTTGGATTTTGATTTTTTAGTGCGTTACTGAAGTAATGCTAAAAAAAATAGCATATTACTAATGATTAAAAACAATAATGTTTAGTCCATTAATTGGAATAACCTTTTATTTCTTTTTCTTTGTAACTAGAGAGGTTATGTTACTTTAGATTTATAATATTTTGGAAATAATAAACCATTGCTAAATAATTTGCAGCGTTTATTATTTACCAGAAATTAACATTTTTTTCTTGATTGGTAAAACACGAAAAGAATTTTCCTATTCTAAGAATGAACAAAACATTGTTTAAGTCCCCGTACGAATATAATAGGACATCCTTCCTCTTCGGCATTAAGAAAGCAAAAGATAATTGGATAATGTCATCTAATTACCATTAAAATGTTTAGCTAAGCGTTGAAATAAGCATGATGTAATATTTTAAATAATTGAAATGTAATGAGGCCGTTATTTTCAAAATTTGAAGTTCTTTTCCAAATACAATAATACAGTTTTCTGTACTTTACATTTGTAAATTTGTTTTCTTTCCACTTGACTGTCATAATTGATATACGTGGTTAAACTTGATATAATTGGTATACTATAATTGATTGTCGAGAGTAATAATTGTTATTGGCAGGATTTAATTGGTTTAACGATTATGAATTTAGAAGAGTTTTTTTTTTTTAATTGGTAGATAAGTAAGGTAAGAGGTCTCAAAGTAAATTGGTAAGAGATCTTAGGATGTTTGTGATTTTTTGAGGATGTTTTTGGTGTTTATCAATATAAACCTTTTAATAAATCTTTTAAACTGAAAAACATTTTTAAAAACCAAAATAAATCAACAAGTTCCTGAAAAAATATCGTCTGTTGCATGTGCCCCTTTGCCTCCTTCAACTCTATTTTTTAAATTGTTTGAGGCAGTTTTCTTCTACTAGTCTACTATTAAACTGTTGTATTTTTTTTTTATTTACTGAAATTCTCGTCTCAGTATATATATACTTAAAAATTAACTCTACTTAGAAGTGTTAAAAGAAGAAATTTCAGTAAATAAAAAAAAAATACACCAGTATTTTATATGTGTATATATGTGAGGCCGTATTTTCATTTCAAGTCACCCAACTGAACGATATGTTCAATGTGGTATGTCCTCACCGTTACCTTCCAAAGAGGCAGTATTTCTTTTAATCTTTAAATGGAAACAGTTAAACAGGAATATAGGGGGCGGGGTGGCCGAATGGCCGAACCACGAGTTGCCCTGCAACCAGATATATGAAGTTTTGAGAGACAAGAAAAGTACGATTTCACGTCCCGGTGCCAGGGGGGATTTTAAATCCCCTCACCCCCGGCACGGGAAAATCCCGTATAGCCTAAGAGGCGAGGTAGGGAAGAACAAAAAAAAAAAAAAGTTAAACAAGGATTGCAACACGAAAACATGAAAATTAAATTTTTACATTTATACGGTAGATTTATTACTGAGGAGATGGAAAAACTACTGAAGTTTAAACGGAAGTAAAATATGAGATTTTAGTATGGAGGTGTTTAAGGGATTCCAAAACAAGATAGCACGAATAATAAAGGATTTTTTAAATGAAATGAAAAAATAATTTTATTCTAGGACTACTGTTCCCTAAGAATAATAACAGAGTTACAAATTTATGGGTCTTAGTCTGACATAATAATAAAAATACAAACTAATTTACTGTTAATTGTTATTTCAATTGAAATAGATTAAAATTAAACAGTGTACAGATGCAAGTAATTTTACATGTTAGGGGAAGTTTGAATGTGAAGTAGGTGGTGGAACAGGAGATGTTTGAAGGAATTTGTGGACGAGGATTGACGCATGGAGGTAGGAAGTGAGTTCCATAAGGAAGCAGCACGAATGACGAAGGATTTGCTGAAGGAGGAAGTTTTATGGGAGGGAATATATAAGTCTATAGGTTGAGACCTAGTATTGAGAGAGTGGATAGAGGAGCGTAGAGTAAGGAGTTCCAGGATGTAGGGAGGGTTTTTGATTCTGAAGACCTAGAAAAGGAAAACACCAAGGAGGAATTGTCGTCGTGAAATAGGATTAAAAAAACAGGATTTAAAGGAAGAACTACGATGATAAGGAATATACAGGGTTTCTGGGCTCGGATCTTGTGTTTAAAAAATGAACAAATACCCAAGAGTAGTAAATGAATTAAGAAGATAAGGTTTTTGGTTGTAACGGTTTGAAGAAGGAATACCCCAAGGAAGTATGGCTGGAGACTCTAAAGATGAATCTAATAAAATTCATTGGTCTCTTAAATCTTTTCTAAATCCAGCTAGACCGTCTACCATATACAAGACAGCCATAATAGAAATGGGGAAAAATTAGAAAGGAAACTAGGAGCGAGCTGACAGGCTTTAAGAATCGTAGAATCACGGAATCTCAGAAGCCTAATTTTCAAATTTTCTTCCTCTGGAGCACATTTAATTTTGTTCATAAGAGATAATTAAAGGTTTGGCATTGTCATATAAAAATTGATAATATGGTGAACATTTTTTCGGTGGTCGAAAAAAAATTTCTGGAAGTGAAAATAGTGATATAAATAGATATACTGTTAAAAAGGTAAAACATTCTATAAAATGAATATCTAATACATAAGATCGTAAAATGTAATGGAGAATGACGAAAGCTACTGAATTTTAATAGTTGTAGTTAATAATTTCTACTTCAAAATTATTGAATAGGAAATAAACATTTGCTTAGAAGTTAAATCGAATTATTGTAATAAATATATGGAAAACAATATTTTTGTTTTCACCATGTTGAACCAAGTGCAAATAATTGTGACAATTTATATTAATTGTCTTAATTTTGGATTTATATTTGTATTTAAGTGATATGCATAATGCTTATAAACTTTTGAAAAAGATATAATTCCTTCTATAAGTACATGAGTGTAAGTTGTGAGCATGGCACATGATATTTTACAATGATTGTTTAGTTGCTAAAATCCTGAATTAAATTTAATTTCCAAATAATACGTTAATTTAGCACACCAGTTTATTTTATTGATTCAACTCACAGAAATGTTACAACCATACTATTAGTAAGTAAAAATATAATAATAAAAGAGAAGTTGGTTGCGGTTTTCAGTAAAAATACAAAGAAAAATAAATAAATTATACTTATTTTTATTTTTGCCGACGTTTCAGAGAAAATTTCAGGCCTTTATCAGGGCCTGTAAGATGTAAAAGGTTCCTGAAAGATAAAAGGTTTCGTGAGATCAGCCCTGATGAAGGACTGAACTTTGGGCCAAAACATCGGCAAAAATAAACATAAATATAATTTATTTATTTTTACTTTGTATTTTGACTAAACACTCCAACCAACTTCTCTTATATTATCTAATACATTCATCCATCAATCCACTATTAAAAATTTTAAAGATAATCAATCCATATTCACCTTCTTCACTATATAAACGTTAATCATAATCTGTACCAAATTGTACACCATGATGGTTTTCTTGAGATTCATTGCATTTCTGTCTCTCATTTTTCGAGGTATCCATACCTTCACCAAATATAGGTAGACTATTGTTAAAGGTAAAACAGCGAAATAACTCACAATTACACTTATGGAAATGTTTTTATCTGAAATAATATATAAGTCAAAATATAGAATTTTAAAATAGTTAATAATGATAATCATACCAATAACGTTTAAAAATATTATTGGCATAATGTATAGTTATAATTATTATACCATTATTTAATTAATTTAAGAACATTAAGAAATAAAATAAACGAAAAAATAGAAATCATGAAAAAAATATATTCAAGTTACGTCACTTGCTTCTTAAAAACAGTATTAAAATATTTTTACCTAAGCTATTGAACGAAGACATATCTTATTCGCCAACTTCAAGGATTGGATTCAACTGCTTCACACAAGATCTATTATAAAACAAAAATTGCCCCCCTCCAACTCACTGGGGATATTTTGGTTTAATATATGCCTAAATTCCTTCATTATAATATGCATAATGTTTCGTTTTTTTTTTTATAAATATAATTTTTTTTAATACAATGACAAGTTGTGAAGGCTTTAGATAATGAATAATTTGTTTTTTATTAATATTCATATTCGATTTTTATCTTGTTTATTTTTTTTCTACAACATGAATTCAAAACCTCACATCAATTTGTTATTAGAAATATATTTAACATAAAGTCTTTTGATCGTCATAGCCTATAAAATAATTATGCTTAATTCTGACTAAAACTAATTAATGAATTAAATAATTTAAAATATGAATAAATAAAAAAAAATACACATGCTTGTACAAGAATTGATCACACTGCCTCAAACTTTTAAATAAAAATATGAAATACATTCAAATTCTTTGTTAACATATTTTTAATTATATTGAAAAAATCTGGTGCGTGCAACACACAACTTTCACTTACCGCTCAACTTTGAATAGAAATTATTTCTGGCCAAATTGGGCTATTATAAAATTTTTGAATTGCATTTTTAACTGAGCAAAAGCTAAAAAATTACAGCTCACAAATCATAAACCTCATTAAAATAACAAAAGTCCTATTTATTTTATCAGCGGTTGATTATGGATTATACGATTCATTGATTATGGATTGTACGACTATTGGTTATTAAACTGTTGGTTTTCATTGCAAAGTTTACTAAAACGGAATTCAGAGATTTGCATTGTCTGTCATAGACAGGTCAAAAGTTGTCACACTAATTGTAAGTAGATACTGATGGAATATGACTAAAGGAAATTTCATCAAACTATTCACTAATTTAATTTTCTAAAAGATTACGTGATGATGTTTTCGTAATAAACGGACGTTGATACCTAATTATTTAAATATAATATTAGATCAAGAGTTATTAAACTACAGTAAATATATTTAAGGTTATAAACGAATCAATGAAATATTTATATATTTCACTTCTTCTTTCACAGAAGTACAATGAAATAGTAGGGGGTACTGTTGGAATATCACAAAGGTAAGATTTATCAAATTATTCACTAATTTAATTTTCTAAAAAGTTACATGACAATATTTCGGAATAAACGGACGTTGATATCTAATTATTTAAATATAATATCAGATCTAGAATTATTAAACCACAGCAAATGTATTTAGGGTTATAAACATATGCTTTATACATCCATGAAATGATTTTATATTTAACTTCTTCTTTCACACAAGTACAATGAAATAGTTTTTTAGACAATGTCATTGATCAGGTGGATTTTAAATATCTTTTTCAAACTTAGAACTATTTTACATTTAGTTAGTAAATTTAATTTCCTTGAAAACAAGTGATTTACGTTAGGTATTATTATTTTTCAAAAATTATTATTTTGTCACTCTACGTTACCTTCCACAACTTTCTATATTGGATATTGTTTTTTCTAAAATTCTCCGCTTTCCAACGATAAATTATACATATACCTTTTGACTAGTATTTCCGGAGATTCATTTTCGACCTGAATAAAGATTTTTATATTTTTTCTCCTTTATTCAATGATCTAACTCTTTCAAAAGCTATATTTAGCATTTATTCGTAACTCTTAATAATGAGGAATAGTTATTTAATTATTTAAAATAAACCCCTGCATTCAAGCTCTGTAAAAGAATTCTACGGGGATAAGATAATATTAAAGACCACTTAATTATACAATGATACACCGAGTTTAATCAAAATTGTTAGAGCCGTTTTAGAGAAAATTGTAAAAATGTGTTTCACCGTTGATATAAAGTGGCACTTCGGTTTGTCGATTTTAAGGAAAAAGTTGCTGTCACATCAAAGGCATATACCTATCTTAAATACGTTATATCAGTTTCGTGCGACTTTTTGACCTAGACTGCTAATATACAAACACACAGACACACAGATCATTTTCGGAACTTATTTGGACTCAGCGTACCTTGTCTATTTAAGTAGGTACTAAAAACTCATGAAAAAACCATTTCTTTTCTATTTGAATCTTAAGATACTTTTATCACAAGATCAAGATAAAAACTAGCATACAAAAATATTGAACAGTTTGGCATGACCTCTTCTCCCGACGTGCCAAAATAACGAGGTTATATAGGCCAATATTTTCGTATGTTCGTAGGGGGGGGGGGAGAAGAAGCGCCTAGTAGGTTACTATTTTCGGGTTTTCGCTTATATCATGAAAACTATCCATCGCATCGCGACAAAGACGCTCTATACAAAATTAAAGCGGATAAAATTTTCAATATTATTAATTATATACCTTTTTTCGCTATCTCCCTTAGTTTCTGAGATATCCATTCTCAGCTAATGCGGAAAGAAAAATTTACCTCATGTTTTTTAATGTATTTAACTGAGCTAATTATTGCTAAATAAAAGCTTGATTTCTTCGTTTTACGAATAAGTCATGAGGGGAGGGGGATTTTTAAAATTAAATTTTCTTTAAGAATATATATTATTTTACTAGTTTATTTCCAACGGTTCAAAACTTAGATCAGTTATAACTTTACATGTCGATTCCGAGAATTTGCAGAAAAAAATAATTTTTATAATAAACATTATTGTATGTATGTCTATCTGTATATAGTTAGATAAAATACACCTTAATATACCCAACACCACTCCTTTGTAGTCTTGGTAGCTGGGTATCTAAGGCTCCAGGTACCTCCAGCTCCATCAACACGACTGAGGCCATTTAGGCCGAATGTAACTCTGTTTGCTAAGCAGTCCAAGTGAGGCGTTATATTAAACTTTCTTCCAAATCGTTTCTCCTTGTATCTCCAAGGCGATTGGATGTTCCCTCCCAGTCGTGCCCCTTAGTAGGAGTACTTGGGTTTTGGCAGCAACCATCCTCTTTCTCCTACTTGCACACTATCAAGTTAGCGCATTTTTCTGCCCCCCAGTGTGACCCCCGTATACATAGAGAGTTAGATGTATAGAGAGTTAGAGGAATATAATAATAACGAATATTTTAAAAATTATTTTTTTCTGCAAATTCTCGAAATTGACTCATTAAGTTATCATTGATCTAACTTAAATGTATCTGGATTGGGTCAGATCTGAAACATAAAAAACATTAAGGTCATTATGGATGGTTTTATTTGTAACAAAGTAGGGAGCATTGAGGATTTTACGAAGGATTTTGGATTGTAAGGATTGGATACGAGAGGAATTCGATTGTTTAGTGGAGCCCCATAGCTCAACTCCGTAAGTCCAAATAGGACTTATTATAGTCATATATATGAGTCTTTGTTCCACGTGAGAGGCCTTTGGTTCGGAGCTCGCGGAACGATACCAGACTCAACAAGGAGCTTCATGGAGGGCCTTGGTGTCGACATAAAGGACGTGGCAAGGTTGGCAGAGAACATAATCCTTGACTCCCTGGGAATTATCCATCACCATGTGCATGGATAGAGAGTTTTTCATGGGGGGAGGCATGCGTGTTTTGCGGCATTTTTACATTATTTATTGACCACGTCCACTGCACTTTATGTATTTGTATGCATGTTATGAATTAGGTTAGGAAAAGAGAGGAGAAAAATGTATAGAGTGAGAGAAGGAACAGAAAGGGATGTATAGTGCTAATAAGTGAATTAAAGAAATAGTAAAAATAAATAAATAAATAAATAAAATAAAATAAAAAATAAATAAAAATATAGGAAAAAAATTGTGATAAAAAAAAAAAATATATATATAGATAAAAAAAAAAAAAAAAAAATGTATATTATGCTCATATATGTTGTTAATACTATATAATTGTATATTAGTTTTGGAAAATTGTCTGTAGCGATTAATAAGTATGCTGTGTTTAAAGCAACCCAATGTAATTGGGCAGCACCCTTTTATGATAATAAAGTGATTCTCTCTGGAAGTTTAGAGCGTTTGTCTAGTAAGTGCTGGAGTAATCGGAAACGTCTAGCGGTTTCTTGTCGTTTCAGTCTGGTATGAGGATTCCAAGTTAGACGTTTTTCCACTTGGAGTCCTAGGTAGCAGATTTGCTCAACAGGGATAAGTGGAGTATTGTTAAAGGAAACTGTAGGACAGGAAGTCATAAGTTTACGACGAAGAGTAAAGGTAATTTGGTGGGATTTATTTAAATTCTCCAGTTTTGACACTATTCTTAAAGATTTATTATGTGTGATTGAAGCATTAAGCCATTCAAGAATTTTTATGGGGATGTTGATTGTTTGATAAAAATTGTTCTGTACCACGGATTATAAAACTCGTCAATAGCTACTAAATAAAAAAATAAAATCAGTTGAATAACAGAAGTGAAAAAGGGACTGAAATGTTTCGCCTTTACCTACTTATATAAACGATTCTTCGCCTTGTCCACTTATATTATTTGTAAAAAATAATATAACAAATAGAAGATATTTCGTTCTAAACATCTGACGTGGACGAACCGATGTGGCTTGTTTAGTTGCCCCTTCCCAACACGTCTGAACGTTGATAATATGATTGAGTTGCCCCCACTGCTCCAGTTAACAAGGCGTCTTCATCAGTTGCGTGCTACATAAAATAATTTCAATTAGTTTCTATAAGTGTGCGTGCATGTTTAAGGTAAATATTTTAAAGCTAATAACAGTAGCCAAAGTGTGGTATTCTAGTGTTTTTAACTGATGTTATACTTATAAACTAGTTCGAATAATTCGGATAACATTTAGGTCTGTGAACAGATGACAGTATAATAAACAAATACTATGAGTAAATAGGAATTAATTAATAGCACTATGATTAGATAGGAATTAGTTTCCTTGTTAGATAACAACTGTTCATTCATAAAAATAAGCATGTTTATTAATTGCAATAGGCTGTACCTTTATTAATAATTGTCCGATTTTTTTTTTTATTATTTTGCAAAGTACAGATGAAGTTCGTACAAAATGAGTTTAAGGTCCGGGGTTCGAATCCGGTCGATAATAGGTAATTAATTATTCTATTACATCAGCCGTGGATCAACCTATGTCGGGAGACCTTTCTGGGGCATACCCAGCCTCTATAAAGGGAGTAATCTTAATTAATCAATTAATGAAGAAAAGACTTGTGGTTGTGCGTGATCTCGGACAAATCACAACTGTTAATCAAGAAACTGTACTTCTTTACCGATTACTGAACCCCAGACCTTTTTTAGTTGTAGTGATATAAGTTTATACTATTAAGGAATATAATTGACGATAAGTTTTATATTTCTAAATTTGGTTAGGCAATAATAAAGTTTTCTTTTCTTCAGAAGATTTTCCTTATTTTTTCCGATGGATTTGTTTATTTTCACACCATGAGGAAAACATAATCTTCAAGGTGACGGCTCAATCATTGGATATCAAGAATTAACGAAGATAAGGCATGCCGATAAAAATACACTTTTGTTCCGTATATATAAATATCATAAAAATATATCAACTTTGAATCTTTGATTGGTTGAAACTTTTATGTAAGTTTTTTGAAAAGTTTCATTTTAGCAGTTTCTGTGAAAACTTTTTAGGAAAAAAATTCTTAAAATAAAAGTTCTTAGCAACTTTATTTATTCAAGTTTTTAAAAAACGTTCCCTTAAATGAAAAATTTTAAATGATAATTGGGCTTAGATTAGAGTTATAATTCGTCGTCTTAGATGGATTACACAAGATTTTAATTTGTCTATTTTTATGAGTAGCTATGAATAACACTCATTCTTTAAATCGATTTTTTTCCGAAATTGAAAAAACTTTTAAATATGTTTTTTTTTAATAGAAGTTCTTTAAAATTTTTACTTGAAAAGTTGCAAGGAAAAATGTTCTGGTTCCAAAAGAACTGATGAACTATCAATAGTAAAAATTCTGATGATACCGGAACTTTTAAAAATTGAAGTTTTTTAATTTAAGTAGAGAGGTAAGTGAAAGTTGTGTTGCGCCCACCAGATTTTTTATATATTATTCGAATTGCCAAAGAGATCATAGAACTACAGTCGTGGTCATTGAAGTTAAATGACCTATTTCATTTGAGTCTTATGTTGATAAATTTTATTCTATTGAATGTTTTGCTTTACTTATTTGGAGGTTACTTCTTATTCTTCTTTGTCTTCCTCACAATGCCATTTCTAGCGTCGAGGAGCCTTTATCCAGCGCAGCCACCCTTCCCGGTCTCTGCTTAACCGCTGCATTTGGTTGAAGGATTTACCTCTTCTATCTCCGGTCCTCTGCATGAACTCCTGATATGAAACTCTGGGACGCCCTCGTGGTCTCTTCCCTGTTGGTCAAGTCTCTTTATGGGGTTCATGCGGCAGACATGTCCAAACCACCTTAATTGCCCTTTCTTCAAGGTGGTTTTGAGTTTAGGCACTTCCAGCTGTTCTCTGATTGTTTCATTTCTAATGCGACCCCTCCTTGTTCTTTCCACCGATCTACGTAGGAACCGCGTTTCTGCTGCTGCTATGCGACTGTGATGTTTGTCCAACATAGTCCAGCTTTCTCCGCCGTAGGTGTGAATAGGCAGGTACACCGACTTATGGACGTGCATCCTGGTATTTTTATCTACTACACGGCCGCTGATGATACTGCTACGATATATGAAATACGATATTTTATTTTGTTTTGTAGGTAGTGTAGTAACCTTTCTAATAATCTTGGGTACTATCAAGAAAAAAATTCATACTTTTTGAGTTATTTGCAAACTACAATTCCTTTTCCAGAAATTACAGAAGATATGACTATGTTTCTCATGTGAAGGAGAAGAATATCTTCGAAATTAGTAGTCATTCATTTAACTTATTGAAGAATTGACGAACTGTTGTAAATAAAAATAAAAAAAACACGTTTTAGAAATGTATATATATATATATATATATATATATATATATATATATATATATATATATATATATATATATATATATTTATAGGATAGAAGAGCTTTGCTGATTTAGTCGTCAGAGCAAAGACTTTACTTTTCATTTTGAAGTTTTTGCCTCGCGTTTACGAAAAGATCAATAACTCCTTAGGACTTTATCCTAATTCAATGTCTATACAACGGTTTGAAAGCTAAATTATCGCTCTTGAAGTCCGTATAAATAACTTTTTTTATTAATAAGTCAATAGAGAGTAAATAAATAAAAATTTCTAACTGGTTTTTATTTTATAACATTAGTTCTAAATTATTTAGTTGAGTATTGTTTGTGTCGGTTCGTGTGATTTATAAGGCCTTACATTCGTACAAGATTTTTTGTGTATTGGTGGAAGCATATTGAAGTTATTACGCTTTTGGTGATATTAAAAAAAAAATGAAAGGGAATGGCTTAGGTAAAATTTTATGATTTTTTTTTTTATTTTTCGCTCGCTATGAAAATTGCTATTAAAGAGTCTTTAAAGCTGTAAAATACAAATCCAACTATGTATAGTATGCTTAATTCGCCTTGGATATTCCATACGAAATCTCAGCATCTGTCTTACCAGAATTAGTAATAACGGTACCTGAGTAGGTGAATCCTTCACTATCTCAAGAATATCTCCGATGCAAAGCAATTGGACATCTTCCTATTTAGGTTACAAGAACACTTAAACAATGATTCCCAGTTCAGTTTTAACTAATGCCAAGAACTGTAGTTATGACCAGTTTCAAACAACTACCCTTGTAAGAAAATATTGAAATTGTGGCGTTACATGAAGTGGGGGAATTTTCACGGGAAATTCCGGGAAGAGAAAAGGAAATGTCATAGTTTTGAAAAAAAAAAAAAAAAAAGATTCTCAGATCACCTTGGAGTGAAAGAAAGGAACTGTGAGGAGAAAAAAAAAGAATAATTTGACCATTTAATGGTGCTATTGTTTTTAGAATATAGTTTCAAAACAGGCTAAGAAATATCCGGAGATCTTGCAGATAGCAATATGGTACATCAAAAAAATGTAATAAAATTTTGATTGGGTAATGCAATTTCTATTACCACAGCTGTATTTTCCTTCATTTACCTTTATTTACCTTTTGAATAGAATTTCTTTTCGTCAAACTATCATAAATAGCAATTTTTTAATTTTAAAACTTGAACTTGTGATGAGTATTCCATGTCAATCGTAAAATCTAAGATGGTTTCGGCAAGATTTACGATTCATCTCGTAAATTTTTAGTCCTTAAAACGGACCTAAACCCGGGTAATGATTGCATCTAAATCTTTAAAACACACTTTATGCTTGACTTGAGATTTTGATTGGAGGGGAGGGGAAGGGATGTAAAAAATAAATAAATGGTGAAAGTTTTTATTATGTGTAAAAATTCAACATAATTATTGTGAAACGAAATAATATAATATTGAATATTTAAAATTAATTTGTTTATGTTTATATAGTTGTAAGAGTTTTAATTTTTTTTTTTACCTATTATATCTACTTAAAAATATCTTTAAAAAAAATAAAATAGAATATATAAATTTGTTTAGAATAAACACAGGAGGGATGGAAGACTTCCTTCATAACATTGGTACATTTCTAAAGCTTTTTTAGCTAAAAATGAACTATGTAAAAAGAAAAATATCTTTGATTTCTTAATGTTTACAACCTCAAATAAACATACAGCATTTTTCACAGTCCGACTAGTTTTTCACGGAAAAAGAATATCACGTGGAAATTGAGGGTTGGTTAAATCATAAAATCCTAGGATATGTTGATATATATATATATATATATATATATATATATATATTATATATATATATATATATATATATATATATATATATATATATATTATTATCTTTGAATATAAATGACAATTTAAATAAAAGTAACATTTAGGTATCGATAAAATAGTTTCTTACCTACTATTAGGCCCTAGTCAGTCGACTTTTCTTAATCGATTTTAGTTTACACATTTTATTCACTCATGTAGCTTATTTATTATTGATTTTAATTTTCTTTTTCATCTCAAATTATGGGGGGAAGGTGTAGGCTCTTTAACTTCTATTCGAAATGTTTTGATATATTCATTAAATAATTGATACGTCACATAACTGATAGGTGTATATGGAATGTTGAATAATACTTATCTTAATGTTTGTATTGTCAGTGAAACTCAATCATGAAGATTAGTATAGTGTCTGCAGATAAAGATAAATGTGATAAGATTAGTCTTAAGATTTATATGTTTCCTTCCCACGTACGATTCCAATTGGAGAAAGAATTAAAATTGATAAGGTTTTATATTCAATGAACTTCGTATGGTAGTTTTTATGCCCATATTTGCGTATGATGCAACTCAACAGATTATTAAAAAATTAATCGACTTTCGATATTATGAGGAAATTAATTAACTAAATATGACTGTTCCCACCAAGCCTTTTTTCTAGAACTTCCAACATCAACATTTCCTCGCAAGAAAAAAAAATAAGCAACTCTATATTCACACTATGTTGTCTTCCAACATCTTTTCAGATTCCGCCTACACATACTAAGTAGAACAAAATTACTCTTTATACATGTTAATAAATATTTTGTTTTAAAATATAAATATTTTTTGGTTGATATCCGTATCTGGTTTGGTTGCTCCGCCCTTGCCCTCCGTTCCAAAATTAGAAACTATGGTTATTGGAAAATAAACGGTTATTAGTTTTTTCATCATTTCAAGCTCAATTTTAATTATGAAACTATTTTTTTTTTTCATCTGTGTTATTGGATAGAGCTTCATAAATATACCAGTCAGTTGGTCAACAGTTATGAAATTATTATCTAACTTGGATTTTTTCTAATCATCAATAATCTAAAGTCCTAAAATTCTCGTTAATGTGGATTGTGCTATTGTCTTGGAACCAATTGATTTTAACTCAGTTCGATTTCAATGCTATATTCCAACATCAACGTGGACTCCATTATGGGCCATAATACATCCCATTTGTCTGGAACGTCTAGTCCAATGCTGCGATTAAATTTTGAAACCACCAAGACTGGAATACTCAGCAACGATGAAGGTATAATTGAAATCATCTCCTTCAGTTGTTCAAACAGACTCTATCGGTTTAAATGAGCTTGGGTTTGTGAACCTTGATAAATGTTTATATGAACTGCAAACAGGGCTCCTTCAGTGAACTTTTAAAATGGCTCAGTGCATCGTTTTTTTTGGAAAAACAGCTTCGTTTTCATCCATTCAAACTGATAATAGTACAGACACTGTCACCGAGGAACCTCGAAAAGTGTATCGACGGCTTCTTAACGACATTTCAGCTACCGGTATCGTTATTTCCAGCGATGAGGCTCATTTCCATCTCTTAGCCTCAGTAAATCGGCTGAGCTTTCAGTATTTAAGTGAAACAAACTCGAGTGCACCAAACACCAATGCACACCTGTCGGGTTACAACTTGGTATACCATAAGCAGTCATTGAAGTTCCTGTGACCAAACATAAATGATCATGACTTTCCCCATGTGTGATTTTATAAAGATGGAGTGACAATGCTCAAAGCTCGGAGATCGATGGAAATTGTCAGGCTATTTCATGGAAAGGCCATTTCAATGAGAGAGATTCCATGGCTTGTTGAATCTCAGGATTTGACTCCATGTAATTTCTTTCTCTGAGGTTATCTCAAAGCTGAAATGTGCGCTTGTACATACCTCGAGATTTGCCTCTCTTGAAGACGGACATTCATTTGTAAATCCAGCTCATTCGGATCGACGTCTTACAACGAGTAATGGACAACTACCGATTAAGACTACGGAATTACATTCACAATGGGGGTCACTATACTTGCGCTTTGTTTAAAACCACTTGATATAAATAGGTCGTAGAATGAATTAGTATAAAAACGTATTTCGTATCACACTTAGCTTTTTATTTATAGCCACCTGAAATTGTAAAGAAAGTATTGTCCTACCATTTATGATTATCCTTTTTTTCATGTTTCATACTTCATGGCAGGCAAATCAAAAATTATAGATGGAATCCACGGTGAGAGTAAATGTTTTGAATACAGTGACATTCCCCAGATTGGACAGCTCTCGTTGTAAGCAAATAGACCTGACAATTCAGTTTTTGTCGGGACTTCAAACCATTGCCCTGATGATGACCCTCATATTTTGGACGAAACATGGGCAAAGTCAATAAACATAATTTTTTACTGCACATCCTGGCCATTCTATATCCTTATTTTTGGCCAAATCGACTAGTTATTCACATGCCTTTTAATGTATTCCATTTGTTGCATGGGCATTATTTACGTCAATAAATTTTTGAATCAGTTTTCAGGCGAAATGTTTGAACAGGTTTTAAGTTGATAAAGACTTATCAACATATCAACAATGTTCCTGGTCTGATCTGAAATAATACTTAACTTATGAGAAGGAATTAGTCGAGGGTGCGGTCAAAAAAATAACAAAATTAAAATATATAAATAATTTTAATTTTTGCCGACGTTTCGACCCACTTTGCAGGTCGTCTTCAGGGCGTTGGATTTGGCACTGCGGGAGGCGGTTGAATACTTAACTTAATTTATATGTGATGACGTCAGTGGTCCTCTAGGGTTATACCTCTTTGTGATTATTTAAAAGCCTTATCTATAACTGACAACTTAGTGTCATAGTCTTGTTATTTATTTTCTAACAGTGTGTTTGATATATATCTGACATTTATTTTCAGATTTCGATTTATTTATTTTAATTATTTCTTTGGTTGTTTTAGTAGTGTCAGTTATTTGACTGATAAGCTAGTTAAACATATTTGATTCTTATAAATTTAACATATTCTCATTAACTATTTTAAATTGCAGTACTGCCTTTCAAAATATAAATCCCAAAGTATATGGTTTTGTATTAGTTTAATTTTTAGTATAGTTTTCGAATGATGCTTCACCACAAATATATTCTCTATCCATTTGAAAGCTGATAAAAACAATACTTTATTTTAAGTGAGTCATTACTTCATTATTTTCGCTTTTAGTTTTATTTAAATTTGATTGATTTCAGCATTTATTATTGCAATAGGACAAGATAAAAAATGGGAATACAAATTATGTTGATTAATTTATTGAGATAAAATAATTAAATTCTATTTTTATTTTATATTATTTTGTTATTATTGTACTTATTAAATAGTGTATATTTCTTTAAAACCTTTTTAACTAAATGTATACAATTTAGTTTAAGTTTTTAACAATTTATATTTAATTAGTAAAATTAATTTGTATTATTATTCAGTAGTAAATTTATAGTTATATTATCGTATATTTTTATGTTTACATAATTATAGTATTTTTAATCATTGATTCGATTGAGGGCATTTTCATGTTATTTATGTATTGGTACATATGTTCAATTGCCCTGTTTAAAGATTTATATGGAATGTATACACGCATTCATTGAAATTAATTCATATTTTATTTACAAATGTTATCTTAGTCACTTTACAAAACATTGTTTACAAACAGTAGAAAAGAAAACAAGATAAAGAAAAGTAAACGATGGTTACTAATAAACAAGGACTCGCATACTTCTTAGTCTTATGAAATTATAAATATTTGTCTAGTTGTCTTCTATATATATTTTATATAATAAAAATTATTAAGGAAACAATCTATCAAATGGATTATAAGTGGTAAAGCTGTTATTCAGCTTACTTTATAACCCCAAGAAAGCTTTCAGTATTTAAATATATTATTCAATTAATAATGTTCTATATGTAATGTTGGTTTATAATATTATAAACTGTAATTTTATTGTAAATGAATTAAATTGCACAGAGAAAAACATTATTATAGGGTTTGCCTTTGTTTTTATTTTATTCATAATGTCCTAATTACTAACACCACTATCGGATCCAAGATTTAATTTTGGGGGAGGGCTTCAGCCCGAAGGATTTTTTTTTTCATATATATATAACGATAATTAATTTGAAAAAAAATGAAAGAAACTTGTGTCTTAATGATTCTTGAAGTGTTATTAAATGTAATTACACGAACAATAATACTTTAAGAGATAGTTTTTAATATTTTTTTCCAGAAAACATAGTTATATTTTACCATTTTGGGGGGGCTTCAGCCCGAAAACCCCCTCCCCCCGTAGATCCTCCTGTGACTAACACCAAAATATGTATATAAATCAGTTACATAAATTAATTTAATAGCTTGTTAATTAATATGACCTTACTACATAACATGCTTAACACATTTGAAAATTTAATTGAATTTCTCCTCAATATAATTCATACTAGTATTTAGTTTTAAAATATGATTTCTTTATTTGTGTTTTAGCTATAATAAAATATATTTGACTTCGCAATAATGGAGAGAAAAGTCTTGGAAACAGTATTGAAGAGGTTTGACAATGATGAATCTGTAGCAAAATTACTAGATGTCACCGTAGAACCAGCATTGAAGAAAGGAGAGAACTATATGTCCGACATTGTTCGGGTCAATACAAAAGTGGTACTAGGCAATGGCCGAACAATAAAGAAAAGTTTTATCATCAAGAAGAAAATTGAAGGATATGTTATGAATGACGTAGCAAAGGAACTTGATATCTTCAAACTTGAAGCTATGGTATTTTACTTTATTTTTTAATTTATATTTTTGTTTTGTAGTTAAGATGTCAGAGAAAAAATTAGTGATTTTGAGTTGGAAATCTGCAAAATTGTATTAAAAACTTTTTTTTTTTCAAATAAATGGGTTACAAACTTATGTGATAGTTTACTGTTGAAGCGAATGCCCAGATGACCTGGTCTTTCATATGAGGCCACAATTAATAATATTTTTTTTCAAATATAAAAATTTATTTGAAAACATTTTTATATCCTTAACTAAAGATTTCTAGAAATATTTTGGGGTTTTCAGTTCTCTTTAAAGAGAGCATAAAGCTCTATTTGTACTTGTTATATGCAGATCTATCACAGATATTTGGTCATTGATTAATATTATTTATTTACTTTAAAAAAAAAGTTAATATGTACTAAATTGAAACATTCAAACAACAAAGCCATGAATCTACAACATACAAGTGAAAAGATAATGTGCCTACGTTTCCCTAATTCAGGCATCATCGGGGCAGAAAAACTAAGATCACATGTTAAACAAAGATCACAAGATAAACAAAAATAAAATACAAAAAACAGCAGTAGACATTGTGAAACCATCTAAAATTAGGTTAAAAGAACCTTCTCTTTCCTTCAGTATGTATTTGGATGGCTTCGTGAAATGTCTACTGCTATTTTTTAATTTTATTTTCGAGTTTTTTTTCTGTATATATGTGATCTTGGTTTTTGTGCCTGGATGATGCCTGAATTGGTGAAACGTTGACAAGTTAACTTTTCACTTGTATGTTGTAGATTCATGACTTTGTCGTTTCGATTTTTCCATTTATAACACAGTCACCTTATGTCCTTTTCTAGCTTTATACTCATTTTAATTAATATGTATAAATTAAATTTTTGTAAAGCTTTATTTTAGTTAAACCGTTATTGAGATAACTTCAATTTAATTTTATTTTTTGTACTTTTTTCAGATGTATAATAATATCCTTAAAGAAATGGAATATCTTATGAAGGAATTTGATGATACTGAAGAAGTTATATGGTGCCAGCTATATGATCATGATGAAACTTTTCTTTTAATGGAGGATTTAAAAGTAAGGCTCAGTTTTACAAGATGTTAACCTAGAGAAATATCCATTCATTTTATTAAAAAATGTTCTTTACACACATCACACAACTTTCACTTACCTTACCCTTCTTAGCAGCAATAAGTATTTTCAGACAAAGGGAAAGTGAGAGTAAAAATTATAGACGCTATATTTATTTATGTTTTATTGTGGGTATTTTCATTTGTTTTAGTACTCTTTTATTAACAAATATTAATATTTATATCACTGTATTCTATACAATTAAATATTAAATAGTACCAACGATAGCATTTATGAAAACCGCATATGTCCGCATATGAAGTCCTCAATCCATTCACTCACTACAAGATCCCGACCCTCTGACCTATACATCCCTTCTCATAGATCTGCCTCATTCCAAAATTCCTTTATAGCCCGCTCTGTCAACTTTTGGAATTCCCTCCCGATCAAAATTCGACATGCCCCTTCCCTTTATACATTCAAAAACCTCCTATTCCAATTCCTGTTCCAAAAACAGTCTGATACCAGCTAACTATTGATATTATATATGTATTGTGTAGCAATCATATAATCATAACACTTGGTAAGAGATAGTACATGCATTTCCTACTATCGACGTAGGAATTTCAATACATACATTTTTTTTAATTTTTTTTTTATTCAATTATAAGTAACTGTTTATTTTTATATATATATATTCAAGTAAAGTTTTTTTTTTTTATGAAATGAACTCATTGTATCTCTTTTTCGTTCTTCATTTCTCAAAGTGTATGTTTATGTTGTTCAACCCTTAAATATAATTTTGTTCATAGTTCAAGTGATTCGTTCATAGTTTTAATTGTTTTTTTCATAATTTTAAATGCTCTGTACATAGTTTTATCTGTTTGTATATAGCTTGTGCACCTAAGGTTTTCTTTACTTTTTATTTTATTTTATCAATTTTATTTATTGTTTCAACGTTCAGGCCAGTAATATTCTATTATTTTGTACATTATTGTTATTCTGAAGGGACTTAGTCCCAGAATAAAGTTTTTTTTTCTATCTATCTATCTATCTATGTATGTGTACATAATATTATCGTCAGTATTATATTAAGCTCACATTACGTATGGAAGCCTGTTCTAATCTTTTGGGCAAGCTCCTCCATTACAACTATTCTCTATTACGATCTCTTATTTCTCCTTTAGTTAATTATCAAATTCTTTTATATTTTATATTTAACTATTTATATCAGAGATCAATGTGAGATGGGTAATTGTTTCAACTAAAAAAAATTAAGGTACTTTAGGAGAAGCTAATATTGAAAATTAGCCATTTAAGGCGTATTAGAAAACATCAGTGATAATAAAACCTACATTATATTAAAAACCGTAATTTCACACTGATATAATGAATTTAATCAAAATCGTTAGAGCCGTTTTCGGGAACATTGTAAAAATGTATTAAATGGATGATGTAAATTGTCACTTCCGGTAAGCCAATTTTGACGAAAAAGTTGCTGTAACATTCAAGACATATCAAAACCTTAAATTTGCAATTTCATTTTCGTACAACTTTTCGTTTTTGAGCTAGGTTATTAACACACACACAGAACATTTTGTGGGACTTGGTTATTTCGACTCAGGGGACCTCAAAATGTGTATTTCTATTGAAAACTGAGATTTGAAAATTTTCATGATCGCAATACTTTCCTTTACTATATATTTCATATATAGGTAAGTGAAAGTAAAATTATGTATTAAACAAATTTTGTCAATTAATTTCAACAGCCAATAACTCTCAGCTATAGTATCACACACATGTTGTGTAAACAGCCACTGAAGTATTAAAATCGGTGCATCCATTTAGGCACTACAATCTGTAGTGGTTTAGGTTTTTCAGCCGCCGTCTTGAAAGGAAAGTACTCTTTGACATTGGTACTAAATCTTAAAACAATCAGTCCTGTAATCTCGGAGATAAGCCGTGGACAGATGGATTTTTTTTGTTTGATTTTCGGATTCTACCTATCTTGAAATGTAAAAGCTCAGATTTTAAGGGAGTTTTTATAATATTTAACTAATATTTTTGATTATAATTAATTTCATTTGTTATTTCAGGCAAGTGGATTTGTACTTGCTGATAGGAAGACTGGTCTGGGATTGGAAGATGGTCAATATATCCTCCATAACATTGGAAGGTATCATGCTATGGCCAAGGTACTCGAGGAGAGAGGGTTCATCACGAAGGATATCGTGAAACCATTTATCGTTTTGAATAATGGATCTTTCATAAAGGGTATAATACACTCTGGGATGGTGACTTTCAGCAAAGCAATAAAAGAAGCTTGGGGTCCTGAATGGTAAGTTTTAACTTTTTTTGTATCAAAAAACCAAAATATTTCAGAATATAAGCGTTCACTTTAATGAACGTACAATAAATTCTGTCGTAAGACTGCCTAAATGAAAATGTATCATTCTGACTGATGACATTTTAGTTCTGTTGACGTTAAGTCTCTAAGCAGTGTAGATCTAGTACATTTTCTATTATTGATAGTAATAATGATGATATATTGAGAAAAAATACATATATGCATAGATTAGTAATTGCATTATACTCTCTTCCTAGGATAAGCCCAATAGCAAAACCATATTCTATTCCATTATTGCAAACAATATTAAATCATTATTGATTCTAAATTCATGTTGTTTTTACATTCTCAAAAAATATTATTTAAATAAACATTTATTATAAATATGTATTGATGTAGAGATGGTTGACCGTTGGTATAATATGAGAAGGAGTTAATCGGGGGTGCGGTCAAAGAAACCCACTTTGCAGGTCGTCTTCATGGCTACAAAAGATACAAAACATGGTGAAAATAAAAAAATTAATATAAGTAGATATAAAATAAGAAGAAGTTGTCAGATACAGAAATAAAAAGATGATATCAGAGATATAGTGGGTGACAATGTAGTTAAAATATCAAGTATTATATACGTGGAAGATACAAAGAAATGGAAAATAAGTATGAATAAAAATAGAAATTAAAGGAGAATATATCATGTAAGTTAAAAGTAAACAGATTGTGATAAAAGATAAGGAATAAGTGTATAACAAACTAATAGAGATTACATTTGATAACTGTGGGTTAACAGATAAAGAAAATATCTCTATTAGTTTAAATATCTCTATTTTTTATTTTTATTCATACTTATTTTCCATTTCCTTGTATCTTCCACATAGATAATACTTGATATTTTAACTACATTGTCACCCACTATATCTCTATTAGTTAAACGGAATGTAATGATATCATCTTTTTATTTCTGTATCTGACAACTTCTTCTTATTTTATATCTACTTATATTAATTTTTTTATTTTCACCATGTTTTTTTATCTTTTGTAGCCCTGAAGACGACCTGCAAAGTGGGTCGAAACGTCGGCAAAAATTAAATAATTACTATATTTCAATTTAGTATTTATTTGACCGCACTCCCCGATTAACTCCTTCTCATAAATATGTATTATTTTTATTCTCGTAAAAAAGTAATACAAAAGTATAAAGACATCTAACAATAGTAACAACAGCCACTACATTATAACCATGCTATAACTAATAGCACTTTAGCAGATTAGCACAAAATGGTCATTTATCATTAATTTAAAATTTGTGCTGACTGCATGAATAACCCTAATGTCATATTGATATTAAATCATCAGTTTTTCAACTATTTAATTTCTTATCTGATGTTTCCCTTCATGCCTGCCATGATAACATCAGATAGCGATCAGGGAAATTCTGATGTTACGGTATGTAATTAATACTTTATTATTTGGTGTTTCCATTATAATTTATCAACAATTCATTCTTGTTAAAATTATATGATTGATATTTCAGGGAACATGTTGCTGATAAATTAAATATGCCATTTGAAACTTTATTCGAAAGACTCAAAGAGTTAGGTAAATTAGATGAAAACAGGTTCAATGTATTGAACCACGGCGATATTTGGCCGAACAATGTCATGATGAAGTATAACTGGCGGAATAAAGCTATTGCTCTAAAGTGAGTATTCAATTAGTTATAGAATTATTTTTTATTTTTATCTTAGTTCCTACATGAATTTTTCTTTTAGACTTTGCCAGACCCTACAATTTTTTTACTTGACCTGTATAACACGATATGGGCACAAACCTCTGTTAAAAATTTGTTCCACATTATCATAGTTGTCTTGGATAGTTTCAGCTGCTCTTTGGAGCACTGTATCGTTGTTAAATTATGGAACAACCCATAAATTAATTTTAAAGCTGCTAAAAGCGAAATTCTCAACCTCTCTAACTACGTTCCTTTCCTTATAGAAACATTTTTGTTACAAGTTGTTGTTACGGGGGAGAAGAGAGGGTTGTATTCTCCACTTTTGTTTTTTTTTCTAAAATAAATAAAGTCGATACAAAAATTTTGGAAGGCTTCAATACTGGAATGGTGGTAAGTCTGTAGATCGATACTGGACTCATTGGGCTTTGAAGATTTTGATGGTCCTTTGGAACCATCTGGTCCTGCGTTTTTAAACTTAAAAAGCATACTATTTTCGAGATAACCCAAGGCATAGGGTTCGCATCAACACAAAATTACGTTAATTGTAGTACTGTCATTGAATACATGTCTCATTTCATCGACTTGAGGCTTCTATGATCGAGAGAGAAGTTTATATTATTTATCGATGGTGTTTTTGATCGGCAAGCCATATCATCGTTAATTCTTTACCAAATCTCAAGATTGAGCCACCAATTTTGAAGGATTCCTTCTCTTTCAGGCGGGCAAAATAGTCCAATCATCCCGAAAATTCTGGCAAACAAGTTATGATAGAAAAGAAATATTATTTGTGAATAACTAAAAAATTACACTCTTTTCCGTAGGTTATAACCCTGATCATACAGGAGATTACTAAATTCTCTACAAAAGGAAAAAAAATCATCGAAAACGGACAATTTTTAGCAAAGGTACAGCTTATTGAAATTTGTAAATATGTTGGTTCCAAACATAAATGAAGTTTTAAATTAATTTTTGTTTCCTTTGTTGATTATTTTTATCGATAAAGTAACAATTGAATTATATATTTTTTGATACATTATTATCTTTTCTTATTAATTTGGCATTTGATTACTTAACAATATGCTGTGCGAATTTTACACACTGGCCTACTAGTTTTAAATAAATCAATAAGCATTATGAATATTAATTTAACTATAAATATTAATTTTAAATTTTTTCATGGAAACATTTATTTTCCACTCTGTAAAAAATCTATCGAATTCCGCTTATATCTGAAATTCTCAATGCTCCTTAATTTGTTCCAAATAAAATCATCCATAATGAACTTAATGTTACCTATATTAAGGTCATTCCAATTTTGCCCTACCCAGATACTTAAACTTCCATTTTAAACTTCAAAATCATCGTAATCCTCTCGTTTCTAACCTTGCTTCCTCTTCGATCCCCGATAACATAGGTTTCCTATAAAAATAGAGAGGGGGCGAAAATATTGTTTTCCCCTCCCCCAATAGTTCAAAGAACAATGATTAAAAAATTAGAATCAAAATCAATAACAAATAATCTTCATAAATGAATAAATTAAACTAAAATCAACTAGGAAAATAGGCAAAGTCGACTAGATTACTAATCTAAGGCGTAGAAGTTGGTACACAAGTATTTTACCATGCCCTATGTTGCTGTTATTCAAATTATAATTAAATTAGTGATTAATTTATCCCTTTTATTTTAGGATATTGGATTGGCAGTTGTGTCATTATAATTCATGGTGTTTTGACCTCGGGTTCTTCATTTTCTACTCCATAGTGCCTTCTTTAAGACGTTCTAATCTTCAAACTCTCTTAAAATGCTACCATGACTCTCTTATTAAATCGTTGGACAAATTTGGATATACTGGAAGAAAACCAACGTTTGAAGAATTGACTGCAGAATTCGACAGAGTCTCATTTTTGGCTTATTGCCTTTACTGTTCAGAGTATCCTGCTCTTGTAACAGATCTTATGGATGGATACGATATCTCAGGAACAATGGATGATAGTAGTGAAGGTGGTTACTCCATTGAAGTTTACAAAGACTTAAGACTGATTGAGAAAATTGGACCAGATCTTCTTGTATTTGTTGAAAAGTTCCTATAATTGTTATTTTCTGTAAAGTATGAAATTTAGTTGTGATATATCAATTTTCCACATTAATTATTTAAATTATTAATAACTATAGGGGAAATATATAAGTTATTATATATAATCGGAGTTCTGCAAAAATATCAAATTCATTTAATTGTATATTTCCAGATATTTGTTTATTTAGATTTATGACATCAATAGCTACAATCGTGAATTTGTCAATCAAATTTGTATATCCGCTTTCTAGTCCCCATAATTTAACAATCTTCGTTTAAAAATTGTTAAAATATCTAAAAAAAGGTGAATTTTTTTTTTATAGAACACCAACAGTATATAAAAAAACTAAGCACTATAATAGAAGGAGGTTTAAAACTTATCATTTTATTATAATGTATTTTATACATTTTTTAAATTTTATAATATCCAAGGCAAATAGTCCATTTTATTCTAAATAAATGTGTTACACATTTTAAATACATGTATTCCACTATTTATTTTATAATATTTTTAGTGATAAATGTATATTTTAATTACTTTTATTTTAATGATTTATTATTACTTTATTTGTATTGTTTTATTAATGTTATTCAGAATCAGAGATAATCTGTATAATTTTTTTTTTTCTACTGTTTATTATAGTATTTTTATGTTTGTTATATTTATCAGATTTATTACTTATAGTAAAATATAAATAAAGTTGTCAAATCATGGCTAATAAAATTATAAAACCCTACCATAATCCTTCTATACCTTTTGACAGTTTATTTTAAATTTTATACGATTAAAAGAATTTTATTATTGAATCCGATTTTAATCAACAAAGAAAAGAAAAATTGGTTAAGGGTAAACAAGTAATTCTGTGAATATTTAAAATAGTTTACCTGCCAATTTAATTTTTACTATTCAAAATTTTTCACATTGCATGTGGACACATGTCCTAGTGAAATTATTTTGTTTAATATGTAAAATTCAAAAATTTAAATCAATCTCTATAGCTTGAATGTTGAATGTTGAATCTCTATGTGTTGAAATACCAAAGATGTTTAGAAAGTTGAGAATCTACTTATAATTCTGGTGAAACATTTTGCTCAATGAGCTGCTTAAATTTAAAACCATTCAAGTTCAAAGATTGGAATTCTATTGTCACAATGTTGTGTTTGGGTAGACAAAAAAAAAAAAATGTGGTCAAACTTCACAAATTTGCAACAGATAACTGCAAAATTTAAATACAAAGGGATTAAAACAAATTAAAATATTCCTGTTGTAAATAAATAAAAAAAAACTATTATTAAGAAAATTATTATATCTAGGGATTTCATTCCAACTATTGAATTACTTTTTCTATGTAAATTTTTCAAAAGTCTAAATAAAATTAACAATCTAAAAAAAAAAAAAAAAAAAAATCAATGCCCCAGTGTTCATACTTTATTTTTTCTATATTTACATTAATTTATCAAAAAATAAATACATATGTATTTACTTATTTTAAGTGTCATCTTACGAGCCTTTTAAATTATATAATTTTTAATCTTAAGTTATATCTACCTTTTGAGAATTTATTTCTTATCCACTTTTTTTTTTCCATCAGCTTTCACGATTTCTATTTAAAATTACAAAGACTATTGTTCTAAATTTCTACTAAACAATTATAATTATAACATATATGAATATGATTCATCTTCGGGATCCGAAGGGATGCCTCTGTTTCCCGTTTTTATGCAGAGTTGAAGTGGCTTTATTCTTCCTACTGTCATAAGTATTTCCTAGCATCCTTCCTTTTTCAAGTCATCCAATCCCGCCGTTCTTCATACATCTCAGAGCTCCATCAATTCAAATCCCCTGTTCGTTCAGATTTATACACAGAGTCTTACCGAACCGCTGCTTTTGACAGATCGTTCATTATCCGATCCTCATCCCTATGGAACTACATCCCTTCCTACATCCATCAATAAAATAACATCCCTACCATTATTAGGTAATTTTAGACTGTTTTTTTTTTTTTTTTTTTTGTTCTTATGAGTTCTGGATTTTATTACCATTGACAGTTTCTTTTTTTTTATTTAAAACTTTATTTGTAGAGAAGCTTTTGGTGTCCATGCACCATATTCATCTCTATAATTACAATACACCAGTTAGTATAAATCAATAGTTAATTAATAACATTAAGAATATATGTATTACATCATTTTTGAAATGTCAGGCAATTATTATCAGATCATGCCATACTTTTTATTAGTTTTGTCTATTTAAAAACATGAATGATAAGAACAGTGTTCTTGTTCTTGGTCTCTTGTTAGCTTTCTCTGAAATAGGACTCCTCTTTATCCAACACCATCTTACAGAGTGCTGAGCATTTACTGTCAGCACCCTCTATATTATCGTAACTAATACACTAAATTTATACTGATTAGAGTATTATAATTATAAAGATGAATATGGTGCGTAGAAACCGAAAGCTTCTCTACAAATAAAGTTTTAAATAAAAAAAGAGACTGTCAATGGTAATAAGATTCTGACCTCCCTACCTTTAAATCCAGCCTGTTCAATCTTCATAAAATTGTAAATAGATATTAGTGCAAATATTTATATGAATTATTAAATCGTTCTTAATCATTTTTACTTCATGTTTTTCAATTTTTTATTTCTTATTATTAACTGAATTAAGTTAGAAAGTAATTTTTTTTTTATTATGACTATTTAATTACTTTGTATTTTTTTTTATGTATCACTGAGGCTCCTTAGCACACTTTTCTGTATTATTCCCAGAATAAATAAAGTATTATTATTATTATTATTATGTACCAAATCTACAACTATTCTTAAAAGACTTAATTTTATGAATTATTATTAAAATAAGAGCTCTAAAAGAGACATTTTAAATGGAACAACCCAAGCTATAAAGCCATGAGTCTCTAAAATATAAGTGAACAGTTAACTTCATCATCAGGACAGAAAAAATAAGAAGGAAAGAGAGAGAAAGAAAATGTTGCTATTGACGTCTCACCAAGACATCCGAATACATACTTGGCGAAGTCTATAAATAGATACGTTGGCAAGTAAACTTATCTCCTATCTGTTGGTAACTTATTCTATATAGTTTGTATTGTTTATAAATTATTAAAAGAGCTTTAGTCTGATATATATAAACATGACTTCAAAATTAATAATTTTTTTTTTC
Organism: Nezara viridula; assembly: GCA_928085145.1. Lineage (NCBI taxonomy): Eukaryota > Metazoa > Arthropoda > Insecta > Hemiptera > Pentatomidae > Nezara > Nezara viridula. The sequence goes on along the minus strand of OV725083.1, from coordinate 9,663,582 downwards.
ATCCCAGCTTCTTTTTTTTCCAATGTTCCTGTTAAGAAAAAAAAAAAAAACTAGTGATATCATCGGTAAATGAAAATCATATGATGGTAACTTGAAGTGAAGTGGGCAGCCACAGTCCAACTTGTTCATAATGATAAGGTAGTCATCCTGAACAAGTGGGAAGGTAAACATCTCGAAGACAAGCAATGTGGCAACTGCTTGTACTCTCTGTTTTAGTTTCGGCATCGCATTTGTCTGCTGAAGATTTGTCTGTGGTATGCTAAATATTTATAATATTAGTTATATTTCATATTGTCTCGTAAGTAATGGAGAATATTTTAAATGGTAGTAGAATTCAAAAGTTATGAAAAATTTATATACAATTTTTTAAACGGTCCAATTTTAAATACTACCAGTTGGAAAAAACTAATGTTTATAACCATAGGCCGGAATTTCATGTAAGGAAAACTTACAAAATATGTCATAATATGCAATAAAAACCTTTAAATATGCAACAAAAAAATAAAGTATGCAACAAAAATCTTCAAAGATAGAAATAAAAATTCAAATATGCCTACAAAAAGTTCTAAGATAAAAAATAAACCTGATGAAGGCTTAAAAATTAAATGAAAATTATTTCATTTTTTTCCTCTGTTATAAATAAATTTCCTTTATTATAAATAAATAAATTTCATCTATTATCTATAATAAATCTCTCGTTCATCATATTAGTTCATTTTCCGGTCAAATGTTAAAAAGGGCGCCATCTGCCAGCTCCCCTACCGCTCGCTATAGGTCTGACTTAACTTCTTGTACAGCAGGTTTTTTTATTTTTTATTATCTTATTCTTCTTTTTTTCCTGATTCCCGTCACTCTATTTTCCATATCTCCATCTCTATTTTCTGTATATGATACATTTTTTTACAATTTGTAAAATACATTTTTTGATGGATTTTAAAATATAATGTTCTATTTACATCTGTTATTTCCTTATATGATTTCATATTTCTTTTCTCTGTTTTACACTTTATTCTAGATTACCATTTTTATTTCTTACGTTATCTTATATTTTATTATGCTTATTTCATTGGTTATTGGTTCATTGTTATCATTGTACCTACTTCGTTTTACTTTAATATTCATTCTATCTACTTCATTTTACATTAAGTTGTTCTGCTAAAAATTATTAGTCTATACCTATCACCTTTTTTAATCTAAATTCTGTATGATTCAATGTTATTATATCTATTGTTATATGGTTCTTTTCCCAGCACTGATGAAGGCCAAAACGTTGGTGAATGTAAAAATAAATAAAATTATTATTTATTTTTTAACATTTAATTTGACTGATCACCCCAACCATCCTTCTCTTCAATTATTTCATAATTGGTTTTATATAAACAAAAATAATTAATTATTGAGTTAATGCTTAAAAAAACTTATATGGGACATTTTTAAAAATTAAAATATTAAAGTAATAAAAACTTTTAATTAATTACAAAAGAAAAACATCAATAGATAATTATATTTAAAAAGAAAAACTAATTGTCAACAATAAAAAAATAAACAAATAAAAATATTTTTTACATCAACAGGAGGGATAGGAAGAAATGAATATGCACTTAAAATTATCGGCTTCTTTTCATTAGAAACTTGTTACAAACAATATTTGGGGAAAAAATTAAACTTTTTCATTAGTTTTAAATTTGGTATTGAAAGGATCAGTCCAAGATTTAAAGTTTGAACAAAATGATGCACATACTTTAACATTTATAATAACAATAAACGTTACCACATGTAAGGAAAGTAATAAGCAAACTAAAATTGAAAAATGTAGTGTAAAAATAGAATAAGAAAAAGAAATGAAAAGCATGGAAATAAAAATAGTCTATAATCTGTGAAGAAGTTTTCAGGGATGTACGCAGAGATGTGGGATTGCCCCGTCTCCCTTACTAAATAATTTGAAAGAAAACAAAATATAATACAAAAAGGTTTTCCTTAATTTCGAGAAAATTAATTTTTTTTAAATTGTTGTTCAATGTATATTGCATTTCATATACTAATATTAATAAATTATAATAATAATAAACTACTTAGTACAATAATAGAGTTTGAAATCATTTATCTACTTCCTTTCTTGCACCTCCTGAAATGAAAGCTGCGTACGCCATTGGAAGTTTTGTTGCGTTTTAATTAAATATTAAGCTACGACAATTTGGACGTCAAAGGTCCTTAGGAAAATATACGGTCCGTATAAAACCAGTGATGAGCTATATAATAATGACGATATCGTAGCCACTGTCAAAAGGTACTGGCTCAGATAGCCAGGCCATGTAGAGAATATGGATGAGAACAGATTGCCTAGGAAACTTAGATTTAGAATAGGACCTCAGCCATTTAGTTGTTAGATAATGAAAAAGAATAACTGGCGAAAGCTTGTTTTTGAGCCCCAGATCCGTTAAAGAGACTTGAGCAAATTAATAATAATATTAACCCATGGTTGCCATCTAAAATTTCCACTTCAATGTTTCATATTAATTTCATATCTTTTTATTTAATTGGAATTATGTAAATATACAATTATATGAATTTATCATCAAATATACAATATGAAATTTGTTTAAAAACTAACTTGTAAAGCATAAAATCTTCATAGGAACAGAATATGCAATTGAAATTATAACCTTTAATAACTTAAGAAGCAATAAGGGATTTACGTATTAACTAACCCAATTAAAACAGTAATTAATTTTTTCTGAAATTGGTGGGGTAAATGAAAGATGTGTGATTCATGCACCAGAATTAAAAAAATAAAAATCTTTTAAATTGCTTTAAATAATACTCTCTACTCTTTCACAATTATGAGAACTTCATGGATAAATGAGACTGACATAGTACCAATTTTATATTTTTTTAATATTAATTATCTATTCAAGGTCAGATTCAGTGCACTTATATATCTCCTAAAGAGGGCAGATCCACAAATCATATCTTCATGACAAAATTGCTTATATAATTTTTTTCCTAAAAAAAAAATAATGAACTTTTGCACTGTATTGAAGGTCAATAGAGGAGAAGTGGGGTTGCATTTTAAATCAATTTCATAATAGTACAAGGTTTAAGGTTTCATACACCTTGAAATTGAATCGGAGGATTACAATAAAAACAATTTCCTTAGTTTATAATAAAATAATAGGGCACTGACTGGGATCGCTGAAAGTTCTATGTTCAAATTTAAAAGAAAAAAAATTAAAAATATGAGAATTAAATATTTTAAAAAGTAATAATAAAATCCCTACTGTTAGTGCAAAAGGTTGTATGTAACAATATTTCATTCTTATTCTATTTGTGCTAAAGGTAACATTTTGTATTCTGCAAATGCCATAAGTAGTCTACTATGAATAATAGCAGAGGAAAATAAAATATGAAAACATAATAATAAATGATAAAGAACTAATCACAATTGTAATTAGACATATCATTTTTAGGATGACATACTGGAAAATGTGACATAGATTGTGATTTTTTAATATTTCATTCTGACCAGATTTCTCTCTAAGCAAAAGTTTATATTTAAAAAAAAAATATTTTACAACTGATGGTTTAAATATCTTTTTAAAAATGTATTTATTAATTTTTTGGTTATTTTTTATTAGAGAAGAAAGTCCACTCATCTTTAATATTTGTTAAGGAGGATTTAACTTTCTGTATCTGAAAAAAAATTATTTTTTTTACTTTCATATTTCTCTTTAGTATAATTTCTTACAGGCAAACATTCAATGATTTTATAATTTTAATTGACAAACGACTACATTCAGAAGAAACCCAAAAGTAACTCATCCAAATCCCTGCGGGAACCTCCCCATGACAAATATCTAGAATGAAAATTTATTCAATTCCTTCTTTCCAAGAGTAAACAAGATTATGTAAGTAAACTCAAACTGAAAGTTATTTAATTTCAGAGATAAATTTGAATGATATAACAGGACCCTTCAGAAAATACAACTTCAATAGTTCAATGACCTCATAGTATTCTATTAAATTCCGTTTGATTCATTCATTTTATGATGTTCAATCTTATAAAATTAATTTTGGTGATTTTGGTACAAAGTCATAAACTCAGTGCTAGGCTAATCAGTGGCATCAGATATGTTTCTAAACTGGACAAAACAATGAAATAGCTGAGTTTAGGAACTTGTCCTTAGTTGAAATCAGCACTTAAAATATTTGAACCAATGACATTATATTCTTGTAAACCTATACAAAACTGAATACAATGTTTCTTATAAGTTTGATTCGAATTCGACAATTTTTTTTTTTTCTATTTCTTTTATAGGAAATATGACTTTTTTCCAAATAATCATATTGATGGCAAACTTCACAATTGTAAATGTTATAGTTTGAAATAAAAAAGAAATATATTCAAGATTTGATAGTACCCTGAAATTTCTTATATATTAATTCTCTTTGTATATTAATTTTCTTAAAACAATTGTACAGAATTAGATTATACATTTTCTAACAGTTTTCAAACTTCTTATAATTGATACTTACATCTTTGAAGTTTACCATCGATATATATAATTTATCATTCAAGTATACTTTTTGAGTTTTCCACAAATAAAATTCTCTTTTATTAATAACTTTTTCTTGTATTTTTTTTTCGGTTTTCTCCTTCTACATATGAAAATAAAAAGGGATTATACTACAGGTGTCCATCTCTCCAAGGGGCATGAACCTCCTCTCTTGTCTTCCAAGAAATTTTATTGCTCTTTTCTTCTTAAAAAAAAGTTCAAGCTTAGAAGAATTTAAAAAATTGTAGATTATATACAATTACACTTCCTGAGGTCTGTTCCATATTTTCCTATTGTCCCCTGATTTGAAACTTTTCATTTGGAAAATTTATAACCACATATAAATATGCTCCTCTCAAAAATTTAAATCCTCTCTAACCAAACATTCATCATCCACCCACCCTTCAATAATTTTTATTGCGTTATGATACCCCCTTTCGGGCACCTCTGGATTCTTGATTGGAACATGGCTATATTTAAAAAATGCTGTTTCGATTTGGCTCAAATATTGAAGAAAATTGAGTATTAGTGAAAAAAATAATTACATGTCCATGCTTCCACTGCAAAGGTGCAGTAAACATCTTCCGCTATCCTCATGAGATAAAGATGCTTATTGAGATAATCCTGTCCAGTTATCAATCTGAAGGCAGCCATGAACTGAATACTTCCCAGGTTAAGGAAGGTTGAGGAAATAAGAAATATTTATACTTATTATTTTATACTTATTTATACTAACATACTTATTTATATAACTTCAGGCAGATCTTGTCTTGAGACATGGCTACCCTTTTGATGTTCATGAGCTGACCACAGAAGACGGCTATGTCTTGTCCCTCTTCAGGATACCTTTTGGTAAGAAAGACATACATCAGCTGGGTCCTCCTGTCATACTCCAACATGGACTCCAATGCAGTGCTGCGTGTTGGCTATTCTCTGAACCGGATAAAGGATTGGGTTAGTATCTAATAATCTATGATTAAAGTGAAATTGATATGTTTGTATCTGTAACACTTGTTCCAGGCTTTATAATGGCTGACCAAGGATATGACGTATGGATGCCCAACAGCAGAGGTACAACGTATAGTAGGAAGCATCGAACGCTGGATCCGAACTCTTGGTTTGATGAGGATAAATATTGGGACTTCAGGTAATAAATCAGCTTTAGTTGTTCATTTTTTTGGTTTTCAAAGATCACATGCACTAGCCGATTTAGGATTTAATTCGGGGGAGAGTAGGGGCTTCAGCCCGAAAGCTTTTGTTTTGATATATATAACAATTATTACATTAAAAAAAAGAAAGATACTACACATATGAAATGGTGATTAAGTTATTCTTGAAGTCTTATTAAATGTAATTAAAGGAACAATAATACTTAAAGAGATAATTTTTTTTTTCATAAAACATGGTTACATTTTACCATTTGGAGGGGGCTTCAATCCGAAAGCCTCCCCTCCAGTAGATCCGTCTGTGACATCATGTAATCCAACTATGTTTGCAACCTATTCTGCTTTAAATGATTTATATTATTATATTATTTATAGTTTGAATTTACCACAAAATTAAATAGTGGATTCAGGATTCATTTTTATGTGAAAACTTCTTTAGGCTCGTTTTGCACTTATTTTGTGGAGAGTGAATTAGATTAAGTCGTCAGATCTCCAATGTATAACAAGCAGCTAAAGTCGGC